>JAKROA010000009.1:2055748-2408248 GCA_023375655.1 Taenia crassiceps
CATTCAGTCGGAGCGTGAAATGTCGGTTTGATTCTGAGTGAGTCAGCCACGTATGACATTTTAGAGACAGTTTTTGGAAGCTGAGTATACAAGTGTTGGGAAGTAGTTGCAACTTCTACTTCTCCAAATGCGTTATTTACAATGTTTTGGGAATTTAAAAGCTGGAAGGAATTGCAGTAGTCGACCTCATCCAAACTCGCGAGGCTTAACAAGCAAGAGCATTACATGGAACGTCGAAGACACTACAGGATGGAGCAAATGCCGAGCAATAATATTTTTCATGCCCAACTACCACGGTCTTCTACACTGGCCTCAATTCTTTCACTCCTTCCATACGTGGAAAATACCGCTAGACTAACATATCTTATGGGGTCTGTGCGATTACTGCTGATGCTATGGAAGAACAGAATCAGTCATAACTAAGACCCTCACCGTTTGCTCCCGCTTGCTCCTTTTGCAGCCTTCCACACCATCCACAACCAAGAACGTTGAATTCTTTATTTCTGGCTGCGTTGAATATGCAATGCGTGGAAAGGAGATGAGCTTGTAGACGACATTCCGACCTTAAATCCACTCTTCCACCACCGCTTTCAAATCGCCTCCAACAGAGAACACAAGTGCTCCTCCACTCCACACTTTCAGAGCCCTCTACAGCAGCAAACCGACCTTGTCTAAGCGCCCAAGAAAAGTACCTTTTTAGATAAGCTACGTGTCCGCGCTTCAGGAGGTGTTTGTACTCTGAAGCAGCACTAAAATCGCCACAAACGGAGCAAGCCTGAAACCGCCAGTCAAGAAAACTACTCCCTGCTGAATGAAAACAAGCAATATGTGCCTGAAGGGAAGCATTGCTAGGGAGACCAACTTCGGGTTGGACAGCACTAAAGTCTTTCAAGGAGCGAGTGTCGAATGGATGCAACTGACAGAGAGGACAGGAATAAATCCAGGTAGTGCGGGATTTAAAAAGCTTTTCGGCAAGGTCTTGAGGCACGGCACGATAACGCTTTGAATTCAGCCATTGGAGGTACTCATAACCTTCCACATGAGTGTTTTGAATGTGCAACTCCAATTGATCCAGACCCTCTCTACACAAGATTGAATCAGTGGAAAATGGACGCGATCTCGGTGACGACTTTGAAGCTTCCCAGAACTCTATTTCGGGGAGTTCCCGACTCTCACAGATGAAGTCGTGACACTCAGAGCATCGTCCAGGCTGACGAGATGGATCATGGGCATAGCGGATGTGTACAGCTAATTCCAACTTGGACGCAAATCTCGCCATAGCTTGACATCGTTTCAATGGCATACGCTTCCTTATGGTTCGTCGAGGTGGTTTTTTTGAAATACCTCTTGAAACGTCTTCGCCTTCTAGGCCTTCAGCGCAGCAAAAAAGGCATACAAAAGGAAGACCCTGTCGAATACTCAAGGAAGGAGCGAGGAAGTTCTTGAAATAGGCGGCCTTTTGCAAGAAACAGGGGTGATTTTGACAGCGCTTTTCATCGTCGTCATTTTCAAACCTCCACTCAGTTCCACATTGTCGACAACTAAGAAGCATATCATGGGAAGGTAGTGAAGAGTGTCGGAGAAGAAGAAGATGAGCGTGAAGCAAGTCTCCGGAAAGACAGTTGAGGCCACAAAGTCGGCATATGAAGCGCACATCGGTATTGAGATCGCTAGTGTCTGTAGAAGCATCAACCTTTTTGACGCAGCCAAGAGAAGGAGGAATGCGCCGGGAGCGTGATCGTTGGGGTAGACGCTTAGCAGAAGAATCTGGAAGATTGGGAATAGGTGAAGTGACAGAAAACTGTGATAGTGAGGGCGGTGGACAGGGTGGGAGGAGGTAGACTGGAGGTCGATGGCGCCGGATTTGTAGAATGTTCGACGACACACGCCCATGCGAGGTGGAGCGACGACCGAATTTCTGACAGGTTGAGCTAGCCATTCGTAACGATACAGATCCGCAAACGCAAACAGTACACAGACCACGCGACTGTTTGAAGTGGACGAAGTATTGATTGAAACCATGCGTAAATCTCACCCTCATCCCTGACCCATATCCACGACCCCAGAGGGCATAGGGACGCAAAGGGCCAACGACACATCCAACAATCCCTCAGGGTTAGAGATCGATGAGGACGCTACTTTCCCCCAAAACTAGACTACAAACGGAGACCTCCATTTTCCAAAACGACACTCGCACCCGAGCAAGGTGCCCAACCACTCCGAGAGCGAACCGGCAGACATCAATCCGCCCAACCCTGCTAGGATAACCGAACACTAGTCAAACGGGATGAGAACAGCCACGGGCCGCAGCGTTAGCGACGGCACACGTAGTCACCCCCAAGGCCGAGGACCGGAGCGGGTGGTACCCGCAGCTGGTGGCCGCTCAGGACCTCTACTAGCTCCGATCGGAGACACTACCAGATCTTAAACGGCCGCCTCAAGTATAAGCACGACCTCCAAGCCCGCCACTCAAGGAAGCGAAGCAATGAACAACCAAGACCATCGCATCCACCAAGAGAACGCAAACAGAAAACGCGGTTAGCAACAAGGTGAAAACACCAACGCTTCAAGCAGTCAGTACGGTGACAACGTTTTCTCTACTCAAAAACTGTACACAATGCAAAAAAATTTGCGACACGATAAAGTCCCTTCGTGCTCTCCTTAATGATCCTCCATATAGCCGGCGATCTCCATGACCTCAGGTAGCTCACTGATGTTCACCTCGAAGCGATTCTGAACATCGTTCAGGATATTGGCGTCATGCTCGTCCGAAATGAAAGTGATTGCCAGACCCTTTGTGCCAAAGCGACCAGCTCGGGCAACCTATACCAACAAGACGCGCTAGGAAATACCAAGGCCAACCTACCCTGTGCAAATAAGTATCAGAATCCTCGGGCATATCGTAGTTAAAAACGATGTTCACGCGTTCAATATCCATTCCGCGTCCAAAGAGATTCGTGGCCACAAGAAGACGCTTGTGAAAGTTCTTAAAGGCCTGATAGCGCTCCAACCTCTCCTCCTGAGACATTGCACGGTGCATTGCGATGGCAGGAAAGTTTTGATCGACGAGAAGCTGGGCTAAGGCGATACAACGCTGAACCGACTTGACAAAAATAATGACCTGCGAGGAACAAAAGCCGTTTACGCGGATAATCAGATAGGGTTCTGAACTCAAGCACCGGCGCTGAACACAAAGACGGCCAGCCCGAAGTCAGTATTAGCATAGCAGGTCATCACTCGCCTACCTGGTTGAACTGCAGCTCATCAAGCAGCTCAAAGAGCTTCCGGTTCTTCTCATTCTCCTTCACCTTGACGTAGTGTTGACGAAGCCCGTGCAAAGTCAACTTGGAGTCGTTGTCGATAAAGATTTCCAGAGGCTAAAAGTGGAAAGAGAGATCAGGCGTTACGGCTAAGCTGAGAGGGACGCGTTCCGTGGCCGACCACCACCCGCATTAACTACGCTCCCTCGTCGTCGTCGTTGTCACCGTGGCGGTAACGCGTTGCCATTGCAAAACGACGTTCGACAATCGGGTTAGCTGCGCCTATCATCACCACCATCCCCACCACACGCTTGCCGGCCAAAACGCGATTGGACGACATTTTTGTCCAAATTTGTGGGGTCGAGAGACGTCAGTATCCGATTCACTTTCTAATTCCGGGGAAATCTCACTTTTTCGAGGTAGTATTTTTAATGGAGTTGTTGGTCGGTCGGTGGTCGCCGCGTTTCGCGATTTTTTTACCATCCACATCCCGCGCCCGCCACCACCAACGTACATCTTGCATGAAATTGCGACAGACGGGACGAATCTCTTTGCTCATGGTTGCGCTAAACATCATGACTTGTTTGTTACGCGGCGTCATGCGAAAGATGTCCTGGACGTCACGGCGCATGTCTAAAGGGGGTCAGAAAATCAAGGTCAACAAACCAAGGGTGTCGAGCATCTTATCGCACTCATCGATGATAAAATGCCTAATGTGGTCCAGCCTTAACGCCTTGTTACGAATAAGATCAAGTATACGTCCAGGAGTGCCCACCACAATGTGTGGAGCACACTTGTTCAGCGACTCGATGTCCTTTCGAAGTGGCATTCCACCGAAAAAGACTCCAACCTGAACGATGGTAAACGAGAAATGGCACCTACCTTAATTTTAGGCATGTACTTAGAGAAACGTTCATACTCTTTGCTAATTTGGTAAGCCAATTCGCGAGTGTGACAAAGAACGATGACTCGAGCAATGCCTTCCTCATCGGGATCTAACTGTTGCAGCGTAGCAATAACGAAGACAGCAGTCTTGCCCATCCCGGACTTGGCTTGGCACAGAACGTCCATCGAGAGGATAGCCTGAGGAATACACTCATGCTGAACTTCCGATGGGTGCTCAAAGCCACAGTCCACAATAGCTCGCAAGACCTCCGGCTTTAAAATGAAGTCACGGAAGCCAGAACTATGAACGGTGACGTAGTCACCCTTCACAGCCTTTTTGGCCTGAAGGTCACCGTTCGACTTGGAATCTTGCACGGTCTCCTGATCCTCCTCGTCATAATCCAGGAGCTCATTTTCATCAGCCATGGCTACAAAGACCTAAGAGAAGAGAGCAATGGACGGAAGAACGAAAGTAACAAATCAAGTATCACTGAACCGGCAATTTAAACAAAATATGGAAGATTTAAGATGCTACAAGATCGCCTTTAGCTAATGTTAAATAACTAAAACCAAAAGCAGGAAAATTTCACAATCTTTACAATAGTTGATTGTAATTTTTTAAGCCTAAATTTACGCTTAATATTTTTGCGAATGCTAAGTGCAATCATGACATACTCTGTAGCTTCATCCCTGTTCCGCTTCTCCTCCTTGTCAACATTTCTAAATGTGGCAAGAAATCCCTGTTATTTCTTTGTATGTAAATTTGTAATATATTCAACTGGAAGAGGTTAAAGGATAGCGCTAATGTTCGACTTTTTTGCCAATTATGTTGCCATCTATAGCCTGAAATCCCGCTTAAAAAATTGGTAATATAACAGCAAGGCTGCATTTTTAAACCGATGCATAAAGTAGAATGAATTCACAAAAGGGCTGAGAATTTTGGCATTTTTATAAACCGAAGCCAACGTCACTGCGTAGGTGAGCCATAATTACTGTCAGAAAAACCTCGAATGCATATATGGACTCAAGTTTATAAATGTAGTTCTAGTGGCGCGTCTCTGTGGTAAAGGTAACTCGACCGAGCTAGAGAAGTCTGCTTTAATTGGATAGGGCATGCAATAGTTTTAACACGTAGAGATGCTTAGCTCTAATTGTTTCAAAAACGAAAAACTTGGGAGTTTTATTTTTTTGCGTGCAGAAGTTTTTTGAAAGAGCACCTTCTAGCTTCAGTTTAGGGAAGTTTTTTAAAGTAATTTAAAGAGTCAAATATTGCACTTTAGTGCCTGAATGAGTATTTCGCAAAGCAAAGTATTCTTAGTTACACCATTTTCACAGATAATAGTGGTTGAATACAATTTATAGCAATTGATTATGTCTTTGCATGCAATAATATTTCAAATGCCAATGTCTTTAAAGCAATCGTTTCCAATTGTAAATTGTTCCTCTTTCGCATCTTTTAACCCATGAATATTCCATGAAAAAAAGCACATAGTTTTAACAACATGTTAGTTTTTGTTGCTAATTTCTTTTTAGGGATGATCATGCAATAACTTATAAATTGACACTTTGTTGCAATCTTACATATTGTTTTTGCCAGCGCATATACCCTTAAAACTTTAAATTATTCTTTTATAAGCATTTTTAACTTTTGTAGATATTTGTTGCTGTTTTAATTGTTTTGTTTTACCTCATCATTTTGTCAGTCGACTACAAAATAATTCACTGATGCTTTTTGAAATCGGGTTAGGTTGCGCGTTATTTGGTATTCATATTTCATCGAATGGTACGCTTATTTTTGGGGGTCTTTTGCTTCCAGTGATGTGCCAATCCTGATTTTATGAACATATATACACGCATCCATGAGTCAAGAATTTTAAAAAGTTTTGAATGTCTGTCCTGCCTTGCAGTATTTACTGAGATTAGCTTGCTTGCCAGCACAAATAAATGATTTGTGGTCTTTTTAATTTCGGTGACTTTCTATGGCTGTAGTTCGTTACCATGACTTAGGATAAGCATTGTTTTGTTTCTGTCAAATGCTTTGACCTAGTATAATGCAGTGTTTTCTGAAATGCTGTCACTTACTTTTTCGTTTAACGGAATTTTTAGTTATCTTAGGTATTTTTGCTTGTTGAAATGATGCAAGATGAAGATTGGTTTATCAAAATAAATATGCTGTTTGTTGTGCCTGGTGCGCTTCGGTTGAACTCAATGTAGTTATTATGGCAGGCCTGTGAATGCTAGATATAAATTAATTAGTGAGTTTTGTAACAATCTTTGATAAGGGTTTGATTCTTTTTCTTCGCTTAGTCATTAAACTGCTGACTGCTCCTTTGGCCTCAGAAACTTCGACTCATCCTGCCCTTATTTCGCGATGATACTATACACTGACTGTCTTGATGTTGGCAAATAAGATGAGGCTCCTTTTTGCACGATGACAAGAGGTTTTCTTTGCGAATTTTTTGCTCTTTGTGCAACTCAAGTTCACTCAGGCTATTATTAGTAGTGATTTTGGACAAAAATTCCATATTTTTAGATTTGTCAGGCCTTTCTAAACCAGATTTTGTGTTCTTGTAAGAGAGGAACTATAGAAACATGGGGTCGATTTGTTACATTACTGGAATTTGCAACGCAGCTGCTGGTGCACTGTTTTCTGTGGTTTCGAGGGCAGGGAAAAGGCTGTTATGTTCCCCACCAACTCTGCTTAGTAGACCGTGGAATTTCCTCAACTTCTAATTTTGTTCCACATTGTAAGTCTTGGAAAGGTAAAAACCCTTTTTGGGATTTGGATCCTTCCGTTTCTCTTTGAACACTTTATATTGGATGGAGAAACATTTCCATCTGTCTTGTTTATTATATTAAAACTATGGTGTGTGTAGTTGTCATAATACTGGTTTTTTGTTAGACAATCACTTGTTGTGTCACGTTCAGTTGGTTACATGCCAAAGTAGACCCTCAACTCATGTGTATTAATTTATGATGGACTGCCTCTCGAATAGAATATGGAAGCCTCTTTTTGCTTAACTGGAATGACCCATAAATGTTGGTAGCTATTTTACGTCTTCAGAAACTAGTCCGACCCACTATTTTTCGCAAGGCAAGCATTTGGTTATCACTTATTTTCCTGCAGAGCAATTTCAAAGGGAAGTTTTGTGTTTTACCTGAAGATTTGTCATTGATACACTGGAGACTAAGAGGAAAACGATTTAGTTCCTAAAATTTTCGCCTAAGCACCTTTCTAATCCGACTAATTTTTAACCATTTCACAGATATCTGCATCTAGTTTAATATTTAAAGTTGAAATACTTAGTCTGACCCCGTTTATTAAGCTGAGTGTCATCTTATTGCCATTTTCTCATCAGTGCTTTTGACTAACTTGCAGAGGGGAATCTGGGACCTTCATAAAGCATTTCCTTTAGGCACAAAGTTTTTTCTTTTGAGCAGGAAGTCAGCCTTTATGTCTTCAACTCAAAGCTTTCCAAAGTTGTGCCTGTGGTTCAACCTGATTTGACCCGAACTTTAAATTCTCAGGAGTAAATGCCTCTTTTGCTCGATTTTTCCAGTTTTGTTAACCATTTGTCTGATTTCAAACCAGCATGTTTCATGGAAAGATAAAATTGCTAAAAAGTGCAATTTATTGTTGTATGATTGCGACTAACTTATTAACCATTAATATTAAACCTACAGTTTGTAATGGGCTCTTGTAATAGTGATGTGGCCAATAACGTAGGGCCTCTTCTTCTTAAAATGCACGTAATTGTTCACAAGCCGGAGCTTATGTTTTCTCAGCAGTTTGTTTTATAAACATTTGGAGTCCTGAGGGCTATTTTTTAACTCCAGGTGCTAATTTTTCTAACTTTATAGCTCCGGTTTCATTTCCACTTTTCTAACTTCAAGATAACCTGCAGATACGAAATTGGTCATTTTTCAGCAAACTCTAAACACTTCGTCTGTTGGAGTACTAATTACACTGCGGTAAACAGTATCTAACGTGTTCATACTAATGCAATGTCGAGCTGGAGAATTTGCGAGAGACCGATCAGCTTCTGTTCCATAAGTCCGAATGTTGTACCACCAGGATTCAAGAGCTTCCAAGCAAAAACAAAATCTGAATCTGTCTGTGTTCTGAGTCACTGGACACTAGAGTAAGACGCATACCAAATGTGTCTTTAAGCAGATAAAGAAATAGCTTATTAGACTTTGGATTTAATTTTGCATGTTCTGCAATTAGGTGGAATTTGGCAGAAGTAACCCTTCTTTCAATTGAACTTAGCTGGTCAATAAAAAACAAAAAAGCAAACTTGTAGTGCCATTATTCGCTGTCATCTCTAGGTCTCTCAATGCATAATTTAGAAGTGAAATCGAATCGTAAGTAGGATTAGCATAAGTGTAGAACTACGATCAGTTATCTTGCTATTTGTGGCAGAGCAAGTAATGCGTCGGCAATAAAGTTTGATACCTTCAAAGCCTTATGTTAAGATATGCGGAAGCCAAATAGGTATTTTAACTATGCGTAAAAGCAGCCCCAAATTCTTTGTAATTATGTATAGTGTCCTAATCTATTCGCACTCTAAAATTACAGATGGGATGAAGGGTTGTCGTAACATTTATTAAAAGACAGGATTTTCTACTTGTGCAACCCTCTGAATAAATACTTAGGTTTCTATCTGTGCGCTTTGCAAACGACTTCTCTTACAAGCGGTATTTCATTAATTTTTTTCCTTTCCGAAAATCGCTGCTCTTATCGCAAATATTTCCAAAGGAAAGGCGCTATGGGAATAGTTTGCTTAGTGACATTAGTGAGCCTTTTACTGTCTCGTGGTTTCGTCGTAGACTTGCGCTCCCATCTACTCAATCCTGCACCCTCCCCTCCCCATTTGCCACTACTTTTGCGAACCCCAAATGCCGACACACCTTTAATCTTCTTACCACGCTACCATCTCCACATCGTCTTCTTAAACGCAAATTGACGCACAGGCACATAACTGTGGATCGTCAAAGGTGGAATTTTACTCAAACCAACTTCTTCACAATGTTCAAGAGTGAGTGGATATCTCTCGGCATTTGTGGCGTTGTTTTTTCCAGTTCTGCATCTTAATATGTCATCCCTCGCCATTAAAGGAAACTCATCTTTCTACAATATCGGCGCAGATAGGTGACTGAGTAAGGGAACGACTGGTTCGGCTGTTGTATGCAGAACTTTTAAAGGGATTCATTGTGCTTGTGAAGGAGGGGACAGGCATGCCAGTAGACTGACTTAATTTTTTGTGGCATCCTATCCATCTCAAACAATTGGATTTCCTGACCAACCTTTTGTCTTTATGATACTTTTCACGCAGGATTCCTCCTTAAGGAAATTCTAATGAGTAAGGAAGGATTCAAGCAAGCTACTTTTATTCATATCTTTCCCCATTAGGTAACTCTTTTCCTTAAAACCTTTGGTCACGAAGCGGAAATTAGTGGGGAGCAAATATTCTTTTTACATGACACTCATTTATGCAATATCATTTGGATTGCCTTTCAACGTTTCTTAAAAGACGTCACTTCTGATTGCTTCAGTGGCCGGGTGCAAAATGCTGACAAACCTTTCAAAGATTTTTGATGAGAGACCAACTTCTTTGTCATGGTAAAAATTTAGTGGTTTTGATTTTGTCATTCGGTGGTAAAATAGTTGAAGTGGCGGCAATACCATAAAATGCTCCTTCATAAAAACATCATTCCCAAGTCTCTTTTAAATGCACCCCAGTGAATACCTTCCACTCGTGCATGCAGTCCATTCTCCTAAATCGTCAGTTGAAAAGCATGGCTAACGTTTTACTTGGCTGGCTTCATTCTTACTCGGTAAGAAAGAAGTTAAAAGCTGTTGCCGCCAGTTGAAAGATTAAATTTATAGGAGCTCACCATCTCTTCCTTGAGATACCATAATGTGAAAACTTTCGCTTCAAATCTAAGCAAAAGAATCTCTTCATTTTGTAAGCTAAGTATCAAGTGTCCTAATTCTTGCGTTAGGGCATACTCAGACGGTTGAGAAATAGGATTTTAGCAGATTTTACCAGCAGGCGGTCTCTTCCTTACACTAGCAATATATCAATCCTGGCAGAAGAGAAAGAAGAATCCGTGAGGATCAAGCCATCTGCCCTTTGAATTTTCTTCCTATGTATCTGCGTGAGTCGATAACAGTTTGCATTTTGACCACCATCCATTTTTGCACTCATTTAACGCTTTCATGCTCATAGATTGCCACCTATCCAACGTTGACACCTGTCAATGGGTGGTATGAATATTTTTATAAAATGAAACTATTTTTGGCCGCATATATGTCCAACAACTCAATCCTGTTGTTAGTTTGTTATTGTGTGGCTGCCTAAAGTTATTCAAAAGCATTGTTGACCTTGGTGACGGTGACATCAATTGCGACAATGAAACTGCTCCACATAGGTGGAGGTTACTATTTCCATCAACTCCGTAGATTGATTGGCACACAGTTTTTGAACTAGAAACTTTGAAATTTTGTTCGCGACGATACGGATAGCGATGGTAAAGGGCGAATTTGGCAAGCCATTTGCTTCTTTTGGTGTTCAGATCCACTCTGTCTTTTCTATGGCCCCACACAGAGTGGGAACAGTGTATTCAATCTGTCGAGTCGTGAAATCCCAATTTCAGTAGAATTTTGCTCTCTCCCTGTTCCTGAGCATTTTAATTTCTACGTATTTGCAAATTTGCACAACTGGATTGAAAGGCATGTGCAGGGGGGGCTAGAGCACAGTGAACTGGTTCCATTTCCCCTTCTATGCTTATGCCCACATTAACCAAATAGTTTTCATAGTCTTTTCCGATCGACTTTGAAGCGCCAATTGAGGAAGCAAATTCTAAACATTCATAAAAAAATTTATCACGCTTTGACTTCTTCAGTACGCCACGAACGCCGTATTATGTTTTTCTGTGGTAACTACGTTCGTTGAAATCCTTTGCCATCTAGCACTTTTGAAGAGCAGTATTTTGGCGGGATGTCTTTTTCAGTAAAATCAAGTGGCTTTTATGGGAATGAGAGGTGCATATGATTGTTTAGTTGGCATTATAAAGTTCTGGCGGATATGCGTCTAACAGTGCGGTACTCCTTATTTGTGATCTTGCCTCCCTTTCTTCCAAAGCGTTGGTTGAATCTCGTCGCTGGGCAACTCTGGTTTAGCTCGACTGCGACTTTGTTGCAGTCGAGCTTCCTTTTTGATTTGTCGCATAATGCTTGACGTGAAAGCAGTGGTTACTATTCAGAAGAAATGTTTCTAACAACTTTATCTTGATAGTTGTTTTCTGGATCGTGATGTGTCACGTTTCCAGTGGCCTCGTGACTGTCCTGATCAAGGTATTAAGAACTGCTTTTAGCACTATTTAGTGCAGTTTGGGTGCTGGGATATAGCTACAGCAAACTCTTTGTTTACTAGTTAAATAGGTTGCATAAAATATCCACAGGTGTTTAGACAAATGGAATTATAAATTAGCTTGAAGAGTTTTGATTCGTAAGTAAAAGATTTTTCCTTTACTTTCGGTAGGGAATAAATTGACAGCCTAATTCATATACCTGAAATACGGTATGAAAATGAAAAAAAATATAAGTAATCAGCCCAGGTGATGAGGCGAGTTTAATTTTATTGACAAAACATCAGGTTCTCAATGCTCTTTGTGCAACACCGATAGTTATCTAGGAAAAAAACACCGTATTTAAGGCTATGCGAATCCTGTTGCACAAGGTGATTGCGTACTGCATTGCAATCAAATTTTTCACCTGCATTTTTATTTCTTGATTAATAATGAGGAAAGAGTCTGAAAATATGCATTGGAGGCGCCTTTTTTTGCCTTCTACTTTCGGTCGCAAACCATTACGGAGGGTGTCTTATCACTATTTGCTTAAGCAGTTATGGCAAATGTGATGCCGCATCTAGCAGAAACGAATAGCGTCTGTCGATAATCATCGGGGGACCTGAGCTTTTTGGAATTTTCAGGCACAGAAGTCGGAGTATTTAGTAAACACTTTTGCTATTAATTGCAGATTTTGCACTGATTTGAGTCCAAAAGGGTTCACTATCAGGTCTTGATTACTTTAAAGCGCCGTAATGATTGTTTATTTTAATCATGATTTCAGCTTGTGGCTGTTCTTTTCAGGTTATTTACTGCGTAATGACAATATGTTCATTAAAAACGTGTGTTTATACTAACTTTGTCCCTGTGAGTTGATTTGAATCTCAACGGTCGGCTTCGGATTTTGGTAAAGGAAGTAAGCCTTAAGTAGGATCTTCAAACCGAATTTCCTTTGTCGTATGGAAATGCCTTATTACGAGTAGTTGTCCATTTCAACGGTTCTGGAAATGGCAAATGTGCCATTTGATGCCAGTTTCAACTGTTTTTGTGCATTATAATCCAGATCCGTCCATCTTCGACCTAGTGAAATGTAGATCTGTCCAGGGCTCTAAGAGAAATTAATTTAAAATCTGGTAGAGCATTCATTCACCTGTTAGTACCCTCGCTACTGAAATCTCAAGCAAAATTAATTGTCATAGCTCTGGCTCTTTTCTTGTTGCTAATTTAAATGCTTCTGAAAAAATGCCATCACTGCAATACCTTACACCTATTTACCATCTTTAAGTCTTGACCAGTCTAGTCGTGATAGTTGCTGCTAGCTGATGAGGAATGCGTCATGGGAGCTCCGTTCTGGTGGCAAGGCTGCTTATTACTTTTGATAGAAAATTTTGGATAGATAACTTCTAGCAGAAAACGTCACCAAAACACGGGCCATGGGACTCTTTTTGAGCAAAACTGCGTGGACAGCTTTAACTTTCATTGTTACCATCATGAGGTGGGATAGGTTAATGCTTTTGGTAATTACAGATAGTGTATATTCTTCAATGGTTCCCTTTTTTGCAACAGTTTCGACGTTCTCATGCTTTGATTCAACAGCAAGTAAAGCTTCAACTTCTTAGCGAGTTTGGAAATGTATAAGTTGTTGCATGCAATTATTCCCCACTCAACGGCTAATAAATACATCCACTTCTGTAGAGCGCTGATTTAGTTCAAGACCTTGCCAAATAGACACCAAGCAGGGTCTCATGATTTCCTTCCTGAGGAACCAGGGAGCCCAATTGATTTCTTAATTACTTTTAAGCTTTCCAACAGTAAGGAATGGTAATTTTTCAGTAACTTTATGACTAAGAAAAAATTGTTCCTAATTGTTACCAAAATAAGAGAAATTATAGAATACAGCATCTTAAAGCGCATGCAGCAATTAAATGTCGAGGAAACGATTCCAAAATTCCCACTTTTCTTACTTCAGTTGACAATGCTTTAGCACTCCTTGTTTTTTCCCCGCAATTTTAAGCGGGAAATGCACGCCTATTTCTTGACTACCACCAAGATTTAAATCTTACCGACTTATTAACATGTAAAAATAGCAACCAAATGAAGATCTCGCTGATAGCTTTTTGTTAACGATTTCGAATTCACGTAATTCTGAAATCGGATAAGCAAATTAAGTTTTCATCTCCTTAAAAGCAATAGGGAGAATTCGGTGTGTGAGAGCGATTTCAGGCCTTTCAATGGCTCCTCAGTTAATAGACTTTAGCCCATCTGTCAAATAATACATCCTGTGAAATCTTCGTTCAAGGGGACCTATCTATACCCTGAATAGTTTCCACAGATGGCAGCGGTTGCTGCCAGTTTTCAGGTTCATCATGCATAAACATTTGATATTAAAGGATTTTATAGATGCAAAATGATGCTATTGGTATAGGAACGATAGGGCTCTACGGGTTATACCTACCGTCTGCAAAACTTTCGACCACGATGGTGGCTATTCAAAGGTTCAGCATGCTATCCCTCTTGCCCTCATACAATCAAGCGGCGAGGTCAACAAAGTATGTATTTCTACTGCAATTTGACGCAGACCAAAGACGCGTTCGACCGTGAAGTGATGACTGAGCTATGCGCGTCAGCAACAGCATTGAAACCAATCCCCCGGTCGCAAAATAGAGAACTCACATGACTAAGCTCCACACCTCTATACTTCATAGCTCTCTCCCCTTGCTTCTTTCTCTTCCAATAGGGGCCAGTAATCTCCGGCCCTCCAAAGATGGGGGTCTTCCTCGGCTTTTTTCCTAGTCTACTTGTCATTTGAGACACTGAATGAACCGAGCCTGCACCTCTCACCCCTCACCCACCTTCGTTCGACTGCTCCAGCTTCGAGAGAGGCGTTTAGTATGGAGCAATCACAACCTCCAGCACGCGACTGTCCTACACAAGTCGTCAGCGTATCTGAGCCACGAGGTCTCTTTCCATGGATTGCTAATCTATGGAGCAATTGGGGACAATTGGAGCATTTTTAGGCAACACTACAAGTCCTGTTTGCCAAGAAGTCTATGACTTGCAGGTTGGTTAGTATGAAAATCAGCCTCACTCTCCTGAGTGTTTTGCTTTAAAGCCAGTCACTCACCGCCGACTACCACCTTCCGATCTCTTCTGTGTGGCAGTTGATCCACAATCTTGCGGACATTTGAGTTCATCGTTCAGTGAAAACCTTCAATGCGTGCATTATCTCATCGCCTTCGTTTTACCCATCATCAAAGCACGGCGGCCCGAAATTTGCGCTTAAGAAAGGGCCTTTGGTGTCCCTGTTTGAGCTCCTAGCTTGAAAATGCTGGAGCCTCCGTCTTCCATACTGGGGAACATTCTTTCGCAGTATGACCCAGCTATGTTCCCAAAGGATAATCATCCAAAACGCATCTAGGTCCTAGCAGTCCATGGCATACAGGCCTCATGTATATACTCATTTACCCTCCTGCTATAGAGGAACATTCCAGTCACCGATTGCCTTGTGCCGCTTCATTTCTTTCCCAAAGGTACATTGTATCACCAACGATTGAATTCACTTAAAGGGTGTGAGGTACTTCAGTCATTTTTTTGCAAGACGACATCCCATAACTCAACCATTTGCAAACGCCGGGCGACATGATGCATGGTCGCCTGTTGTTTATGGTCAATTCAACTGAGTTTGTCACTAAATCTTTCCCGAAGAGCTTTCCAATTTTGTATGTCTGTTGTTCAACCCTGATTGTGGAACCGACGTTTCCCTCTCATACCATGCTTAAACTTCACCGACACCTGTATTCGATTTTGCTTTTTCAGGCAATGTGCTAGGGTGTTAAAGTGCCAGGAGCGACTTCTACCACAAATTTATTCATTGCTTTGTACTGTAGATGGATAAATGTTGGTGGGAAGGAGCTTAAAGGGTTTCCCATCCAGATGCTATCTGTTCTCCATTTATGAATAGTAAGCAGACGATAGATGCGAAGAAGTTGATAAAACTAATGATGCAGACTATGTCATAGTGAGAGTAAATAGCTCGAGTGATTGTGATATGCTTCAAAGGGTGCACCAATAGAAGCGATCGTGAAATTACGCCAACGTCTAGAGAGTAAGTTGAATGTAAGGGTCAGAAAGTGGTTGCAAATATTTTTGCACTTTATTGTAATTTGCGCTGACCTGAGTTTGTCTACTGGGTAGTAGTCCGACCCATGAAAGTTTAATCTCATCTTGAATGCTTAAGAATTTCTCATTTCCTTTCGACCCCTTTACTGCTACAACATTGTGGTATCTTAGAATTTGCACTAAAATTCCAATTCCTTACTTTGATATCTAATTTGTCTGACCTTGGCACTAGCAAGTCGCAATTTCACCTCCTCCCGTTCTTCCTCATATAAGCTACTATATGTTAAGCGACCGTTCACAACACACAACACATGAGAGTGAAGAGCTGTCCAATGGCTTGTGATTAAAGGTTTATAAAAGTCCATTGAATCCGTTTTGCAAGGACTATTTTGTTAGTTGCTCGCGTGGCTTTGAAAAATTCAAAAAATGATGTAATTTTTTGCAAAATAGTTTCTGGCTTTTTCGTAGGTGAGGTGCTGTTGCGTCAAAGCTTGAACAATTGCAGGTATATTAGCCGTTCGGGCGTTATTTTGGGGCGTTTTTTCACCCTCCTCCCATACTGCTGAATTAATCAAAGCTTCTATATATTTTTTTACTCAAGCAAGAACTATAGCTTTAATTGATGATAAATTGGCTCTTTAACTGACTGTTTTCTGCAGGGGTTATTAGCGTGCCTTTTTAGTTGTTTTTTCACAATAAAGGGATTGACTAAACCTTTGGAATATTAGGAGCCATCTACAATGCGTTGGGTAGCTGACGTTCAACTATTTGGTTTGAGATGAAACTAATTGAGTAGAACGATTTTATTTTCGAGTATAATGTACTTTTTGATGATAAAGTGAGATCTATGTGTCTGGATAAAACCATTATGAGTGCGCACGAATTTGGGTGGACCGTTAACAGAGATTTCTACGGAAATGTAGTGCCACAATATCAATTTAGCGACTAGAACCTACAGACACCGAAGGCTTTAAATGATGTCGGCTTTACAAATTATGGGTAAGTGAATAAGTTCTCGAATCAAATTTAGTTCCTCCTTTTACTTTTGCTGTCACTTCCGAAGTAAGGAAAGCTATTCTAACCTTCTCCTAATCAAGGCCGCATTCAACTTTAAATCGAAATTAATGGCTTCTCGTTCACCTTACATTTTTTCTGCAACGGCTAAACTAATTGAATCTAGTCTCCCTGAGAATGTGGTAAGACTTATATTTATTTTATGGGAGGAAATGTTTGTTTCGACATTAAAAATGCGGTGATCTAACAGAGTGACCCAGGTTTTAATTATGTACCGCCTAGGAATGTGGAATCGACATTCTAAAAATGTTCCGAGTTGCGAAAATGCGTTTTTCGCAGATGAAAGTTCTACCCATAAATATTAAAGGCTCGCCCTTAAATTTGTTCTTTTTAAACTTCTCTGACGTTTCCAAAAGCTAATGCTTCCATTCATTCAGCTGGATCATTCTTTTCACCTCCATCAACGTTTCCAACACATTGGATTTTTTTCCAGACATTCATTACTTTTTGGCATTTTCGAGTAAGGACCAGAGATTTATTCGCTATCTAGTGTAGTGTGTTTTTCTTGAAGCAAACTGAGCCTTCTTGACTACGTCTAAACTTTATTTACATTAACGCAGAAACGGCTTGTATAACAATACGGCGGTATTAACAAACCGCAGTGTTAAACGTGGTGCTGAGTGTTGTCCGCATGGGAGAAGGGATTCACATACTAGCTCGCACCATGAGGGTCTTCTCATTCTACTGTACCATTTCTTCGGGCCCTTCATCGACTAATGATCTCTACCAAACACTTTGGTTCACCTTGAATATTGAAATACTTGGATGCCATCCAAATCCAGCCGCCTTTTATAGCATACAATTAGTGGAAAGAAACGCTCTCGGCAAATTTGAAAGTTTGATAGTTTTTTATACCTGTGCTTTTTCAAAACCAATCAAAGGCTTGTCGCAAATGCTTATCCATGTTTATAAAATACCGATGTCATTATGCAGTACTGGTCCCTAAGACTCTTAATCACTTTTATTTTGTACACTAGTTCCGAAATTTTATTTGCTTTTGCAAATTTATGTGGATTTAACTCCTACAAATCTCCAAAAAGGATCTAATTTGTGTGACATTTTCATGAAAATTGGTGATTATGATCTTTCTATTGACAACTAAGCAAAGAGTGCCTTTTGTTAGCGCGAGTGAGTTCTCGCGTTTCCATCATGACGATTTGGTAACTACTGAAAGATCCTTACAGTACTTTATTTGCTTTAACAATCGTAGTTGCGGCATATAATCCTTTCACCATAGGCCACTGAATCGGAGAATTCACTTTTATAAATTATTTCACTTCTGCTGGCAAATAATCAAGCTCCGGGCACCTCTGATTCCATCTCACCTTTGTTTTCTGCGTGTAATTATGCGGTCATTTAGCACCGATTGAGAGAAAATGAGACAGTCACCACCTAGGAAGATGCTATCGGAGGTATACGGAGGATTAGGATGGGACAGTATCTCTAGCCCATCATCAAGCGCAATGGAAGACCTCCTCACGCACAAGTTCTTCCATTGTCAACACTCTGATTGGTCGGCATGAGGTGATACAACTTTGGTTGTTTCACCACCAGAATAAAGTTGTTTATACCATTCCTGGTTGGTACGTTCTGCTATTACATACCACACCTTCTCCAAATGTCACATAGGACATTTTATACGGAACCACTCTAGACTCAGGCTACACTTCATCGGGATCCGTAAAGTCGATAGGCTGGAATTGCGCCCATCAAACTCGTTTAACTATCGTTTTCAAGTGGCAAGTTTGGAATAAAAAGGATAGGTGATTGATGGACTAACTGGTATTCCTGCTTTATAGTACAAATAAGCAGTCAAATTCTACAGGTTATGGTAGTTCATTTCATTTCACTTTTCCTAAAATAGCATGAACATTTTTGGCTGCCTGATGATTGGGTGAAAATAGCATTATTCGTTTGACACTTTCGAAGCTCTACCATCTCATTCACAAAATTAGTTTTAAGTGGCATCAAACGTTGCCTGGCACAGGCGGTAAATGTATTTTGTACGGATTGCAACTACAACTACTTCTGAAAAGGAAAACCGAAAACTTATGCCTTTCTCATACCTTTGAATTTTTTGAAATACCGAGCATTTTCAAGACCCATGAACATTTCGCTGCAAGGAGAAATGCAGATTTCTATCTTAAATGGTAAGCTAAGCTAAGTCTAAGATAGTAAAAATTGCATTCACTGGCCATTACGATCCCTCGCACTCTGCACTTGTGGTCTTTTGATTACCACTTTCTATTCTGAAACTCCTATTAGATCCATTTTTGCATATAATTTGTAGTCAAACCAACCTTTTTTCAAAAGAAAGTACTTAGTAGATCTGGTCAACCTTTTATTAACCTAGCATGTTCCATGTATCAATTCCTCTGATGAACGATGAAGGCATCCATTATGGAATTTTAATGCAAGTGTTTTAAATATTTCATCCATCCCCGCCTCAGTTCAATGCAACTTACTCATTCACTTCAGATTGCTGCTTTCCCCTACTATTTTGTTCTAAAATACTGTTAAACCACTGTCAACTTATGGAACGTCTCCATAAAAAAGTACATTTTCATTCAAATTAAATGCGTAAATAAGTCTTTTTCTTTAAGCACGTTAAATTCTTTTGAAATCAGCATGTTTAGTGACACAGGGATGATGGCAGGAGGCGTTATGTGTGCAAACTTGAATGGAAAACTTACTTTAAGTTATTTTTAACGCAAAATCTAACACTTTAGTTGCTAGCCCCTGTCTTGAAGATAAATCAAGCACCGCAATTCAGACACCGCGTTGTTTTGCCCTGACACCGACTGCCGCTAAATTCTTGGTTTCATTTAACCGCTACTCAAGAACCAGCAGATGTTATTATCCTAGGGCAAGGAAGAGACTAAAACTCTGTCTTGTCAAAAGTCAACGTTTCCGTCCATAATAAAAGATTTGCTCAAATCGGTTGGGGTAAATTGATAAGGTACACATTTCACATACTTGTAGCACCGGGCGCGGATAAAAAGGTCAAGGCATCAGGCATGCACCATTGACATATAATAACAACTTTGTAGCAAATAGTGACTTTGGCTGAACAAAATCTGAGGATTAAATGCCTTATTCCTGAAAGTGCGTCCTCCCTCATTCTACCTTGGCATTCTTTCACTTAGCATTCCACTAAAATGTCGCCTAGGTAGACCGGCCTTTGAATGATACACGTCATCGTCGTCACGCTTCTGCTTCATCGCAATAACAACAATAACAGCTAAAGAAAAATGCAGAACCTCAGCGTCGACCTCCCTACTCTCCCTGAGGATCGTTTATTTGATCCCCACTCGGCGTCAGACAATGAGAATCGCTCAAGAACAAGCGCAAACGCTAGCATCACGATACCAATACGGGGTCGAGATGACGTTGAGGTCAAGTCTTTTAATAAAATAAAGCCACAAAAGAGGTCCTGCTTCCGCTGTACCCCACCTCACTGGCTTCGTCACGCGTCCAGTTGGACCTACCGTCACGTCGGAGGGGTAGCAGCCTATATAGTCTTCTTTCTTCTCATCTACACTCTCCTTTGGATATTTACGGGAGAGGAGGCGCTGCCCCCGCGTTGCTATGCTTACCAGAAGCTGGAGGAGGGGAATACGAAAACTGAAGAGGTGGCAGTGTGCTATGGGGGCACAACACTGGGTATCGTGATCTTCTATGCCTTTGCGTTTACTATGGGACAGCTGGTCGAATTTGTGAGACTACCTGGGCTGTTGGGTGAGTTATAATCTTTTTATTGAACTTCAGAAAGGTTTTTCTTAGCTTATGAGAATTTTAAGTACACAAAATTAAGCGGCACTGAATAGTTTCTTTGAGTTGATAGATTTCATAAAAACGCTTCTAGAGTTGGAATTGTTACATGAGGCTTATAAAAATTACCAAATGAAAACCTCTTCTGCTCATGAAAATTTTATCTGCAATCGATTCACCTGGTTCCTTGTAGTTGGAGAACCTAGTTCGTGCTTTTGACTTAGAAATGTTAATTTTTTTCATCACAGATCTAAATTCATTACTGACCATTTGATATGAAACCTGAATTTGAAAAGCTGGCATGACTCCTATGATTTCCTCCCATCTTTTTTGTAGAATATTTTGAAACAAGATTATTCTTATTGACTCCCCTTTTTATCATTGCGACTATAAGGAACAAAACCGAAAGATATCTCTTTTTAAACTCTACTGTCTTTTTTTCTTTACCGGTTGCGCAGAAATGCTTTAAACACCTTAGGCGGTAGTTTCGTTAAAAGCTCAGCAAAGATTATTTGACCACTTTTCTCAGTTGGTAGGGCATGAAGATGTCTACGTAGGTGTTCATGTGGGTACCCTAAATTTTGAATCTCAGTACAAGTGTATTTTCCGACCCTGCAAAGGCTGTTCTAGCATTTAAGTGAATTGGCAAAAATTAAAAAAATTGAAAACATGTCGATGCTGATTATGCGCTAAATGGAAGGGTTTTTCAAACAAAAGCACAATTTTCTTAAATTTCGTTATTATTTTAAGCAGTCTAGTAAAACTGCGGTGGGTATGCGTCGCCTAGCTATGCTGCGGCACCGTTTCTTCTTCATGCTTTGTTTTTTTGTTAGAGCTACTTTCAGCTTTCCTTACTCTAATAAGGTGCTAAGACTTCACCGTACGATCACAGTTCCTTTTTTCCTTAGATTTGTTTCAA
The DNA here is from genome assembly GCA_023375655.1 of Taenia crassiceps. Classification (NCBI taxonomy): domain Eukaryota; kingdom Metazoa; phylum Platyhelminthes; class Cestoda; order Cyclophyllidea; family Taeniidae; genus Taenia; species Taenia crassiceps. The sequence goes on from JAKROA010000009.1 coordinate 2,077,130, forward strand.
TTTCGTTTCAGCAATAAATCCAAGATTAGGCTGATTGAATGAAGGACTTAGTAGGCTTTCTGCCGTGAGGTTTTGCTAATTCACTCATTCCAGATTAGGTGCATTTCCTCTGTGCGTGTTTAATTTGGTATCCAGCTGAATTCGACCTATTCGAAGAGGATAAATCCGCAAGAATTTGAGGGACTCGCGTAGCCAAATTCGGCTTTAAAATATGCTTGGCGATAGTGCATGATGAATGAAAAGAGCAATGGATTTAAAATGGGTGGAATCATGACTTTTTAGCGAAATGAATTAATTATTAAATTAATTTACGGGTGCAGAAGCCTGTCTGTTTCCTCGACGACGTGGATGGTTTTCAAAATGTTGAAGATAATTGAATTCGTGAACTGTGGTTACTCATTAGGGAGGCCAAGAGCTGGCTCATGATAGAACGTGAGTTCAAAGAGCTAATTACTTTTCTACTGTCTTAACTCGGGCTTTCTGAAAGTTGTAAAAATTGTCAATTTTGTCAGTTTGAGTAGACGAAGGTGAAAATACTCTATTTTTACTGAGGATAATAAGTGCTGTGTTGCATACATTATTCACAAAGACGCGAAAGTAGGTGGCTAAGTAGCAGATAGAGTGCGACCGACTTCTCATCCACCGATGTTTTATTGTAGGCGTAAAAAGCCTCTTAATGACTTGTGTGACTAAAAATTAAACTTCTCTCGAATTTAAACATGCTATTTTTCAGAATAACAAAGCAGTTCTGTTCCCAATGTTTCCAGTCTCTGCTAAATTATTCGTCCACATTGAACGCCGTCTTTTTCGACCCTTTTTTGCTAAACTTTTAACTTGCCTGTTTAGACGAGGTCGCTTTAAGAGGTCAGTCAGGGTGGAGGCACTTTCTGAGGAGGGGTAGAAAGAGTTGGAGCCCTCTCCCTCTAATTTGCTCAGTGTAGTACCCAGATCGACCCAGAAAACATCAGGCTCTATTACTCACTTGCGGAAGTTTTTTTGCTAGCCATGAAGGGTTAGATCTACAAAAATAAATTTGGATACATTTTGATGAATAGCTTTTGGTGGTTCCTGCAGTTATGATTCTGCATCCATCATCACTTATGGCTTAAAATTAACCTTGAAGTAGAACAACATAATTAGAAGACTGAAAGTCTTCGACACCTTCAAAGAATTTATCATCGTGGTGGATGCACAGGAGAGCAGAAAAAAACTCATTCCGGTGACCAGATCTTAGGTCCTACGATAATCGCGTAATGTAGCAGTTTAAAGAACTGGGAAATAAGTTTCAAATTAAGTCATGCATGAAGCCCCATTAAGATACCCTGAAATTAATACTGGCACTTTTTGGTGTTATACTTTTGTTTTAAGGTTACAAAAGCCGATAACTGTGTTTTTAATGCAAGGACCCGTTACTATTTATGTTTTTTATTAAATCAAGAGTATTAATGACTCAAGTAGTAATTGAAATCTTGTAGTGCGTTTGGATGCAAGGTTCAGCTGCGTCTTTAATCGGAAGAAAAGTTAGCGGTGTAACTTGTCCTTTAGGAAGTGCAAGTTACTCAGAGCAAGTAGCACTTCCGCTCATTATTTCTGTCTGCCAGATGTGCCTGGTTGTGAGGTATGCAGTGGTCAATTTTAAGAAAAACCGGTACGTTCGAATGTCACACTGTAGTTTTTTGATGCGACACGAATGAATAAGTTAGTGCATAGGAGAGTCTGTGTCAAGGAGAAACCATCTTCCTTGCTCTAGAGACGCATGCATGTGCATCCACCTGCTAGCACTCACTTGTGGCTCGTGCATAACTTCCAAGGATATTGGCGGTTTGGTAAGCATAACCTATGGAAGCACATTAGGACAGAGGTTTTCAATTTGTTTATGTTTAACAATGAGTTATTTTTAAATGATCGCAAATTACTTGCCTAACATCTATTCTTTCACTTGGACGAATTATGGTTTGATTTGCTTTTAAACAGAAACTAAAATGACAGCTTAAGAAATGCCGTTAATTGTCAATTTACGCTTTCGCATAATGGGTTCCTTCGAATTTAGTCCGAGCTATGCCAATTAAGCATGTGTTATTATTTGTTCCTGTATTTGGATTAAAATGCTTTCCCTCACTTAGACAAATCAGGCATGTTGAGGATTCGGACCTCTTTTCCATTTAAGTGTCTACTTAGTGCGTTTTAATCCCAACAATTAGCAAAACTATGTTAAACATTTCAAATTAAATACACTTTACTTGAAAATTTGGACAGCTCCAAAGAAATCAGAATAACCTAATTTCATGCCAAACTCGGTATGGTTTTTGCAGCAGAAACGTTTTTTATTCCGAAATGTAAAATTGATTCTAAATGGTAAAGATTTAATTTGTAGCTGCTATCATAATAAGAAATGTCTGTCTATGTGCGCAGTTTTAATAAAGTGCAGGTGGTTTGGTAGGCTGTGAACGCTCAGAAGCGGGTAGGGATAATGGCGATTGTAAATTAACTGCAAACCAAAGTGCTCTGAAGTGACTACTCTATTGTTAGCCTAAATTTATCTTTTAACACACTAAAACTACGCAATTTTTCCAGTTATTGCTGGGGAAGTAGGCTAGTTTGCAGAAGGCTATGGGACTGAGAGGCCGCCTGTCCATCCGGATGAATAAACTTTATTATTCTCAGCCTTAACCCTGGAGATCCCATTGGCGGTGGCGCGCCTGAAAACACTTGGGCGGATCTTAAAAAGTGACGCTCTGTAGCGTTGATGGTAAGCAGATCATATGAGCAAATGCGGGTGAATGGTGGAAAAGTCACATTAAAGGGAGCAGCTCAATGAATAAAAGAAACCCTTGGACAGTGATACCTAATATCTATCTCAAGTCCGTATGTATCAAAAGCTGGGGTTGAGATGCTTGCTTAATCAGAGCTGCTGGATATTCGTACGACTACAGCAAAGGGAGGGTTTTAAGAGGCTAGTCAACGGCTGGAATGATGATATTTGTAATTCCCTTTAGCAAGCCGCCATTTTCCAAAGCACCTTTTAAAAGATGTCATTGAAAAAAACGTGGCAAGATGGATTTGTTGAGTTGTTGCAGCTAGTTGGTGTCTTGCCTGCTTCTGGGATTAACAAAACGAGAAACATACGCTCTTGAAGTATGCTTGAGGATTACTAGGAAGCAAACTTCGGCTTATGAACTACTGAGTTGTCTTGTTGGTTGCGCCCGAATAGCTTCAAAAGCAACAACCGCATGCACTTTATGTCACTTTTATTTATGGCAGCAATGGTACTCCTGACTTGGGAGCTGGGAGCAGCTGCATCATTGAGACCGCTATATGAGAGGGAGCAGGGATTTGCTGAGACACGTAGAATGCATTTTCAAACCTGGGGTTGCACCTTGTGAGAATAATGCGAGGAGGCATAATAGGGTACCTGCGTCTTACTTGCAATTTTCTAATAACTTTCTTTTTCTTCGATATATTGGTAACCTTAACGCTACATTTTCTATTAGTTTTGGTAGCTAGAAAGAGGATAGCCTAGGGATTGCATTGATTAATATACGGAGCAAGAAGAAGGGACACTTTGGTCACCGCCCTCACATATCACTCAAAGTTTCTATATTACTGTGAAAACAAAAGGCAAACGCAAATAGTACGTTTAACTTCTCTTTTGTGATTAGTTTACTCTTTGTCGGCCTTCTCGAACCTCCGCAATCATGATTCCTCTTAAATATAGGATATTTATTTTGAGGAATCTTTAACACGTATTTTACCCTTCATTGGATTTAAGCACAAATAATCATCTTGTCTGTTCCTGCCTGGATGTACTATTATCGTTGAAATGTCCATATCCGGATCATTTCCTTATTTATTTCGAAGAACAATGCGTTTTTGTCCTGCAATTTTATAATCTCGAACATTGAAGCTTGTTTCCTCCCAGCGCTGTAGCGATTGTCTGTCGCGACAGTTCTCCATTGTAAACAAGTTCTTTTGCCGTGGTGCTGCTTGTCTAATGGTAAGAGATAAAGCAGCCTGCTTCCTAGGTTAAGCAATGTATATTTAGAAGAGAGAGGACTTTTCAAATCTTATAGCTAGTGTTAATTTAAGGTGCACGAGAGGAATTTGAAATATTTTTACCCTACTAAAGGCAAACGGGTTCGCACATATTGAGTGACGCCTTATGCCCGGCGGATCGGGTGAGTTTTCAATTTATTGCAAGGCTTGTCACTCCTATGGGAGAAAACGACTGCTAAATCTGTGCGCGAACTGCGCTAGAACTAGCATCTGCCAGGAAGAACAATATTACCTGGATTGGCTGAACCACTCGGTACGGGAATAGAGTTTTCTTCCATAGACATCCAAAAGTTGGTAGTTGTATTAGTGTAGTAAGTGTGAAACGCCGGAAGCTTCCGCTCACTTGAGATCAGGACTTCAGGGCATCGAGTAACGTACCCTCACACGATTTCGCTCAAGTAGATTAATAATAGCTTTGGGAACTTTTGAGAGGCAAGATTTTGAATACTTGGTCTGCTTGGAATCTGTCGCATATTAGGCAACTTTTAGCTCTATGAAATTTCTCCCTTATCAAAGAAGAAATTTTGTTTGCATTCGTCTCCCTTTAATGTAATGTAAGCTTTTAATGTAAGCAAAAATATTTTTAAAAACATACTAATTTGCTTAACCCTGGTGTACGGTTAAATCGGACGTGTACCTGTAATAGCGTGGGATGGGCACAATTCCGTCCAGTAAACTTGATTTCTGCTGTCTCTCTTTACTTTGTGACAAGCCCAATGTTTGCCCTAAACGCAACAAATTGGCCCGCTTATCTTTGCTTTTGAATCTAATATTACGATTTTCTCAGTGACTTGTAAAAGTTGGGGTGGGTTGCCATTGAACCGAATCGTTAAATAAACTTTTGGAAAGATGTTTGAAGGCACGAATTTTGATGACAATAACATGGATCTATGTACGCTGTTGCTTACTGAAACCAATAATTTGACGAGTATTAGCTCCTTCATCTCTCTTCTACTTAAAAAGAATTTTCCGGATGGCGTAGAATACAAGGCGACTTTTCGTATTTTCACCCATATTTCGCCGTAAATACCGCTTTTGTCTGAGGGAGGCTAAGCTGCTACTAGGTGATTTATACGGCGACACCAGTGCCACCAACTGTTCCCATCAGCTTAAAAATCATGCAGTATATGCGTAGTTTTCAGTTCACTTAAATATTTTTGTGAATTTTTTTAGGATGACATGACTTTGTTCCCACAATTAACCCTCCAACCCTCTGTAATGATGAGGATAGGACCTTCACCTGTTAATGGCCTTTGAAAGTGTGCGAAACAGCTCTTCCTTCCCTGCGCCCATGAGCATGGCTATAGGCCTATGACAAGGAGTTTAGAAGTTATCAAACTTGTCAAATTTTCTCTTCCCAAAAAATCCCCCAAAATGGACTCTGGTAAAGTAAATATACATTCCAAAAGTCTCGCCAAACATTAATCGGCTGGTTTCTCATAGCCTAGGAAATGCCGTGATTATTAATAAAAAAATTGCCTGCCGTACCTTCGTATCTGTGCTCAGTAACGATTTCCTTTTGAGGTGTCTGGAACGAGGTTAAATAAGTGACTCGGAATTTTGTCAAAATGGTGGTTATCGCTACGCATAAATGTTAATAGTAAGCTAGTAGGGACAAGAAGAATTAATGTTACGTAGATAACAATGCTTCGGCAGAATTTTACTTATTTTTAAAGTAATGGGTTGTACTAGTGGGTTAATTTTAAAAGGAGGGACAGTCCTAATTTTATTTTTGGGATGCTAATCCTCGAATTACCGCGGTTGCATCGGCTTGAGAGACCAACTAGCCGTGACTCAAGGAAAAATTCGTATGCTCACCTCAAAGTGAGGGCTGTAACAATGCTAAACCAATCATGATTATTCCAACAGGAATTAGTATGTGTGGCTCTCCTGTTCTTCGTATATTTTAATTTCGTTGTGGAAAAATTTACTGGATGGCAAATTGCTTTGAGTTTTATCCTCATTTAACTTGGTGGAAGGAAAATAGGGTTCGTAAAAGTCTTTTGCTCGAGTTTTTTATCTAGGAAAGGCAAACATTGATGGCGCGAAGTGTTTCTTTGTTTGATTAACCTTACCATGAACAGATCGGTTTGGTGCGTTCACATTAAATCAAGAATGCTTTTGTTTAAGTCATGCGAGGAAATTCGCCTCCAAAGTTTGGCTCTTCTCTCCTTACAACGGGTCTTTTCAAATAAATGTTAGAAATAGTTAAAATATCACAATAACCTTTATTTTTACCATTTCAAGGGATGTTTTGCAAGTCTGTAAAAGGTACCTTTGCTTTAATTTAGAACACAGAGATGTTTCTTGCAGTTTCGGGTACCTTTTCTAATTTGGAAACTACTGAAATCATACCTTAAATACCTGAAAATTTGAAAGAGTCCAAAGGAATCGTCCTTCCTTTTTCAATAAAGAAGTCCGCATTTATCTAAGCTCTGAGGTTTAAATATAACGTAGTTACTTCTCAACCACTTTTATGCAAAAATAAAAGGCGACAAAGTGCTATAAAAACAAATACAATCGAAAATGTTATCCTAAGGGGGTTTATTGCAAGATCATCACCTTTACACACTACTTAAAGGAGATTTTTTAACTTATCCTCCTTTGGAATTTTTAAAAACTGAGTGTTTTATGAACTGTTACCTGGCTGAAATCTAAAGCCAATGCCATGTGCGGCCTAAAGATCACCTTTAATCGGGCAGACGAAGTGCAATTTCTGCATTTTGTTCAGAGTGGGATTCTGTCTGCCCTCGGATGTATGCCAAACTAAATCACCCTACACCTGACACCCCGCCTGCCATCCTGCTTGTATGTGAACTTGTTTAAGGTCAGAGTTTACACTTTATGCCTTCGGAAACACTTTGAAACTGGATGTAGGTTGCAGGACTTCATTAGGGGTCATTATCAGCAAGGTGTACTAGTTTTTACCACTCCTTATGCACTTCGATAGATGGAGCTTTGGTTATTTGCAAGTCGGTAAAGCCCCAATTTGGCGAGCTTCACTTTCGAAGCGTGAAAGGTGAAGTAAATTGTGAATTTTTTAAAAGCGTCTTTTTTGTTTTTTAATACAAGGCGTTTAAAACAATCCACTTTACTGGATAAAGAGGGTGCAATTAGGTTGCTTTGGACCACTTTTCAAGTTAATCAGTTAGCATACTTGCCAATTAAATCCATCAGTTTCAAACTGGTGAGCCAAAATCCCCTCAGGACTAATGTGTTGCATTGTATTTAAAGCTCATGATTAGATATCCAGAACTGTTTTTCTCAACAAGTAAAGCCAAACCGCTGCAGTTTCTAATAAGTGTGATTTTCAAGACACCATAAGGGATGCACTGAGGCCTAAGTTTATGCCTAGCTAAGTGTATGTACTAAATGCTTTTCCTATCATAAAAGTAGCAAGTACAAACTCAACAGTTCCCACAGGGTGGTCTGTCGTCTGTCACAACACGCGAGCGTCGCAAAGAAATTAACCCTTCGCGTATGTGGTGGCAAAGCAAATATGACTTCAGGCGGTTGCAACAAGACGCTTATCCGTGTGCACTTTAGGGCTCAGGGTTTTATGGGCTCGCAGAGACGTCGGAGAAGGCGAACCTGTAAATATCCTTCTTAATAAGATAAATGCCATAACTACTGGTAAAGCGCAAATAAAAAGAAAAACACCCTTAGGGGACAATTTTTTTGGAATTGCCCCAAAGTTTTAGCAGGAATTAACAGCAAAATTATGTGGGTGATTAGTGACCCTGTCTTAGATCTGATTAGCAGAGGAATTTCGAGTTTTGCTCTAATAATTTGTTTCTTGCCTTATGCTCTTCACTTTGGTTAAATTAATTTTAAAATGAATAGGCTTAATCCCATTTCCATGGTAAAAATGCTTGAGTTCTCCCAAAAGAAAGAAGTACCTGCCTTTATCAAAGTTATCCTTAGTAGGTAATTAATTAAAGTGGGAGCTTGAGCTGTCGGGAGTGATTTTCTTGGAAATTATCAAGTTGCCTTTCTGCTGCTCTCCAGATTTACAAGATGGATGCAAATTTTTACCACTTGGGTAAAAATTGCCTCCAACACCATCAAATATTTAATCGGGAAGCATCGAAGCATCACACAAACTTGTGCACTGTTCCCACTTTCTCCTGATATCGAAGTGTGCATTATTGGTAGGAATAAAGATTTTTCAGCAGTAAATGGAAGGGCTGTGGGCTTTTAAGCATGGTCAGGTGGTCAGGAGGCAAAAATACAGGTGTAAAAAACAAGCCACGAGCATTCCTCTTGTTTATAATCTGTCCCGATAGTTTTGTGGTGAGAAACTGAGGAACTGTTCCTTTCTTTTGGCGTTAATTTCAAATGCACAAAACCGAAGGAGCGCGAATGGGTGGCTAATCAGGGGGAGTCATTTTAAAGTTTTATCCTGAAGTTTTATGACTTTCTTGCCGCTTGTAAAACACTGGGACGAACTGACTGCCTAGATTTGAAACTTAACTAATCAAAAGTACTTTGCTTGGAAATAAACAGTAAGTACAAGCCTTTCAGTGATGATAAAGTCGAGTCGCTTCCCGTCACGACAAGTTCGTAAGTCGTCTCACTGACAGGTGGCAAACTTAATCGCTTTCCTTGACTGCAATCAGAAGGCCTCCTTCCTGCCCCCATGCATTGTAGCCGGTCAAAGGTTGGGGGTCAATGTGTTATGTTGGACTAGTCTTCTAGCATGAGACTTCTAGGTGTAAAACTCACTATTAAAGCTATTCACACAAACATAGGAGATTATCAAAATACTAAGTCGTAGAGATATTTTGCCTCAATAAAAGGCGTTGTAAATGTTTGCCCCGCTTCGGGATGCACAACTATTTCAATAATTTGTGAATATTATTCGCGTTTTTAAACGAGCGCATTAAGATTTACGATTTATCACTTATTTTCTAAAAGAAACCAAATAAAATTTACGGCTACATGATTTTTATAAAATTTGATATGCTACTTCTTTAAAGCGAAAATGGCGGTATTTGATTTCTGCTAGAATTTTCATTGCCACAACCTTTTCCTTAAAAATTGGGGGCAATGTCGCTTTTATCAAGTAAGAGTTGACTGCAATTTCCAGTTAGTAAAGGTTCCACCATTTGTTTCGGGTCCGCCCCCAGCAAACCACTTGGGAGTTTTTGAGCCACCTCTGTAAGCTTAATATGGCACCTCAAAATAGGGGCATAGTTTATTTTTAACCCACAAATGGCCTAATGCTTTATGAGCATGAAATGCAGACTACACCACCAAAGCGAGGAAGGGGACTCATGGGGACTGCAGTGGCTTTTTAGTGGAATGCAAAGCTATGTAAGTCCCTCTTTGAAATCGGTACTATGCACCAATGAGCCCTTTTCAGAAATTTTTATTCAACCTAGGAGGAGTCGCAGAAATGGGTGCATCAGAGCATTAGGTGTTGAATCATTGGCGGTCTGTGCTTTTCCTTGACTTTTTCAGTTTTGCTCCTTTCTGCCCATTTAGCTAACCACATTACTTTGTTACAGGTTGTTTGCTTTTCCTTGCCTTTCGTTATCCACGTCACTCTCACTTTGGCATTTATTTTGCTGGCTGGATTTCGGAATGGGTTTTCTTTCAAAATATCTTAATTACTTTGACAAAGTAACCTGGTTTATTTCATTACTCCTTAAGAAAAGAGAACACATATCTCAGGTATAGGAAAATAGGGCCAAGTTTTTTGCCTTTTAAAGTTCTTTAAATTTTGGCCCAAATCGGTTTCCCTTATGCCAAATTCCTCCACATATTTTTGAGCCGGGGTGGCTCTCATTGCCTCCAAGTGACTGTCTGGGTATTTTCTCATAGTTATTTGCTCCTTTAAAGAACTTGTAGCAAGTAGGTATGTGAATTTTGTGTGGTTTTTTGCCTTTAAACAAAGGGTTTTGAATTTAAAAAGGAAAAAAATGGTAGGCTGAATACTTATTTTTACCACATATCTCAGATCTCAACCTTTTTACAGTGAAAATGTGATTGATAACAAACATCTTTGGTCTTCCACCCGGCTAAACCTTTTTTATTTTTCTAAACATATTATCGACCTTTATATTTGATTATTCAGAAAAGTTTCGGCCTCTTTTATTCAGTTCCAGAATAAAGTTAATTTGGAGGGAGCTTTTTATTTTTCATCTCCGAAAATAGATTCACTTTTTGGCTATAGAACTGCGAAAATACTTGAATAAGCGCTCGCTATTCAAATAATTAAATACTTTGTCCTTTGAAGTGTCCCTTGATTTTTTAATGCTTTTTATGAATAGCCAAATGCGTTTAGGCTGCTTCTTCTGCAGTGGAACAAAAGGAAACCGTATGCATTTGTTCAGAAAAGTTTTCTTCATGCTTCCAAAGGGAAATAAAATTGTGTTTTAAATTTAGCCAGGATTTTTACAGTTTAAGAATGCAAATTGAATAAAAATAATAGAATTTTCTTCAGAATAGATTTCCTTCAGAACGGCTGCGTTACGGTTGCTTCTGCCAGCATTAAAATGTCAGTGTCCAAGAAAGCCTAAATGGCAGATGACAAAAGGTACTACAATTCAGGTAGAACCGCGGTAATCGCAGCTATTGCTATACCCCTATCCTCATTGAGCAGTCTTGTTAGTTTTTTTTATGCCAATTATTTCGGAAAAACTTTGTTTACGGGGGAGATAAAACAAAACTGTAATTTGATTTCCGATAGCCCATTTGTCTCCCTTCCGCTTGAACTAACCAGCCAATCGCCTTCTTGCTCGAAATGAGGCATAGTTATTAGTTAATTATGATTAATATGCACCTCCTTAATGCTCCTCTATCCTGAGAAGGGCTAATTTTTCTCCTACATTAATATGGAAATTTCCAGTTCCCAACTTCAGGGGATTCGGTGGGATGTCTGATAATGCTCAATGCCGATTCTCGTGCTTACGAAAGGTACCCGTGAGAATGCCACCCCACGGAATACGTGGGAGAAGGGAAACCGGAAAATATTATCTCATTTCTGCACTCTCTACACTTCCAACGGTGTCCTTGCGCATGATAACTATAATCTTTTCTTAGCACTGGTATTCGGCAGTAGATGCAACAGATTGAAAAACAGTTGTTCCATGGCATTCTTTCACTCCTACTTTGCTTCAATGTGTAAATAAGGCGTTAAGTGCAGTTGTCTATGAATTTTATCCTAAATCCTTACCATCCTAAGTTAGTTTGTTTTGAATTTCCTCTGCATTTTGCTTAGCCGCCTCTCTAATGTTCCTTTTGATTGCAACTTCATCCTTCTTGTGTTTGAGACCAAACCTTTGAAAAGGACTCGACATGAGGTACAATTGGGCGGAAATAAGCAATAAATTTCAAAACCTTTTGGAAGACTTTCTTTTATATACACATTGTCTGTTTCCTCCCTGTAAGTATTCAAATACTGAGCTATTCTTAATTTCCCGAGGGACTATCGTGAGATTATTCCAAATGCCACGGTGCTAGTGAATTTTGACGATAAGAAGCTGTCTTAGAGAACAGCATATTATTTATCGAAATAGCGTTAGGGTGTTTAAGCTCCCTGTTTGACCTTTTGTAAAAATGCCCATTCACAATCGGTTCAGAGTAAGCGCGAAAAATAGAGCAAATTCAACTCTTAACAGTCCAATTCCACCAGTGCATTTTAATGAAAAGGAGTGCCTACTTTGTAACCTAATTTCATCCTAAAAGGACGCAAATATCGTTGCATCTTGAAAGTCCCTTTTTGTCGTGGACCGTATGCTCAACATTTCCTGTGACCACTCTTCTGCATTGACTATTACACTTTTGTTGGAATTATTATTAATTGTTTAACATCATAAACTAGTTTACGGTTGAAATGAGCGACTATTTCTGAATTCAATGATAGCTCTGCCGATTTGAAGATTCATTGGGGCTAAGCCACCTCATTCCATGCTAAAAGCGATACTAGCAATACTTGAACTACAAAATAACATCGAGCTTGCAAAACTTTATAAGAAGTGTCTTAATCACCAGTTATTAATTGCTTCGGTTCACTGTCAATCTGGGCTACTTTATATTTTACATAGCAATGGCTTTGGTCCATCAATTCATGGTATTATTTGAGTGGTTATCGAAGTTCGGTACACTTTATGAGTCCACTCGGACTGAAAATCCATAAGGACATCATGGGAGTATCCAGAATCTAATAGCTCTTCTATTGTGAAATTTCATAAGTACGCCCTTTTCGAGTCTTCTTGAAATTCCCATAAGGCGCCTGCTTTATATCCACTTTATTCGTGCTTACACAAACTAGTGCTTTGTCGCGTCGGTCGGTTGGTGTTGCCCATGAATTGAATTTTTCTTCATTCTCATTCCAAATTCGGGTACATTTCAGTTATTTCCGGTTTTGTGGACCAGTATAAGTAGGCAATCATCGAAATCTTAAACCACAATGTATGACCTCATTCCACATTGCACCACCTTCGAGTCCCTCGTAATATACGCTTCACAGTTTGTCATGAACTCGAGTTTAACCTGATATTAGCCGGGCAACCATCCAAGTTTTGTAGCTTTTTTGAGTAGCTAATCACAAGGAGTCCTGCATCCACTGAAAGTTATCAATGAATCGCAAAGGATTTTTATCTTATTTCACTTTTACACCTTCACACAGGTATGCTAATGAGTGGCCTTATTCTCCGCTGCATCAGTGTTTTCATCACTCCCTATGAAATCTTTATGGGTGGACCACCAACAACCAAACCCGCAGGCAACACTACCAGTGCCGCAACTGTCTTTTACAGCCCTCTCATCTCCCTTACTACCTCCACTTTTTCCGACGCTATTGCAAACACCACCCAACAGTTGACAGATCCACTGATCATTCTGGCTGCTATGTTGAGGGTGAATAAGGCGCTCTCTAGCGCCCTGCGTCAGATCGCCCTGGCCACAATCCTTACTCGAGCTGGACTAGGCCTGGAACCCGCCACCCTAAAACGCATCTGGACTAGTATGATCAGATTGACGTGTATACCCTGCCTCACTGAGGCGCTAGTATGCACTCTCGTGTCAAAGTTCCTCATGAATTGGCCGTGGCCATGGGCGGCTATGATGGGGTGAGTTAATTGCGTTGCTGCAGAATTGGAATTGTACCAAACGAAATTTTAATACATGATCTGAATATAGTTTTGTCATGAGGGTGCTGGAGGACTAATAGGAGGCTGATGGAGTGCAATGAAGACCTTTTTTCATGCACCTGACGGATCGCAACATTCGACGGCTAGTTTATGTATTCAATCATGCTATGCAATACCTTTGGCTGATTCATAATACTTTGTTACAATAAATATGGAGGAAATGAAGAGGCTAAAGGCGAAATAACGCGTGACTTTTGATAGTCTAGTTATTATAAGTGGATGGGTGTCTGTTTCCTCGGATCGTGCCGGATTTTTAGATAGAATAATTTAAAAAAATGTCATTGAGAATGTTTCGCCGACTTGTATGGGCAACCTGACCATTGGCTGATAATGATTACCGCGTAAATCACCGGCTAACTAAATTTTGGCCAATTCGAGGTATTTAGTTGATGCTCGACTTCGAGTGATTGTTATTATATTTGAATTCCATCCGAACGGGATACCGACCAATCAGGAATTCAGGTTAGAGCGCGGGCTTCGAGTCGTTTTTATGTTGTAGACTAGGTGCGAAAAGAGGGAGCTTACTGGTGCTGTGGACATTTCTAGCAGTGACGCTTGAAAAGTAATAGAACCATAGGTAGTAAACGAAAGAGGAAGGAGAAGCTTAATATGAAGATGCTCCATTTCTTTTAAGAACACATTTAAATCTGCATATTTGCCACGGATTTTCAGAAACGCAGGTTAATTCCACTCGCAAGTTTTAGCGAATTTTTGTCATTTCGTGTAAACATCAATCCTTAACTGTTTCTAGCCTCTAGAAACTCACCTAATATCATTTTCTTTGATCGTGTGGGACTGAGATGTTTACCTTAACAGATATAAGCTAGCTACCAGTTCCAAAATACGGTCAGCATAACAATGTTAACCCGGAATCCAACTCCAATGAATGCTTTTCCATTCTTAGGCTAAAGGACGCATTCCATTTTTTTGTTTCCATCGAACAGCTTCATTTTGGCCGCTGTTTCACCAGCTGTAGTGGTGCCAAACATGCTCCGCTTGGAGGTCTCAGGATGGGGGGTGGCTGCGGGAATCCCTACCCTCGTCATGGCGGCCTCCAGTCTAGATGATGTTCTTGCAATCACTGGCTTTGGCATATCTCAGGCCATCGCCTTTGCTCAGGGGGATATCGTAATCGTTGCCATCTCAGGTCCACTGGAGGTACTGGCTGGTGCCTGTTTGGGCGTCTGCCTTGCGATCATCTTTTGGCTCCTTCCACCACCTGGAATGGTTAGTAGTTACAAGTAGTGTTTGAGACGACTACCGTATTTGCTTTTTATTCTTTTGTCATAAAACTTCGTCTGTGCTGTTTTCACTTGTTTCCCTTTTTTTTCTTTCTATTCCGCGGACGTTGGCTGGAGCTGGCGTTTCGTTGTCCTGTGCTTAATTTACCGTACCATATTTGGAGCTATCAAGCACCTTCGACAAAGTTTGTATCTTTCAGATATCAGGGCATATCCTGTATTACATCCTTTTTTTGTTCCTTCCGTCCATCGAGTTCTAGTTGTTAGTGGTACTCCAAGGCTCTCAGGCCCCGCTAGGGTTTTTCAAGAGCTCTTCCAATGCTGAAAACATTCAGCTTCTCAACTACTTAACTTTTCCGTATTTGCGGGCATCGCTGGTTTTCACATTTTGCTTCATGGCCACGGAGTCCCGCTTAAGGTACTTATTAACCTTTGGTATTCGTCAATTTGTTGCTTGCTCTTTTTGTGCTATGAATTTTTAGTCCTATTCTTTTTTTTTCTGCAATTTCTTGGAGTGTGAGACGACCACTCGAAGAAATAAAGGCTTGGAAAATTAAGGCTCTATCAAAGCGCATACTTTGGTCTTATTTTATTCGCCCGCCGTCCAGAAATAATGCTTCTTTTCTCCACTCAACTTATTTTTTATCCACCGCAAAGTGATTTTTTGTGGAAATTTTTTTTTCCATCTGGTGTACTTACCTTTTAGGCGCCGATTAATTCTCCACTATTCCATGTTTATTCCGTCTTCCAAACTTTATTCAGTAGATGTTTTCGTTGCTTTTCGGCAACATAGACCATTTCATCAAACTCCAAGGCTGTCACACAGTTATTGGATGGTTATTCTTACTCAAGAATCGCAGTCGACTCAGCTTTCACTACCTTCTCCCATCCACATCCATCATGCTCTTACCTCTCGAATACTAGCTACAAACTACATTTTGCTGCTCCATTCGCTTATACATTTTAATCGACTTTTCTGCTATAATAATAGCTTTTATTCTTGAGCCATCTCAGATCCTAATGCGTAACTCCATTTGCATTTCTCATTACTTTTCCCCAAAAAGAAGGCGGCTTAAGGGTTAGCTGGTAAAAGTCCTCTATTGCTCCACCTCCAGGTCTCTCCTTTGCCTCCCTACATTAAAGCCTCGAGTTTCTGATACGCTAACTATAAGTATTCCTTTTTTATAATCGAATTACTCACCCATCTTCGAAATTATTTACTAAGGCAGTGCTCTTTCGAAATTTCAGGATCTCCTCCCCTTTTGCCTTTCAAAAGACAGCTGTCTAGGAAATTGCATTGGGTGTTCTGTTTGACTTGGTTTAGATTTGGGTGTCAGGACGGGAAAATAGTGATACTATTAAAGGTCTGTTTATTCTTCAAATAATGCTTAATTCGGGTATTTTCACATTCAACAAAGAGACACATCAGATGAGCAATACTTTGTGCAGTCTACTCTACAGATTTCAACGATGCCTTAGTTTAAAGACTTGGAAAAACCTTTAAAGTATTTGTGATTACGCATGAGAATGCGTTATGAAAGGAAACGTACCAGTATGCCGGCACGATACTTCTTATAGTGATCTTTTATTATCCGGCTTTGAATCCTTGTGTCATCAAATTTTCATAGCTCGCAGGGACTGTGCTCCCAACTTTGTCCCATCACACTCAAATATGCAAATCCTGTCTCCAAACTGTCGTCAAGCCTGTGGGATGGTTGAGATATGGTATAGCACTTGATGACGCAATAGGCTCTTAAGCACCTTCCATCCCTGATAGCGATGCATGATTTCGTGTCATAACTGGTGAAGTTTCACAAAGGCATAGCATTCCGTCATGTTTATTTGGACATGAGTAGTGAAATAGGCAGTTAGCATCTACTTTGCGTAATGAAAGCCAAACAGATGAATCTCACACTTCACACGCCAGATCCCATATGCCACGCGCACTGACAGATGACGAACGGATAAGTCCTAGTGACTACTTTATTTACTACTTTATTTACTCTGTGCTTATTTTATGTACTTTATGGAAATGCTCCATGCACTGCCGATTGCGTAATGCCTTATAATCTTACCTCGTAGCCAGAAGAATATGCACGCTTTTTGCGCGTGCGATCTGATGTGTATGTGATGGGCTGCTGGTGTAATTGCCCACTGTGGCATTTCAGGTTTGAAATTCACTCAATAACGAAGGTGGCTTGGTAACTTAGTGACAAGTCGGTAGCATTATCAAAAGAAGTAGCAAAACCTAACACCGCGTTCTTAGATAAGTGAGGTGGAGATCAAGGCGTAGAGGGATACTGCCACACTTTCATAAGGATTGTCACCTTTCATGGACCCTCAATGATGTTCTTTCAAGCGCTAATAATCGTCTCTCCTTGGAGTTAGCATCATGCTTGCATAAAAAATAAATTGTGGTAAAAGAAAATGGACAAGCGACGGCACCAGAATACTTATTCTGTCTTGACTTCTAGCTCAAAACGTTTAGTATATGGAAGTTACAAACAGTGTGTATCCTGTTAGGAGGGAGAGTATTATTTTTCTTTCACTTCAACGCATTAGTTCTGTGATGAATTTTCTATCCATTATTAATCTTACTTGCAAAGAGGTGCTAATGTGTTTCTTTTTTGACATTCAGACGATTTGATCTCTGATATTTAATGAATTCTAGTAGTGAGGATTCGATTGCTATCTGAATCGAACCAGTGTCCTCCACATTGCCCTAATCCCCTAGTAGAATTGATGGGCTATAAAGTTATTCATTGAAACTCAATTTTATGACCAAAACCCCAGAGAAATGAATCAACACTTTAAAAAGCCTTAACTACAATTTATGCCCCTCTACAGAGAGTTAGCTCATTTTGACTGCACACACGATAAATCAAAGCTAGTTACCGCATGTCTCTTCTGTGTCTTTTTTATCGTAGCGACTGCACAAATGCCTTTTGTCTTTAACAGCAAGTCATCTCATAGAAGAGCCCCTCAGCAAAGTGCAGTTTCATACAAACAACAAAATTGACTTGTCCAAATTTACCAAAAATTCGAGAGTCACTGGCTTTTTCATTGGTAGGAATGCAATAGTGCATACTTGATCAGTGAAGCTCCTTCATATCAGTCCGCCTTTCTTTAGTGAGTAAATGAAAACAGGATTGACCCAAAATACTGGCTTGTGTAAACAAGCGTAAGTACAAGTAGCATACATTCAACACCTCAAACAAGCCAATGAGATGCAGTCAATTTCTAGTAATTAATACGAATCCAACTGACAAATTATTGCCAAATTTTTTTTAAATTGATGAGAAATTGTTACAAAGACTGAATGAGTAGGTATTTTGTATTCGTCTCACATGGGTAACCTAGGAGTCGCCTATAAGTTCACCTACCGTTTCAAAATTTATCCGACACATTTCTAATGTAATTAGCTCTCATAACCTCGTTGTTAGGCATTATTGTAATCGTGGGAAGCCAAGCGCAGCGTCTACCAACTGGAGTCGTGATTGAACCGGGTTTAGTCAGACCTCTCCTTGTGAAGTGTTCCTAGGATGCTCCAATAAAGGACTTGACAGGTTTTTTGCGGGAACTGTTAGCATCCATCGAGGTCTTTTGCGGCCTTTGAGGTTCTTTTACCTCTTTTTCTACAAAAATTTTCTGTGTAAATTTTTGGTGTTCTAGACAACCTTGGTTTCTTCTTGCTCTCATTCCGTCCATCCATCCATTCATCGACCTATCACTTAAGCTTTAATTTTATCCCAGTTCCAAAAATTTGCAATTTTTCCACGTCTTTATAGTTCTCTGGTAAAAATTTGTTCTTTATTAACCAAAATTTTTATTTACATGTTCATGCATCAGATTATTTTTACATTTGGTCCTTACCTATTTATTCCTCTACTCTTCAATTCGTGTAGACCATTCATTGTCCACTCATCCAAATGTATACCATTTAGTCCACCTACCTGCCAACCGCCCTTCCACCTACCCCAAACGAATGTTTGATTTTTTTTTGTTAAGTTGCCAAACTAATTCGTATTCTTTTCATTCGATTACCGTAGATCTACCTATCCAATTACTCATCCAGCCGATTTCTTATCAATTGCATCAGGTATTCACGCTCCTGGTTATCGGTTGATCTAGTTGCTTAGTCATTTGTTCACCTCTTCCTCCCGTTCATCTACCCAACTACTCATTTATTTATTCATTCATTCGACCTTTTCTATGCCCGCTCATCTGCCTGGTTTCTCATTTATTTACCGTTCTTTCTACCTCTATACTCATTCATCTGCTCACTCTTCATGCCTAGCTTTTACTTATGCACTTTTCCACCCATTTGTCGATTACCCTTCTGCTTTCCCTAAGCTTTGTTCAGGCAGGACATATGTTTTGCCCATTTGACTATTCTTAGAGGCATTATTTCACCAACATACGGAATCGCTTTTTAATTCTTGCATTCATTAATATATTTGTCCGGTCGCTACCTACCCATCTATTTATTTCATGATATGGTTATTTAAAGTAAATCGACGCCTGCATTCCTCATCCACTGCATTTCCTCCCCACAGGAACACAGTAACTCGCTTCGCGGCATCCTCCTCTACTCTGTCTCCATCGCGGCCATTATTGGTACCATTAAGATGGGCCTCCCTGGGGCTGGAGCCCTGTGCTGCCTTGTCTGCAGTCTCACTTGCTCTGCCGGTTGGCAGCACGGAATGCCATGGCGCTTTAAACACAAAGCTCGGAGCTCTACCCTCACCGCACAGCCTTCAATTGATGAATATGAAGACGAAGAGAACTCGGACTTGGAGGCTAATCGGCACAATGATCTGGGACATCGCCGTGGCTCGGATTCTTTGGCGGAGGGATCAGAATCAGTCCCGACGGAGCACCACGAGTATTACCGACAACATTTGCGATCATTGAGGCGTCTGTTGAAGAGGACAGGAGGGGTTGGGAGTAAAAACGCACTGGCTACGGTTTCAAAAAGTAGAAGATTTTCCTTGCCTGAACCAAAACCGCAGTATGAGGAGGATGATTTTGAGATGGCTGGTGAGTTTCGAGTCTCTTACATATCAAAGCCTCATTCCTCTTTTTTTATATTCGCGCACCTACGTACGATTTAGAAACCCCTTTATTCGAGTACACAGTTAACCATCCACTTATCTTTGATTTACTTTATTCAATTACTTCCCTGCCAAACTATTTGTTCTCGGTGGATACCGATTAAATAATTTGTTTGCCCTTTGTGTGCTCCTTCTTTTGGTGTGTCCCGTCACTCAGTTCATCCAACCGCCTTCCTCTTCCTTAGGACTTGCTCATTCATCTATTCATTTTCCGTTCTTTTCCTATCAATCCATCTGCTAGATTACTTATAATTCATCTGTTTGTCTGTCAACAAACAAACCGACCCCTCGAGATACCATCTACCAGCTCAAATGCCTATTCAGCCACACCTATACATCTATTCTTCTCCTCCGCCCATTTGGTTATTCAACTACCCTCGTCCTGATTCATCAGATTATCGCCCTGCCTAGTTGACTACCGATATATTTTGCATGGAGTGTCCTGTATTCATCCATAAGTCCTCTCATCCTTTACGCATATTAATCTGCTCATTTATTTGGGCGTCCACCCCTTTATTATTTTAGCCTTCGACTCTCCTTTCTGTTTATTCATCCGTCTACTTATCATTTTCTCCACCATACACCTTCCCCTTTAATATCTACTCTTCTACACACTCATCCATTTGCTCATTTCTCTATTCATTAGCTTGATTGCTTAGCAGTTCGCTTATCTATCAATTTATGTGTTGGACGGTTGGTTGTCAAATTTCGATTTCTCATGCCTGGATGTTAATATCTGTCCTCCATATTTTGTATTTTTTGTCCTCCCTTATTGTCCATTTTTTTATGACATGGAGTCCATTCACATTGGATATCCATTGAAAATTAACCCGAAATATTCCAAACCGCTGGGAATACTGACACAACTACCTCATTGTGGGAGTTGAATCAACTTGGTTGAAACACACCACCAAATCGGAAGAGAAGCATCAAAATCAAAGGAAGAGGCATAAGAAGGAAGGTGGTACTGGTGGACGCTTCATTTAGTATGTAATCATACTGAGATTTATTAACAAACGTTCCTTAAATAGTGGAAGCAAATGCACATATACAACGCACCCACCGCATTTAACCGCATAAACGGTTACCTGATGGCAGGCCATCGACTATCCTTCAAATAATTATGCATAAGTGAAATGTTGTTTAGTAAATATGAGGTGGTGCTAACCTTCCTGGTGCAAAAGTCTCCTCCAGTGTCATTTTAACTATTAAGCATTCTCAGAGACTGCGTGTACGTTAAATTACCTCTGCACATCCCTCATATGCGCCAAATGCTGACTTATAATTAACCCCACTATGTGCGTATTGTTTTAGACGTTCTTGATTTAGTTGCATTAATGTGATCTCCCAAATGCTTCCATTTCAAACATCGATGATTACTTTGAGAAAATGAACCTTTGTATTCACCACAACTTTTCCTCACATTGCTCAGTACAAGTTTATTTTAGCTTTATAAGTCTTCATATTGAAATGTTGGTTTGTTCTCTATCCTCACCGCATACTTGTGAGGCCTGATGCTCTTTTTCGATGCCCGCATATCACAAGCGTACAACATGTGTCTTCCTTGTTGGCTTCATAGAATTGGATTAAATCATCTATCAGGAACGAATTAATTAGGCTTAAAGCGGCAAAAGAGTTGTAAGGTGCCTTTTTTCTGAGAATTGTTACATTTAGATTTTGTGAATCGGCCAACTCGTCTAAGCACTTTGCGGACAGCATTGTAAGCTAATGACAGGTTTTGGTTGTGAGGGGCAATTTTCCTTTTGTGACTTTGATTTGGTACGAAAAGGCATATTAGTATTTTACCGAAATTAGTGTTCCCAGCTCTATCAAAAAGCAAACATGAAAACATTTTTTACTGGGCTAAAATCAAGATTTGACCGGAATAAAAATATCTACCACGTTAAAAATAAAATAACTTTCCAACTTCTATAAAAGTGATAATTCACGTGATAAAGAGACTCCAAATTCTCGTCTATTTCGTCAGTTGCTGGTGCGCATCTCTAAAAGGACATTTTATTCAAAACGAAGTTGTGTTGAATTTACTGGCCTTATTTTTAAAGAAAGCGATTTTTGTTTATTCAACCCTCCAATTTTTGAATAAGTAGCTTTAAACCTCAATTAAGGAAGGGCACTCAATGAAAGTCTTCTTCTGAAAAAACTGTGTCTACTGGGCGAAATTTGTTTGAGATAGTGATAATATTCGGTTTATTTTGAAATATCTCATGAAACCACCTAGACCGGACTTTTAGGCTTCACTTTGTCGATCGGTGTGTTTTGGTTATAGTTAGGCTATTCTTTATGGCAGTTGTTTCAGAACTCTTCTTCCCTAGTAAGCAGATAACTAGTGGCCTTTTGGACGAGTACTAAAAAATGATTATGAAACGGCAGTTATCGCACTCGCATTTGGCGCCTTTGTCATCATACATTTGCCGCAGGATAACGCAATAAATTCGCGAACCATAAAGCCTATACAATATTCTTTTCAGCATTCCAGAACTTTTCAAGCAGCTTGATAGGCTTCAGTTCATTCCAATTTTAATCGACTTTCAGTTTGGTGGATCGTATGACAGCCATTGGGGAGAAACACGATGTGTTTCAAAGACCTCTTGTTGACTTTTTCCAGTCACGACTGCAGCTCTTTAACCCTCCATGAAGCTGTACATTCGTCTCTACTCAATTTCTTATATTTAATCTCTCCTAAAAACAAAGATAATAGAAAAAGTATTTTTCTATAATGCTTACACCCTTTTTCCAAAATAGCCACCGTTTAAACGGAACGATGGTCGTCTCTCTCTATTCTTCGCATAATTTTCATTCACCTCAAAGATGAGGACAGTGATTTGCGGAGACATCCATACGACCGGTAAATCAGACAGACATGGCTCCTCGGCGTGCGCGGCCACCTACAAAGGGTATCGCTCTACACCTTAACTTTGCTGTTGTCAATGAAAGTAGAGGCGCGAAAAATCTATGATTCCAGCCCGTATGACTAGGCCCCTTTTAACAAAGGTATTTATTAAGGCTATAAAATAATAAAGCGCTTACATCCGAAAAACTAATTTCCCCCACAATAAAACTTCTACTTCTGAAATCTACACTAAAATGGTTTATCTTAAGGGAAAAGTTGACTACCACACCTATCCCAACGTCGCCTTTTTAAATATAATGCAGACCTTGTCCTATCCAACGAGTCAATTAAAATGCTACTGCCCAAGAGCTGGAGAACATTGTTAAGCCATGCTTGTGCCGTCCAATCTTCATCAGTCCAACAACCACACACTGCACCATGCAGCTACAATGCTGGCGCATTGACACAGGCTCATGTCACACACTTGTGACGATCTCCTCTCACTAGAAGGTCGCAGTGTCACACATTACACTGGTGCCGACCTATATGAAATTTGCTCTTGTCTGCAAATGTGGTGAATTCGGTAGAGTTGGTGACACCACCACGCACATTTCTCCCCAAGACGCATATGGCCTGTGGGTTGTGATGCAGTTCCCTTGAGGACGGATCCCAGTGGCTAACGCGTTGTAATATATTCATGTGTTTGAGGCTCAGGTGAGGATGAACCGTACCGACCTGAGCATCTGTTGCACCTTCTATGCTAGGCGTAAGGCTATGACTTATGCAAGTTCAAGTCACATTCGTGGGTAGGGCCAAGAGGACACTGCAACAAACTGCTTAACTGCTCCACTTGTTTCTTGCAAATGCTCTCCCAACCCAATGGTCTTGTTGTGGCATGCTTGATTCGCTGATTGTGAAGTGAAGTGAAGTGCAGTAGTGTGATGTGATGTGATGTGATGTGATGTGAGGTGAGGTGAGGTGAGGTGAGGTGAGGTGAGGTCCAAACCAGTTTTGCTATCTTTGAGTTTCAATCCTCCTCCTGACTTGTATTGGAGCCCATACCTTCCTGCAATTCCGCTTGGTCCAACTCGACTCGTTCTTAGCTCCGGATGGTAAGAAGCAAACCCTAATCCACCTTAACTTCTTCCCATAGAATGCGAAGATGTTTTCTTGGCAGAAACGAAGGCGATTCGACTTGATGTATGCTTGACAAAGCTCTTCATGCAAGTGAAGTTGGCGAGTTGGCGGGTTGGCGAGTTGGCGTCTAGTTGGGGAGGGATAGCAGAGACGTGGAGGGCGATTGCTTTACAAAAGCCGTGTTTCATGTTTTGAGGACCACTTTGCATTTTTGCATTTTTGCATTTTTGCACTTTTGCATTCGTACACTGTGTTCCCTATGAAGACCGCACTGATTTGTTGGATTAGCAGATGGCAGGGGTCTAGGATGGATGCCTCTATGGGACCTCAATTGAAAGAGAGCAAACACCCTGCCATGGCGTTTCCACTCTCTGTCTTAGACCCTTGTCATTACGCCTCGCCATGTTGGCACGCATGCTGCAGCCACAACGAGTCAGCAGCTGGAGGCACTTGCGCCACCGGTGAGACCTGAAGAGGCTCAAGTGTTGGTCTCGTGATAATGAGATATGGGGTTGTGGGGAGGGGACAAAGCAGAACGGTGGAGACTTATTTGACATGTGGAGATGGCGACTAGATGGCAAGTGGCACTGACACCTCAGTCGCCAATCTTCTCATATGAGTAGTAGTAGTAGTAGTAGTAGTAGTGAGCAACAATTTGTTGCCAATATTTGCCTTTCAGATATGAAGAGAAGACGTGGCAAGTTGACTCGATCTCTCTCCGCATCGCGTTCATCCACCACGACAAAGGTGGACCGAAAACGCACTGTCAGCGAAATCATTCGTTCGGATATGGCGGTGGCAGAGGGAGTGTCAGGTGGAGTGGAGAAGAAGATGAGTGGTGGTGAGGATAGCCACTTGTCCGTTGTTGCAGTGAACACTTCCTCCTCTGTCGTTGCTGCCGCTGCCGCTGCCGCTGCTGCTGTAGGTGGAGGTGTAGGTGGAGGTAGAGGTGGAGTTGGAGGTGAGTTGGAGGTGAGAACTGCAAGGAGCGCTTACGGGAAGACATCGGAGGACCTGCAGACAGAAGCGTTGGCTACACTTCTGGTGTTGGATAAGGCGAAGGGACTGGAATGCCTCAAGGTCATGCGAGGCTACATGGCTACGTGTTGGTGGTTTGTGCAGCCCCTCCTCTTCTGCCTCATTGGTGCGGACATTCCAGTGGAGAAACTGCGAGCTGATACGATTGGTGAGCTCCTCATCTTCTCCCATTTCCTCTCCACTTCACACTTTCCCCAACTCCAACTCCAACTCCAACCTCAACCCTAACCCCATCTCCCAACTCGATCCCCAGCCTTAACCCCACACACAGCACATGCCACTCTGACAGGTTTCCAACCAACTCTCCATTACACGTCTCATCTTTCTCAGCAAGGAACGAGAGAATGCTTCCCACACTGGACTACCTATTACTCACCTCAGTTTTACCACTGACCCTAAATACCCACCGACTTTGTGGAATCCTACACTTCGCAGAAACATTATGTAAGGCCTACGCATCAACTGTGCTTGGAAGTTGGGAGTTAGTTATTGGTCCAAAGGATTGTGAGCTAGACTGCCGAGCATACCTTCTCTTTCATTCCCTTACCTGCCCTTCCCTTCCTTCCCTTCCTTCCCTTTCCTTCCTTTTCCTTTCTCACCCCTTCATTTCATGCCACCTTCTCTGCACATCCACCTCTACCTGTTACCTCCCACCCTCCCTCCTTACTCCTTCTCCACCTTCTGTCTTCACCACCCACTCTGCTGCACAGTGATTGTGCTCTGTACACTGCAACTGCAATACAGCTGCACTGAAACCGCGGTGCAAACTGACATCTTCCCCTCCTGCCTCCCCTTCTTCAGGTCGTGGCATCGCCTCCATCCTCATCTCCCTCTCCTTTCGCATGGGCGCTTCCATTCTCGCTGTGACGCCGTCACCGTTGAAGTGGAAGGAGAGGATATTCGTCGCCGTAGCCTGGATTCCCAAGGCTACTGTCCAGGCAGCCATCGGTCCTCTAGCACTCGACTCTGCTCGTGCAACTGGCGACCGCACTCTCATCAACTGGGGTGAGCAGGTGAGTTCAGTCCTTTGCCTCCATCGCAAATGCAAAGAAGTGGGCGCGAGTCGTGGCAGAGGAATTCGATGCCTGGCATGCAAGAAGGGGAAGAGACAGGCTGTAAGGAGTGTCCACTGCATTTGTTTATGGACATAGTCTTCTCCTACACCTGCGTGCTTATCAGTGTAGTGGGTTGGCCTTTGCCACCATTCGTCGTCGTAGTAGTCGTTGCCAACGTTGTGCACTGTTCCACTGCTATGTTGTTCATAAAAGTGTGGGAGTGGAATTACATACGCGGATCCGTTTGCATGAAATCGCAATGCTGGATTTGCATGGTGAACGCACTCTCTGATCACTTTGCTGGTTGAAATCCAAAAGCTCACCTGGCATCTGCATGCCTTACTTGATGCGCCTTTTTGAGATGAAAATATGCGTGCTGTCCTTTGCTGCCCGAGACTGCCGGCAGCTTCATCCTTTGTACGATGTTGCCACTGTTGACTGCGTCAGTAGTGTCTGAGATGAGGTGTGAAATCTGTGAAATCTGTCATCCATGCGAACTGTACACTGCTCCTTTGAGTGGTCATTTCATTACAACGCCCTACTGCCAGTGATCAGACACCCGAGCAGTGTGTCCTCTGTGATGCCCTTTGTTGGGCGAATGCCTTCATTTGCAAGTAACGTGTCTGCCCACACATGCCTTTACTGCCACAGTCTGTTACCCTTTCGATTAGGTGCTTGTTGTCTGGGGCTAATCGAACATGGCTGCCAGCTCATGATGGGAAGAGATCGAGTCGTGCCACTTGCCATTTCGCGCAATCCTTTCCTCTACTCCCTCAGTGCCTTTCTCTTTGTAGCAATCGGTTTTTGAAAACCCCAATTCTAATTCCAATTCCATCTCCAAATCCAACTTAACTCCGACCCTAACCCCAGCCCCAGCCCCAACCCCAGCCCCAGCCCCAGCCCCAGCCTCACCTGACTCTTAACTCTCCCTCTTCCGTTAACTAGGCAAGGGGAGAGGCAATGAGGGGGTAAAGGAGAGTGAGTAGGAAAGGGCAAGGCATTGATGTGAATGCTGCACTTCCAATGTCACTGCACTCCTTTCACGAGCGAGGATCAACCCTTAAGCCCGCAACACCGTGAAAGGGAAGGGAGTGCAACAGAGACCAGTGAAATGCACCGATTGAATAAAACTTCACCAATACGTCCTCATCGAACCAGTAGGTGGATCATCCAGTCACTTAGTTTGTCTTCAGTCGGTTGTTCTGCTCTTGTAATGCCAGCTGTACTAGTGCCATGTGGGTAGGTAACACGTCGTGGTGAATGGCAGCTTAGCGTTCTGCTTCAATTCATTCATTCATTCATTCATTCATTCATTCATTCATTCATTCATTCATTCATTCATCCATCCATCCAGCCAGCTAGCCAGTCATTCATCTATCCAACCACCCACCCATCCTTTCACCTACGCCTCACCAATCTCTTCATCCGTCAGCGGTTTAAGCCTTCGTTCAGTGCTGAATCCCTTCCGGTCCACTTTTTTGGGATTTCATGCTCTCCCTCCCCTGACCTCCTTTATGCTCGTCGGTGGCTAGCTAGCTGATGTCTTCGGACTCAGTGTCGAGCCTCAAGGACTGCAAAGTGCGTAACCGAAGGAGTGGAAGATGGTAGAAATAAATGGCATTAGTGTACCAGCTGATTACAATGGCACACGCCTTTGATGGACAGTGTTGGAGGCGATTGAACCGACTAGCGAGAAATAATGCCAGTGGAGATAGATGACAAGTTGATCGGGTATCCGCTTGATCAGGGTGCAGCCGAGGCACTCGAGTGATGGGAGACCTATACCATTAGCCTCACTGTCTCAGCATTCTTGCCAAAGCAATGACTTTCAGCTTGTTTGAGCACTCTTGCCTCGGTTTGCTTCATTCAACTCGCAATAGCTGTGGCTGACCACGCTAAAGGCCCAAATGCGGCCGATACCGAGAGAGTGGGGTGGAGTTCGTGGTGGATGTGGCACTCTTCAGGCATTCGGCGTGCAACCAAATGCCGGCGACTTGTTACAGTTGAGGACGTTTGAGGTAGGAGGAGAGAGCGGGTTCAATTTGGTTTCGTCAAAGGAACGGTGGGTGATTCGTCTGTCCCGAACTGGCGGTGATTGACCGTCAAATGTTGGTTTCGCTTTTACTTTGTTCCCTCTACGATGCGAGTGTTCACTCCACTTCTTGATCGTTCATGCATTGTCAAAACAAGCTTATGGAGTATGTCTGGTGAGGGTCAGCTTATCACTAAACACTGTACTTCCTCGATGCTTGTGATTGCAGTGTCTGTCGGTGATCATGTTCTCAATGAGTTGTGGCCTTGTTGGTGTGCAAAGGCGAATGTGGAATCAGTTTGGAGTCTTGTCACTCACAAAGTCCAGCAGAATGTAAGCCCTCCAAGAGTCAGTAAAGTCACGCGACCACGCATGTCACTGTCATGCCTGTCGGTCATTGAAATTGAACCACACCAATCCCAACTGATCGCCTTCTTGTGGCGCTAGGTAGTCGAAAGGCATCTCCGACATGCATAGCTTCGACTTAGCATCATAGTGGAGATCGTAGAGATGCACGTTGTCGTTTATATGCATTGCAGAGTGTAGATGTGTGTCAATCAACCGAAATGAAATGCCTTCTCATAATCTTTATGAACTTATTCTAATTGGGCTCACTTCCATCATAAAATGATGGCTAAATGTGTTGGAATTAAAATCGTGCCTTAAATCGCTGTTACTTCTCAAGGTACTTGCAAAACCCTTGTTGAAATTGGGACATTTTGTGGGAAAAATTGCGATCTTCTGACTTCTCAGTGCAGATAAAATAGGCAGAAACGCCTTCTTCTTTTGATGCTAATAATGGGCTACGTATTACTACAGGTGAGGAATTCAATTTGGGGATTATGTGTCTGGAATCCAGCCTGGCCCACCTCGATCTAAATGGTAGGTGATGTCTTTCACAATCCCACAATCAGAGGGAAGAAACAGTGGTGGTGTGCCACTTGCACAAACATAGGGCCTCAGTTACCAACACTTCGTTTCATTGACAGAGAAATATTTCTCCTATTAAAGTTCTGCCATCCCAACTGTAAGATCTTCCTTAATTCGACAATGTTTAACATGCGGTATGTCACAAGACATCAGATGAACAAAATCCGTGTGCTTTACGGTTTACCTCACTATGATAATGTGCCTTCACTACATGCAAAACTTGTGAACAGGTCAGACTATCCATAAGAACGGGCTGTAGAAGGAAACCCGTCAGTCTATTAGTACGGTGTTAGTTATTGGACCTTTGAGTCATTAAACTTTGGCTGAATCATTCAGGCATTACGAAGGAACATATAAGCCCCTTTCTTATAGCTTTAGAGGCAAATACATGACGAGAGAATGAGATACGGCGGAAGTATCAACAATTTCACTCCTCTGATGGATATTTTAACCACAGTTGATGATTAAATAGGCTCAGAAGTATCATTCATCCTTGGTAACAATGTCACAAAAGCATAAAATTCTGTCATGTTTAACAGAACATAAGTGGGGAATTACGCTGTTAGCACCTACTTCAGGGCGGAAGAAAGGTCGTGATGGTAGCGAACCAGGTGGATCCCATACGCTGCACGCCACATGACACACCCCACATACCAATTCCCATGTTCCATATGCCACGTGCACTAACAGATGCCAAACAGATAAGTCTCTGTGGTCATCACTTTGGTGTTCTGAGCTTCTTTCATGTGCGCTTTAAAAACCGCTTTCTACACTTCAGATTATTTTCCGGCCATCTTGCCTTATTATGTTGTGACTTGAAGAATGTGGATACCTCGTAGTTGGTGTGGTGTGAGTTTGCATTAGACACTTTATTTAATCACATTAAGAATTAACGCGAGGGGAAAGAGAATGAGAAGTTAAGAAATAAAGTCGAGGCAGGGGCCACAGTGTCCGTAGGTGTTGTTTTTCCGTGCTTTTAGTGTTAAAACGTATAATAAATACTCAAATAGTTGGCAAATGGTATCTGACTGGGAAGGAATTATGGTTCTTGCCTGTGATTATGATTATAAAGAACGTCATAACCTCCCTGATCAGCATATATTCGAACAGTTATTTGTGGTAGTGATTTCCACTTCATTTCTCTCCTCCACTGACATTCTGCCCTAACTGTCAAGACTATGCAATTGCAAAATCTCACATTCGTACAGAATCGGGTTGAGGGACTTTGAAATACCTATCATTTGGTTCCATGCGATGGGTTGGGAAATTTTATGTGCAAAATTAAAATGTGAAGACCTCGATAGTAGCTAAATCTCGATGCCTACCTCCTGAAAGGCCTAGTTATCACCAAGACCAAAAAGTAATCTTGAATTTATAATATTCGATATCCGCTTTCGCTCTTTACCGGAAACTTGGAAGTCCTTCTGTTCCACGCTTACTCCAGCATGGAGGGAACTTTTCTCGCACGTCTGCTGGTCAATAATTGAGAAGTGGGCTTGAGAGGAAATTGTAGCAGCGTAGGGATTAAGTATTTTTCTTCCTCTCCAACATGACCAGCATAAACATGGTCAGGTTCAACAGCCACAAGTATGTTGTCTTATCCCGTATGCTATTCGTTTTTTTTAATGGCAAATTGTGGTTGTTCAAAATGTCAAAAGTCGTGGAATAGTAATCCTCTCAATTTTGCTGTTAGGTAATTTTTATTGGAATGTGTGGATTAAGAGATGGATGACTTGCTGGTTAGCCGGCTCCAAGGTGGTTAGACAGGACTCAGACAGTTTAAAGTTCACTTGCCTTTTTGATGCATGAATTCAGGTAGTCCAAATTGCGATCTTACGGGGTTTGAGGTGTTACTAGCTTTTGACAAATTGGAAAGCTCATAGTTCTGTAAATTTTTCCAATTAAAGGACTTTTGACCTATTTAAGCAAAAAATTTGTTATTAAGGCAGAACCCTTACTTTGAAACTTTTTTTGTCTGTGCTTTAAAAAATTTACAAAGCTTGGTGTTATTTGCCTTATTATACATTACTTTTTTATTCCAAATCAATCACTGTTGGACTACTGGTGTCGAATTAAGGCTTCATTGTCAATGGCCGTTGTCACTTCCATCATGATTGACGAGCTGGGCAGAGGGTAATGTGTTTGTACTTCACTCCTTGTCAGCTAAACGTTTAAAACATCCACCAGATCCAGGGCCTTCTGAGAAGGCAGAATATTCAGTGGTTACGGTTGAATGCTTTGACTTGAAGCGAGTTTTAAGCCCACGCTGCAAACAAATGCCCATAGAGATGAAGGTGTCCTCTAAGGTAACCCTCTACTGTTAAAATGTCCTTTTTTCCCCTTATTGATATAAATTGCGCCTAAGTTTCGCGGTCCTCATGGCGACTAGCGTTGCACTTTATTGCAGTTACAACTTGTTTGCCAACTAGATGGCCTACTACTACTCGTTTATTGTCTTCAGTGCCACTTTGAAGGCGGAAATATTGTAATGGGTATTGGTCATTGCTATCAGAGCCCTCCACTCTTAATGAACGTTTTCAAGAATCTGGTATGATGGTATCGTGTGAGATGGCGAATGAAATTCTCTTATTGGACGGATTTTTCCTCTAAGGCGAGAAATATGCCAACGTCCACCACTTTTCAGTTCTTCAATTGCCGATAGTTTGCTGCGGAAACTTTTGGATATGCTCCACCTCAAACTGAGCATACTACTTGCTAAACTGACGACTTGATGCATTCTTCCTCTGCAATTCCTGTTTTTTACTCAACATTTGAAAGCAAATCAACTATTTGAATGGCTCTACTTGTGATCAAATGTAGCGTCATTGCCATTGTCATTCAACAGCTGCTTCTTCCGTATCTTATGTAATTTAATTTTGAATTTCAGAAGGTGTTGTCCACAATTGAGCTTATTCCCGAATTCCTTCTCGTATGCTCTAGCTATGCTGCATTATAGTTGAGAGCAAAAATCAGCCTTCAAGGAGTTGACTAGACGCTTTATGCCTTTCCTCCCTATAAGTTCTCCTCTCTCGCAGATTCTATGAGTCTCCTTTCGGATAATAATGAGGCACAAGGTATGGTTTAAAGAGAGCATCGCACCCCTGGATTTGGGTAAAAGTTGGTATGCTGCGAGACGTCCAGCTTGGATACACGCATTCCCCCAAATCTCATCTCCCATTCGTGATCGTTGCACAGAGTTCAAAATTGACTGCTTCCCTCAATCCAATACCATTTCATCTCTCTTTTACATGATGGTTTATACAAATTCAGCCGCCCACATTCTTGGTATTCTTGATGGAGTTGTGGAAGGACCCATTCCATGACAAAATTCAAATCTGCTATTGATACAAATATGCTTTTAAACTCACTAGGTGACTTTAAATTGGATCTGATTTCGTTTGTTTCACAGTCCGAAACTCAGTACAAGCATTTATCTCATCATATGGTCCATAAACGGTAAGTTTCGATTCTAAAAAAGACTTGTGCGCACGGCTGAAATGTTTGTGAATAGTTGTGTTTGTCATGCTCACCAAACGATTGATCGCTTGAGCAATTTTATGCCAACAGGTTGTGCTGCCTTCACCCGTCCAGACTCAGACTTTGCATGCAATAAATCCTCCTTTATTGGAATGATTGACAAGAATATGAGTTTGGAAACACCATGGAAGAGAAGTCGCTGACGGCGTACACTTGATTGTTTTTGGAAGGCTTATACTATTCATGTTGTTCACTGTGGTGGAGCATCCCAGCATCCTTCGTCTCCATGAAACTTCATTCATCATCGCGCGATTTTCGAACATATGCTCTCTAGCACTCTTGCCTGTTGGCATGGTTAGCAATGTCTGGACAAAACTTTACACGCAAGCTGCGGGTGATAAGGCAAACTTGTTGCCAACACTTTTGCACCAAACTCATCCTGTTAATTTTCTCCCTCCAGATAATAACTCTCTCCGCTCTATCAATTCTCCTTACTGCTCCATTGGCAGCTCTGCTGATTCCTCTTGTCGCACCACATCTACTGCATCAGGATCCCATCTTCATTCCGGTGGGGAGTTCCACAGCAAACCACAATGATAATGCTTATGCAGACAATGATGAAGAGAGCGAAGATGGTCACAAGCGTCATCATCACCGCATTGGCAGGGGAAATAAGAAAGGAATTGATGGTGTTGATGATGAAACGAAACTGGAAGCAGGTGGCTTGAATAAAGCCGATGGTATTCTTCGCGGATTGTCAGAAGAAGAGAATGAAGGTGGGGCTCCGTCGACACTGGAGACGGCGCTCTGAGATTATTTTACTCAATCAACGCAACTTACTGCTCAAACAGTTCCATCCCGACCGCTAGATCCTGCTCGCTCGCTAACCAACCAAAATATTCACCTCTTCATCCCTTATTGCATCAATACTGATTCCCTTCTTCCAAGTATCTCATGGTTGGCTAAGTGGGCTGCTACATACTCGCATGATCTCTCCCGCCTTTCTTCCCTCGTCCACTTCGAGCTTATTTTATTCAAACGATGATGACCACTGTTTATTTCTTAGAGAAGGTGGCGGACTCTAGCGCTGCTAATCGCTCATATTTTCTGCGTATTTGCGTATGTGTGATGCTTGATTGTAAATTACTGTCGAAAAGATTGTTGTATATTCTTCACTTGCCTTTTTGGTGTCTCTCTGTGTGTGTGAGTGATAAAGCTTGGACTTTTAAACTTTGTCCAAAGCGAGAGAGTATAAAAGTAGTTACCTGAGGCCTAGTTTTAGCGCAATTTGAGGCCTATATGCCATGGACTGCTAGGACCTAGATGCGTTTTGGATGATTATCCTTTGGGAACATAGCTGGGTCATACTGCGAAAGAATGTTCCCCAGTATGGAAGACGGAGGCTCCAGCATTTTCAAGCTAGGAGCTCAAACAGGGACACCAAAGGCCCTTTCTTAAGCGCAAATTTCGGGCCGCCGTGCTTTGATGATGGGTAAAACGAAGGCGATGAGATAATGCACGCATTGAAGGTTTTCACTGAACGATGAACTCAAATGTCCGCAAGATTGTGGATCAACTGCCACACAGAAGAGATCGGAAGGTGGTAGTCGGCGGTGAGTGACTGGCTTTAAAGCAAAACACTCAGGAGAGTGAGGCTGATTTTCATACTAACCAACCTGCAAGTCATAGACTTCTTGGCAAACAGGACTTGTAGTGTTGCCTAAAAATGCTCCAATTGTCCCCAATTGCTCCATAGATTAGCAATCCATGGAAAGAGACCTCGTGGCTCAGATACGCTGACGACTTGTGTAGGACAGTCGCGTGCTGGAGGTTGTGATTGCTCCATACTAAACGCCTCTCTCGAAGCTGGAGCAGTCGAACGAAGGTGGGTGAGGGGTGAGAGGTGCAGGCTCGGTTCATTCAGTGTCTCAAATGACAAGTAGACTAGGAAAAAAGCCGAGGAAGACCCCCATCTTTGGAGGGCCGGAGATTACTGGCCCCTATTGGAAGAGAAAGAAGCAAGGGGAGAGAGCTATGAAGTATAGAGGTGTGTAGCTTAGTCATGTGAGTTCTCTATTTTGCGACCGGGGGATTGGTTTCAATGCTGTTGCTGACGCGCATAGCTCAGTCATCACTTCACGGTCGAACGCGTCTTTGGTCTGCGTCAAATTGCAGTAGAAATACATACTTTGTTGACCTCGCCGCTTGATTGTGTTAGAGGAAGTATACCAGCGTTCGGAATTGTGCGCATATGAATCCTCCCTCTAAACGGCCATTACCGTGGTCAAAAGTTGTTTGGGTGGGTGGAGAGAGCGCGTGGAGTCCCAGATGGGAAAGTGGGTGCCTGATGGCTAGAAATTTCCCTTCATATGTAACCACTGGAAGTTGCCATTGCTTCCCATTATACTCCTCTCGAACCTAAAAAAACTCTCATCCCACCACATTCTCTTCCAGTTAGTGATAATTCTTTGATTTGCAAACGCTGCCCCAAAGGACGTGCGGAACGAGTCGGAAGAGGAGAGGGAAGGCTATGGGATGAGGTAAGGTAAATTGTCACCACGCGAGTCAGCTTTACTGTTAACCATAAAGACTAGTTGCATGGTATCCTCGGTGTAACGTCATTGCAAAGCACAAAAAAGTAGCGCTTTTTTCGGACCTTCTCATTTTTCTTTAAAGTGAACAATTTTGTGCCTGCAAAGAATGGAATAGCATTACGGTTTTGGCACTTTTCGAGGACTAAAATGTGGATTAGTTTGGTCCGCTTGTCGTTGCTCCCAGCTTTTCTTTCTTGATGCTTAATTCATCAATTCAACCAGAACTAAATCAAACAATTAAATTTTATTTGACTACGTATCTTTGAAAGCACAGAAGATGTATGAACTAAGCAAAGGACTGGCTTGACCTTCAGGAGTGGTACTTTGGTTCCTCGAATCAACCAAGGAGACGCAATATTGACTGTTAGCGTAAAAAAGGACTGGAAGGTCATAAGTGTAATCGTATTTGCATACTAACGAAATGACGACGGAACCCATATCGGGCAATGGTTGACTTGGATGATACTGCTAAAGACTGGGGGAGGTTCTACGTTGCGAGACGGGGAGTAAGGCCGCCTTTTTAACACCTTAACTCCCACTTTCACACCATTGCAGGGGTGCAAACTTGACTTCCATCCCAGACACAACAATAAATCAAAACGCCTTCCTACTATAGGGACACGCATATTCAGCCATTCACAGTGAATGTCTTCCTTTTGTGACACCACAACTTTAATAGCCAGTCAATACAGTCGGGGCTGTTGTCTGAGCGGATCGGGATGGCTAGCGAGTGTCAACATACCAGAGCAGAACTTGGAGCCATGTCTGAAGCCGTAGCAAGACTTGCTTACTTGGAAAGTCTTATAATCAGTGCGCGCAAGAATTGGGAGGCAATCACCTTCATAAAATGGCACTGATACATTTCAAGGGTAACGAGTAGACTGCTATAATCTTGCAATCAACTTACTTTTTCCCAACGAACGGGCCTGGAAAACCAGAAAAAAATTATCTAACATCCACATAGTTCACCTAATAACAAGCTTTACCGGAGTATTTAGGGCGCTTCAATACCCTGCGGTAAGATAAAACATTTGCTTTTATTTGGCTCTTTTTTGATAAGCTTTGATAATTTCTCTACCTCATAAATCAGGCACAATTACCACGAACTCTCAAGGAGGTGTGTCTGGGCATTCCTTGTACTAGCGTCTGGAAGGCGATGGAGGCATGAGATTGGAAAATTTAAGTCCAGCCATTTTGCAAATCATCCTTCCCACCTGACTGAGCTAAAACTCAACATTTTGCATATTTCACTTAAAATCGCTAAATTAAAAGGAGATTTTTGTAGTCTATTGCGCAAATTGAAGTGATTGAATTGACTGGACGGGATTTAACAGAAGTTGCTTGGGTTCTGCATCGGAAGGATCCATAAATCTTTGACTATCCTTTTGGATTCTCTGCAAGTATTGGTTGGACCAAGTTTCTCGAAGCACCTCAAGTAATGAAGTTAATTTCTGACAAATACCCCTCAACTGCAATTACTTTGAATGCCATTTCCAAGTAGCATTAAGTGCAAGCATAGGATTTGTACAAAGCAGTGCAACGTGCAAATGCTATTGTAAAAGAATTACACTGAATTTGGACTAGACACAGATCGCTTACTGTGTCAGTCCTTTGACCTCCACTGAATGCAAATTATACGACATCCTTGGCATGTTAAATACTACATAATTCACACAATAACATGCAAATGGCTCTAGGGCTGTGCAAAAGCTCTGAAACTTTATTGGTCATAGCTATCCTAATTACCTAAAGGGTGGAAATGGAATGTCCGTATTATAAATTCTTCATAGTATTTGCTCATCATCACTGATTTTAGTAAAATAAGTCATATGTTGAACATTTATTTGTGGACATTTTGCAGCGCATGGCCTGATCCCTCTAAGTCACCGAAACAGATACTATACGAGCTGCAGTCTTCATACTGAAAAACAGAACCCATTTTAGGATTCATTATTTTTGGCCATGTATCCTAATTCCTCACACTCTAGAGCTAACTTCAATTCAATTCAAGCAGACTGAACATAAAATACTCGAGTGGACAAAACCCAACTCCCATCTCATTTGGTGAAAACACGATGGCCAAGGCGCAAGGTGATTGCTTTACCAAAAACAGCGATTAATGATTTACGTACTCCTCCCTTCTCTTGCGCACCATTTCCAGCGTTCCCCTTGGCTAACCGCCTGTGTTCACCATCCTAACGCTATTGGCCCCTTGAGATGGACGTCCATGGAACAACCAGGCCAACAATCGAATTTTTATTAATGGAGAGGATGATTGACACTATTTTACTTATTAACCTTGACTATTTTACCGGATCGTTCTGTTCTGATTTAGGATTTGGGGACAGGGCAAGGTGGTGTACATCAAGTTTGAACAGCTAGTCATAGAAACACCAACAAAGAATGCAAATTAACAGTCTCAAGAGAACAGGATTTCGTATCTGTCCGCCTCAGTAGTATCTGCCCGGGCTCTATTTAACTGGTAGGAGGGAAGTAGAGGCAGTAGTGGCTGCTCAAATATTCGTGATTCTTCTGCGGGCACTGTAACAGACCTTTCCAAATGGTCTGGCTTCGTCTGGGTTGTCAATAGTTTTCCTGAAAAATCGCTTGGTTGTGTTAGCTACTGAAGGTAAACGTCATTTCCAGCCCATCTGTTCGGGTTCGTCATCAGTTCTCCTTACCACAACATGCACACTATTCCCGCTTCGTTGAGGTTTATCACTCAGCGGTAAAATTGAGGATTAATGCCCTTTAAGATCGGTTTCGCTTACGACTACTGTTAATGTGGCGCCCTGAGGCTTCCCTGATGGCAAAAGAAGACGTAATACTCGGACAGTGTATATGCATATACTTGAGGCATGTTAGGGCTTGTGGCTAATAGCACGACCTAAAACCAACTTAACCAAAAAAAGATGCAATAACGGAGGGTCCAAGTGTCGCCTTTACCAAAACCGAGAGCGGCCGACGCTTTGATTTTGTTTCGCTGGCATGTAACTTGACAATAAA
This sequence comes from Taenia crassiceps, assembly GCA_023375655.1. Classification (NCBI taxonomy): domain Eukaryota; kingdom Metazoa; phylum Platyhelminthes; class Cestoda; order Cyclophyllidea; family Taeniidae; genus Taenia; species Taenia crassiceps. Next base: position 2,114,816 of record JAKROA010000009.1, read on the forward strand.
TTTGACCCTAGTACAACTTGAAGAAATTAGGTTAGCACAGTCTCAATTCGGGCTTTATTAACTCATGTTTTCATAAAAAATAAGTTAATCAACGTCACCCCACTTTTACCTATATTTTTAAAGCGGTACAACATTGGTGCAAACCACCCTCATAATTTGGTTATAGGAACCGAGGAGGCACATCAAAGAGCCTTGTTTATTGGGGGGTTGTTTGGGCCACACTTGTTAGCATTTAGAGATAAACAAGAACGGGGTGCATAACTTCCTTTCATCTCTGCCGAGGCATTAAAACTTTCATTGTTTTTGTAACGCTATTATATTGACCTGTGCCTGCCATTAAATGACATGAGAAAATGGCCTGTTGATGTTGATGCTGTGACATGTGATTAGTTAAATTACTGTATTGTGATTCAGGACAATGCTAAGATAAAGTACGTAGAGAGCACAAAAAAGGGCGCTTTTGTACACTTTACAAACACTCCTAAAAAGCAGGAACGGTTGTAAGGTATCGCTTGAGAAAAGTTATGCTTATTTATGACAGTAATTGATTTAAAGCAGATTCCTGTGTTTGACATCTGCTTTTGAGGATTCGTCAGTCAATGAAGATGGGTTATTCTCGCAGAAAGATGACCTTTCTGCTGTGCAAACATAAGCTGCGCTCTTCCCCAGCGTGTTTAGCCATCATTTTATGATGGAAGTGAGCCCAATTAGAATAAGTTCATAAAGATTATGAGAAGGCATTTCATTTCGGTTGATTGACACACATCTACACTCTGCAATGCATATAAACGACAACGTGCATCTCTACGATCTCCACTATGATGCTAAGTCGAAGCTATGCATGTCGGAGATGCCTTTCGACTACCTAGCGCCACAAGAAGGCGATCAGTTGGGATTGGTGTGGTTCAATTTCAATGACCGACAGGCATGACAGTGACATGCGTGGTCGCGTGACTTTACTGACTCTTGGAGGGCTTACATTCTGCTGGACTTTGTGAGTGACAAGACTCCAAACTGATTCCACATTCGCCTTTGCACACCAACAAGGCCACAACTCATTGAGAACATGATCACCGACAGACACTGCAATCACAAGCATCGAGGAAGTACAGTGTTTAGTGATAAGCTGACCCTCACCAGACATACTCCATAAGCTTGTTTTGACAATGCATGAACGATCAAGAAGTGGAGTGAACACTCGCATCGTAGAGGGAACAAAGTAAAAGCGAAACCAACATTTGACGGTCAATCACCGCCAGTTCGGGACAGACGAATCACCCACCGTTCCTTTGACGAAACCAAATTGAACCCGCTCTCTCCTCCTACCTCAAACGTCCTCAACTGTAACAAGTCGCCGGCATTTGGTTGCACGCCGAATGCCTGAAGAGTGCCACATCCACCACGAACTCCACCCCACTCTCTCGGTATCGGCCGCATTTGGGCCTTTAGCGTGGTCAGCCACAGCTATTGCGAGTTGAATGAAGCAAACCGAGGCAAGAGTGCTCAAACAAGCTGAAAGTCATTGCTTTGGCAAGAATGCTGAGACAGTGAGGCTAATGGTATAGGTCTCCCATCACTCGAGTGCCTCGGCTGCACCCTGATCAAGCGGATACCCGATCAACTTGTCATCTATCTCCACTGGCATTATTTCTCGCTAGTCGGTTCAATCGCCTCCAACACTGTCCATCAAAGGCGTGTGCCATTGTAATCAGCTGGTACACTAATGCCATTTATTTCTACCATCTTCCACTCCTTCGGTTACGCACTTTGCAGTCCTTGAGGCTCGACACTGAGTCCGAAGACATCAGCTAGCTAGCCACCGACGAGCATAAAGGAGGTCAGGGGGAGGGAGAGCATGAAATCCCAAAAAAGTGGACCGGAAGGGATTCAGCACTGAACGAAGGCTTAAACCGCTGACGGATGAAGAGATTGGTGAGGCGTAGGTGAAAGGATGGGTGGGTGGTTGGATAGATGAATGACTGGCTAGCTGGCTGGATGGATGGATGGATGAATGAATGAATGAATGAATGAATGAATGAATGAATGAATGAATGAATTGAAGCAGAACGCTAAGCTGCCATTCACCACGACGTGTTACCTACCCACATGGCACTAGTACAGCTGGCATTACAAGAGCAGAACAACCGACTGAAGACAAACTAAGTGACTGGATGATCCACCTACTGGTTCGATGAGGACGTATTGGTGAAGTTTTATTCAATCGGTGCATTTCACTGGTCTCTGTTGCACTCCCTTCCCTTTCACGGTGTTGCGGGCTTAAGGGTTGATCCTCGCTCGTGAAAGGAGTGCAGTGACATTGGAAGTGCAGCATTCACATCAATGCCTTGCCCTTTCCTACTCACTCTCCTTTACCCCTCATTGCCTCTCCCCTTGCCTAGTTAACGGAAGAGGGAGAGTTAAGAGTCAGGTGAGGCTGGGGCTGGGGCTGGGGCTGGGGTTGGGGCTGGGGCTGGGGTTAGGGTCGGAGTTAAGTTGGATTTGGAGATGGAATTGGAATTAGAATTGGGGTTTTCAAAAACCGATTGCTACAAAGAGAAAGGCACTGAGGGAGTAGAGGAAAGGATTGCGCGAAATGGCAAGTGGCACGACTCGATCTCTTCCCATCATGAGCTGGCAGCCATGTTCGATTAGCCCCAGACAACAAGCACCTAATCGAAAGGGTAACAGACTGTGGCAGTAAAGGCATGTGTGGGCAGACACGTTACTTGCAAATGAAGGCATTCGCCCAACAAAGGGCATCACAGAGGACACACTGCTCGGGTGTCTGATCACTGGCAGTAGGGCGTTGTAATGAAATGACCACTCAAAGGAGCAGTGTACAGTTCGCATGGATGACAGATTTCACAGATTTCACACCTCATCTCAGACACTACTGACGCAGTCAACAGTGGCAACATCGTACAAAGGATGAAGCTGCCGGCAGTCTCGGGCAGCAAAGGACAGCACGCATATTTTCATCTCAAAAAGGCGCATCAAGTAAGGCATGCAGATGCCAGGTGAGCTTTTGGATTTCAACCAGCAAAGTGATCAGAGAGTGCGTTCACCATGCAAATCCAGCATTGCGATTTCATGCAAACGGATCCGCGTATGTAATTCCACTCCCACACTTTTATGAACAACATAGCAGTGGAACAGTGCACAACGTTGGCAACGACTACTACGACGACGAATGGTGGCAAAGGCCAACCCACTACACTGATAAGCACGCAGGTGTAGGAGAAGACTATGTCCATAAACAAATGCAGTGGACACTCCTTACAGCCTGTCTCTTCCCCTTCTTGCATGCCAGGCATCGAATTCCTCTGCCACGACTCGCGCCCACTTCTTTGCATTTGCGATGGAGGCAAAGGACTGAACTCACCTGCTCACCCCAGTTGATGAGAGTGCGGTCGCCAGTTGCACGAGCAGAGTCGAGTGCTAGAGGACCGATGGCTGCCTGGACAGTAGCCTTGGGAATCCAGGCTACGGCGACGAATATCCTCTCCTTCCACTTCAACGGTGACGGCGTCACAGCGAGAATGGAAGCGCCCATGCGAAAGGAGAGGGAGATGAGGATGGAGGCGATGCCACGACCTGAAGAAGGGGAGGCAGGAGGGGAAGATGTCAGTTTGCACCGCGGTTTCAGTGCAGCTGTATTGCAGTTGCAGTGTACAGAGCACAATCACTGTGCAGCAGAGTGGGTGGTGAAGACAGAAGGTGGAGAAGGAGTAAGGAGGGAGGGTGGGAGGTAACAGGTAGAGGTGGATGTGCAGAGAAGGTGGCATGAAATGAAGGGGTGAGAAAGGAAAAGGAAGGAAAGGGAAGGAAGGGAAGGAAGGGAAGGGCAGGTAAGGGAATGAAAGAGAAGGTATGCTCGGCAGTCTAGCTCACAATCCTTTGGACCAATAACTAACTCCCAACTTCCAAGCACAGTTGATGCGTAGGCCTTACATAATGTTTCTGCGAAGTGTAGGATTCCACAAAGTCGGTGGGTATTTAGGGTCAGTGGTAAAACTGAGGTGAGTAATAGGTAGTCCAGTGTGGGAAGCATTCTCTCGTTCCTTGCTGAGAAAGATGAGACGTGTAATGGAGAGTTGGTTGGAAACCTGTCAGAGTGGCATGTGCTGTGTGTGGGGTTAAGGCTGGGGATCGAGTTGGGAGATGGGGTTAGGGTTGAGGTTGGAGTTGGAGTTGGAGTTGGGGAAAGTGTGAAGTGGAGAGGAAATGGGAGAAGATGAGGAGCTCACCAATCGTATCAGCTCGCAGTTTCTCCACTGGAATGTCCGCACCAATGAGGCAGAAGAGGAGGGGCTGCACAAACCACCAACACGTAGCCATGTAGCCTCGCATGACCTTGAGGCATTCCAGTCCCTTCGCCTTATCCAACACCAGAAGTGTAGCCAACGCTTCTGTCTGCAGGTCCTCCGATGTCTTCCCGTAAGCGCTCCTTGCAGTTCTCACCTCCAACTCACCTCCAACTCCACCTCTACCTCCACCTACACCTCCACCTACAGCAGCAGCGGCAGCGGCAGCGGCAGCAACGACAGAGGAGGAAGTGTTCACTGCAACAACGGACAAGTGGCTATCCTCACCACCACTCATCTTCTTCTCCACTCCACCTGACACTCCCTCTGCCACCGCCATATCCGAACGAATGATTTCGCTGACAGTGCGTTTTCGGTCCACCTTTGTCGTGGTGGATGAACGCGATGCGGAGAGAGATCGAGTCAACTTGCCACGTCTTCTCTTCATATCTGAAAGGCAAATATTGGCAACAAATTGTTGCTCACTACTACTACTACTACTACTACTACTCATATGAGAAGATTGGCGACTGAGGTGTCAGTGCCACTTGCCATCTAGTCGCCATCTCCACATGTCAAATAAGTCTCCACCGTTCTGCTTTGTCCCCTCCCCACAACCCCATATCTCATTATCACGAGACCAACACTTGAGCCTCTTCAGGTCTCACCGGTGGCGCAAGTGCCTCCAGCTGCTGACTCGTTGTGGCTGCAGCATGCGTGCCAACATGGCGAGGCGTAATGACAAGGGTCTAAGACAGAGAGTGGAAACGCCATGGCAGGGTGTTTGCTCTCTTTCAATTGAGGTCCCATAGAGGCATCCATCCTAGACCCCTGCCATCTGCTAATCCAACAAATCAGTGCGGTCTTCATAGGGAACACAGTGTACGAATGCAAAAGTGCAAAAATGCAAAAATGCAAAAATGCAAAGTGGTCCTCAAAACATGAAACACGGCTTTTGTAAAGCAATCGCCCTCCACGTCTCTGCTATCCCTCCCCAACTAGACGCCAACTCGCCAACCCGCCAACTCGCCAACTTCACTTGCATGAAGAGCTTTGTCAAGCATACATCAAGTCGAATCGCCTTCGTTTCTGCCAAGAAAACATCTTCGCATTCTATGGGAAGAAGTTAAGGTGGATTAGGGTTTGCTTCTTACCATCCGGAGCTAAGAACGAGTCGAGTTGGACCAAGCGGAATTGCAGGAAGGTATGGGCTCCAATACAAGTCAGGAGGAGGATTGAAACTCAAAGATAGCAAAACTGGTTTGGACCTCACCTCACCTCACCTCACCTCACCTCACCTCACATCACATCACATCACATCACATCACACTACTGCACTTCACTTCACTTCACAATCAGCGAATCAAGCATGCCACAACAAGACCATTGGGTTGGGAGAGCATTTGCAAGAAACAAGTGGAGCAGTTAAGCAGTTTGTTGCAGTGTCCTCTTGGCCCTACCCACGAATGTGACTTGAACTTGCATAAGTCATAGCCTTACGCCTAGCATAGAAGGTGCAACAGATGCTCAGGTCGGTACGGTTCATCCTCACCTGAGCCTCAAACACATGAATATATTACAACGCGTTAGCCACTGGGATCCGTCCTCAAGGGAACTGCATCACAACCCACAGGCCATATGCGTCTTGGGGAGAAATGTGCGTGGTGGTGTCACCAACTCTACCGAATTCACCACATTTGCAGACAAGAGCAAATTTCATATAGGTCGGCACCAGTGTAATGTGTGACACTGCGACCTTCTAGTGAGAGGAGATCGTCACAAGTGTGTGACATGAGCCTGTGTCAATGCGCCAGCATTGTAGCTGCATGGTGCAGTGTGTGGTTGTTGGACTGATGAAGATTGGACGGCACAAGCATGGCTTAACAATGTTCTCCAGCTCTTGGGCAGTAGCATTTTAATTGACGCCACCCGCCCTACTTATGTATGTAAAATTAAACTCTCCGTTACTTTTTTTTCTCCACCTGATATAAATTATCAGACTTTGCATTGGTCCACAAAGGATTTGTGAAGGCAAATGGGAACAGGCTTATCTAACTGCTAGTGAAAAGTCTCGCTTAAAGCCTGGACGTCCAACTGCCTTTTTTTGCAGGATGGGATTACTGCACACCACCTTACATTTACTAAATGTTGACATGTTATAAAGAAATACTTTGATTGCTAATTTTACGAGAAATGGCTTGTACACGATATTCTGTCGGTGAGAAACACCGTTCTGTCTTGAACCCCACAGATTTTTGCCCCCACTTGACGTTGGTATATTTTGGTGGAGACTAATCTATTTTGCATTTTTTCTGTCTCGTGGACAATTGCCAGACAGTTGTGGAAGGGAGACAGTGAGATAAGCCTTACACTAAAAAGTCATCAGGGAACACCAATGAAATGTCTTGAGGTCAACGCAAAGCAGTCACTATGAGCTTCTTTCTAGCCTTTAAGGAAATCTGTCCCTAATTTGCGTTGTAAATGCGACCAACACATAATTCCCTTTACATCTCCCCACTGTCAACAGTACGCCCAAATCGCACCTAATGATTGCGTTATTGTTGACAAAGATGGGGAGATGAGGGCATCGGTCGGAGAAATTGGGCTGAAGGCAACATTGCTAACCGTTTAATGCTTTACTGGAGCTTTGACTGAGGAAACCCTCCTATATACGCCCCACAAGGCATTCTCAAAAGTTGGTACGGTTGTCATAAAGAAAAGTAAATGAGTGATAGTGCTTCACCAGCATAATAAGCGCTGTTTACCAGGATTGACCGAGGTTAAAGTTGATAAGCTTTTGAAGTTAAAACAAGGACTTTAAAGACAAATTGTTAAGGTTGTAATGTATAAACTAGAAGTTATGTGAATTGCAACAATTTCAAAGAGAAACACAGGAGATTTTGCATCTGTGGTAGTCAACACAGCCCTCAATGAAGTCAAGTTGGGGTTAATAAAAAGTTTACATTTGATGATTTTGATATCTTCAATTCAAGCATCAAGTTAAAGCAGCAAATTGTTTGATAGTAGGAAAGACAACTGGAGGTCTGGTAATGAATGCGTTGGGGTTCTCCAAAGCTGAGCCATAAATCCACTGAGCAACTGTTAAGGCATTTTCATTTATTTTTTACTGTAATGCTCTACGACGGCAAATTCACTGGCTCGTGAGGTTCACGTGAGATCCGGCGGATGTCTATTTAACTCTCGATTTTGGTAAAGGGACACTTAGGCGCTCCACAGTTTTACCTTCGCCGGGTGGCCATGTCAAAAGCATGGGAAAACTCCAAAGTGCAGTAGAATTGTTTAATCTGAAATAAAAATCTGCATCCTCGTCGTTTGTGAGCGTATAAGTGTCTATTTCCCCTTGCAATTATCATCGAAATTTGGAAAGACATTATTCTTAGCTCTGATTAAGCTTGTTTTAAATGCAGACAATGACCACTCAATGGAACCTGATGTCATCAAAGTCGGACTAAACTCGGTTTGATGGCTGTTTTACCGATGAATATTTACTTTACTTTAATGACATTTAGGACGCAAATGTTATTCCAGTAGAGGCAGGATGATTGACCACAGTAACTACCTCGGCATTTCACATCCCCCCTACCAAAGAAGGAGGTAAAAGTAACAAACTTTTGGCTCAGTAAACCTACTATGAGCTTAATTTTGCATCAGAGAGACTGCTACGGACATGAGGAGGGTATGGGAGGGCTGTAAGTTCATTTTTTTCCTGCTAAAAATAATACAAGGAATAAAACCCTATGGGAGAGCAGTTTTTGGTGTTGGCACCGTATACACGACTGGGGCACAGGTCGTGTCTTCGTGTCCGATTTCCGAACAACTGGGTCACACGTCCTCTGGGCTCGGACAGGCTGTAGCCCTCTAACTCCAATGCCCCAATTACCGACCCAGAAGTAAAGACTCAGCAAGAGTGCCAAATGTTGCCTTGTAAAATATCATTAAACTCGTAAAGTATTGCTTGTAGAGTTGTGCATGAAAACTTTTTGCTGCTGCTTGCTTGGTAGCGAGAAACGACCCAAAACCAAACGAAAATAATTAGAAAAATACATCTTCTAAGGTCACAAGCTATCAAAGCCAAATCATTTTAAGCCTATGTTACCTATAGAATGCTCATTTTAAACTGGATGCTTCATCCTGATTTCTGATGAATGATGATGGATCTAAATAGACACGAAGAAGTAGTGAGTCTTGACAATAGGAGTGATAATTACGCGTACCACCAGTTACTGCATCACGATCGCAATGTAGGAATTTCTGCTTGAAAATGTGTACAGTTCCTACACAAGGATACGCGGTACTTCCTCCACTTCTTTACCAACTGGAAGAAACCTCACTGAAAGTGACAGAGAGACGCGAGACACTATTCCCAAGGAACCCTATAAACGCCCATTGTTTGCATAATGACTCCCCTTTGCAGTTAGTGATCTCAAGAATAATTATGGACAGGCTCGGCGGAAAACACTCTAGCTCTTCTCGAAAAAGCATTTCCAGGTGGAGTAAAACTTGGATACAGCGGAATTGTAAAGGGGGGATTAGGGAGATTCCGGACAAGTACCTTATACTTTGCATGAAAATTTGGTAGCTGGTGCAATAATGCGTGACACAAAAGACTGCCGTGGGGAGCAGCAAAGAAGAAAAGAGAGGAAGCTAATTTAAAGCCTGCTTAATTACTTAAGATGTGATTTCTCTAACCGAAGCAATACCTAGAGAAAACTGTTGAAAATGGGGTATTATAGCAATAATGTTTACTGCTTGCAAAGTAGAAAAAACTTAAAAATGTTTCAAGAATCATCCTAATCCTGAAATGTGTAATCTTGCTTGCGAAGTTGCTATAAAGATGATGAAACCATTTGTATACTTCGAGTGGTCCTTTTAACCACTTGCTAGGCTGCCCGCGTTTTTAAAAAAGCATGCGGGAGGTGGTGCTCAAGAAGGGTAACCGGGGTTTCTTGGATCTGTTTTGGGACATTGCAAGTCCCGAGATCGATAAAAGAGATACATCTATTAAGAATCTCAAGAAACACCTGTCGGTTCAACGGAATGTAGGTGACATTCTTTGCTTATCTCGCAGGATATTCGAGAACATATTTCTTATACGCTTGACCGACTCTCAAAGGGCCTTCGTTCCTCGTCTCGCGCGTCGAAAGAAGGGTTTGCATCCGCTCTTACTTCAATCCTTCAAAGCATTAAGGACGTTTCCACGGAGGCCCTTTTTTTAGCCTTTGATAAGAACGTATTTTCGTTCAAAGCCCATGATGCGAAGGTTAGTACTCCTTAGATTTTATGGGTTTGGTGATTGGACAGATTGAAACGAGGCAACTACCTTTTGTAGGAACTGGTGGCTACTAACCTGGCCAAAATTGATTGCTTAGATATACTTTATCAATCGGGGAGGCTCGCTGAGTTGCAACAGGGAGAACATAAGAAGCTTGTTTCCACTCTGACACCCTTAGCAAAGGTCGAATCATGCCTTCGATCGATGCAGTCGGTTGTCTCTCTGGTGGTTCCTCACTTAGAACACAATGTCATCACTCTCTACGGCGATTTGATTTCTCAGATGTGGAATTCTGCCTGGAAAGCAGAAGAACCCACAGCTAGCCAACTTCTCTTTATTCTGCGCCTCCAGGATCACCCCCAAGTCCTCTCGGTAATTCGAAATACTCGCAAGCTTCAGACCGGGGACAAATCTGTTATTAAACGAGTAGTTCGTGCAGCTAGGACCTGCATCCAAATATCGGATCACGAACTTGCGGCTGAGCTAGTTGCCCAGTTCCGGTCTTCGCCGATTTTCAGCAATCTTTGGGCGCGGCTTTCAAGTATTTTTCGATTGTTTTAAGTCAGTTTCTAGCGCCACTCGACAGACCAGAGACCCCAATATCCCAACGTTTGCATACTTTGAAAATGGCGTTAATCCTATTGTCGAAACTCCAGACCGATGAACAGTTTAGGATCGTCGTTACTCCCGCTTTCTTGGCCTTCCTTAGGAAGCAACTCTCCAATTCCAAACTATCCAGCCACGAGGATATCTGTTGTGAGGTGAATTTTCTCCTCTCACACTTCAGAAAACATGTTTCTGAGGAGAATTCCATGTTGGAAAGTAACAATGATTGCAGATTTAGCTCTCCAAATGAATCTGCTATGTGCGCATCCCATCTGCTTACCATTATTGCCGGTCAGATGCCTCTTTTTGACGCGGCTATTGCTCCGAAGGCTCCACGTCTTTTGTCCGTGCGTTCAACTCTTTTGATTGACTGAGTTTACCTTTCAATGAATGACTTATTTCTCTCTTCCTCAGTCCCTCTTAGATTGCTCATCAGCTGCTCTGAGCGAGGAATACCTTCATGGATGGTCACAAAGCCTTCAAAAACTCTTTCTCACCGTCAAAGAAGATTCGACCGACACCACCGTCTCAGTTGATAGACAACGTTTGCACATCCTGGAACTCCTTCGCTCAATCGTCTTCCTCATTATTTCGCACACTAATACCATGAACAGCCTGGAATTTTTCTGTGAGGCTCTCGACTTCCTTCTTCTCGTTGCCAACGGTGGCACTGTTTCACCAGAGGCTGTTGAGGTTGCGATAACAACAGCAGTTGCCGAGGCTTCACTAACACAGTTGGGAAGATGTTTAGCACTCTTAATTCGACTTGTTCCGCTGCGGACGGAAATGAGGGTATGTAAGGGAAAGGATGTCTTTTTTAGCTCCTCGCGTCCCTGATTTTGCTCCTTTTTCTCAGAGCTCTTCTAAGAATGCAAAATGCTGCAGACAGATAATGCAAATGTTGGTTAACACTATGCGGCACCTCGTGGAAACGGATACGAAGATATGCTCTGATGGATTAAAAAATGGTGCTGAGTTGTTGGAACGATTGAAAACAGCGAGGACAATGTTGGAGGGGGAGGATGATGGTGACGTTGTGGAACAGTGGATAGGCGTTTTGTACGCATCTACGATCATTTATACTGTTACTTTGCATTCCAGTAAGCAAGTTTTTCTTCCATTTGCTTGTTTCCATTTAAAATGTAATTTTTAAATTCCTTGTTGATGCATGTTAATGTGCTAAAGCTACATTGAATAGCAGTACCGATTTTCTGAGGTTTGCTTTCACATCTGCCACTAAGTCGTGGCTTTGGATTGTTTTCTTAAAAAATCGGCAAAGTTGGAGTTGCATTTATGTTGACTATGGGTTATTTTGCTACTAAGCAGTACGGCACAACTTCAACAAATCAACCGTTAACAAACAATTTCAAACAGTATTTCAGAGTTATAAATAAAGATTTTAACTTTTGAAATGAGCTACATGCGTTGAGTGAGATAGAGAGCTGAGAAAGCGTCAGCGAATGTTACTAACGGCCACATCAAGGTCCAATGTGGCTGCTGGCTTAGTGCTATATGTTTAAGGCCGGCGGATTTTTCCTCGGATCACTATATCTGGAAGGTGGACTGCGTTATGAGACGAATTCTCAAAATGTTTGCAACAACTACGGGTTAATTTAACAGTAGGACTAGGCGATTCGTGAAGGCAATAGGAGCTCAGCCTGAGGCCTCCTGACGACCGAGTTTTGCGATATACGGCTGAAGCTCTTGCGCCGTCTTGTAAGAACGGCTGGTTTTGGCTCTCTCGGGAGCAAGTTTTCCTTGTTCACCCCCTAGATGGTCGTCTTACGGCGGTGAATAGTTCTGTCTGCATCCACGTCTAAGACTGGCAGTGGTTTGGATATGAAGTGGTGTCTTACAGTTTTGGGTGTTGAAAAGCTTGGGACTACCCGATAATATATTCGTTCGTCTGATGTTGAGACATCAGTAAACAAAAAGATCGCGATGCACACTAAGTTTCCGTAACAATGTGGTCAGTAAACATTTTCTAATTTTAATGCCTCTGGGCAGAGCCGATTTGTAGCCCTCGCGATTCCTGATTCTGGAAGATGCAAACTTGAGCGACTTGGTTCATTACCATTTGTATTAAATGCAGCTGAAAGTCGTCCCCAGTCTTGTTATCTACTAACTAGCAGCAATATGCAGTTCTTCATTATTGTCAAGACTTGAGAGTTTCATTGAAGCAGATGTAGGTTTGGGCGATTCACCGGCAGAATGAGAATGTCCTATTAATTTTTGGATGGTACTGTCTGCTGGCGTATGGCCCGCCTCCTGTAAACGTTGTGGAACCCAATGGACGAGAAGCTTCTACGTTGTTGGATCCGCATTTCCCATTACCAGCAGTATTATTTTCAGCCGCCCATTAAATCTCACATTCTAAACTGGGATGACTGTATCAGGTTGAATTATTTTGAATAGAATACCTTTCAAGAGAACTCATCCAAAGCGTCATCAATTCAATCATCATAACTTTTGGTTTTTTATTCTATTTCAGATCCTCCTTCACCGAAGGAGATGTCCATTCTTTCTCTTCTTGATGACATTTTCGAGGCTCATCGTCATCGCCTCCTTGCCCTCAACATTACCTCCAACGCTATGGATACGAGCCATGACGCTCCTGCCGCCGCTGACTCCGACTCCGCTCCAGAATGGTCCGCCGTCCTTACCGACACAATGCTAAGCCTCTGTGTTGAACCATGGCGTCTCTTGCGCGATGTTGTTGGTGCGACATTTGGCCGGCTAGTTGTCCGTCGCGAACTTTATGCTCCCCCACTTGGCCCGCCTGAGGTGGTGTTTGGAGTCAGGAAGAAAGAGGCGGAGCAGCAGAATGGAGAGGCTCTGAGTCCTCTCCAGTTGATTTTGAGCATCGCGGATAGTCGGTCAAAGGCAGCACAGGAGCGAATTGCTGTTGCTGGAGAGGAGGAAGATGGAGACGACTCGGACGAATCCCTTGATGGGTCCTCGTCGGAAGAGGAAGAGGAAGGAAGCGTGATAGGCGAGTGAATGAGTTGAACTATTCCTTCAACGAAATATTACAATCTTTCCTGTTTATGCGATATCCTGATGGCGATTCCAGTTATCAGATTATGAGGCTCGAAGTTGTGGACTCATTTTCAAGAATGAAATGTTTGCAAGTTGGGTTGCCACCTTTTACAACTCGGTGCTTGTAGACGCGAGCGGTAGGTGCCATTTTCGCTGACCCGATTGGTCAGCGGGAGTTACGGGCTGAGTATCCTCCTAGCGACCAGAGAATGGAGGCTACTTGAATAAGTCTGCGTCTGAGTGCTCTCAGCTACGCATACATTGGAGAAACTGATTGACCTTGACTTTTGAGGAATCATAATTGCAGTTGGGTACACCTTTGGCATGGGCTAATCAGAGAGGGATGTGTATGAGCATAATTCTAAAAGGCTGAAGGCATCCTTGGTAGAAATGTTTTTAGGCCGTTAACCTTCGTCTGCCATCTTATCATCAAGAAGGCCTTTCCATCGTTCCAGGATCGCTCCATTCCCTGGTCAAGAGGTTAATTTTAACAGGCTTTGATAATAATCTTGGAGCGTGAAATGCCGGTGGTAATTCTTAGTCAACCTTTAAACAAGAAGCATTCGACTTTTTATGCATTATTACTCTTGGGTTTAAGTAATTTTCGTTATTGCTATAGTTACAATTAATTTGTCAGTTCAAATTAATCACACTTTGAGTCAGTATCGGCGCCGTTTTGTAGGTGGTAAAATCGGAAACAGTGAGTTTCGAACTCTTTCGATTCTCACCGTAAATGCTGTGCGGTGCATTTCCAAGGTCAAGATCGAAAGTTACTGAATTGCTAGCCTTAGACACTGCAGGCATGGCCACATCATCACCGCATTCGCTGTTCACCTAAAATTAGCACAGATTTTGTGATGACTTGAGCCTCATTAAAGTCTTAGCCATTGGAAGTGGACTTCACTTTATTGAGTTTCAGTCCTATTCTTGGCAGTGGCATCTTGGTGCATTTTGCCGGTCCGCACGAAAATCAGCCCTGCCTAAATCAAGGCGATAGACACCGATCTCAAGTGGTGTCTAGGGTTTATTATGATGGTTGAAAAGTAAGAGGCAGACTTTCTCCAGTCCTCATCAAGACATGCATTGTATGTGCCCTTTATTAGTTGGTATAACATAACAGGACATGCTCTGCCTCATTAGTCATTACGTTGTAAAGCTGTGTAGTCAAATTGTCCTCCGAAAATTTAATCACGAACAACAAGACGGTACATAGAGGTTCACGCATTTTTGTGATGCCAGGGAAGTTGCTGCTTTTCCTCGAATGCAGCATAAGAGCTGCGAAGCCAGTAGCGTGGGCGGACACCGACGATTGCTAATTAACGAAGGTAGGATAGAAGCGGAACTGTGGCGCCTTGAGCAGTAAATCCTGTCATCGTGGAAGTGTAGCCATGTATGGTTATACACGTCACTGAAGTGATAGCAGAACCCTCGAATGTTTACAAGTCTTTGTAGATAAATGAGCGTTTAAACAAGTACTGTTTTACTAGAAGGCTGTTGGACAATCAATCATCTCTCCCTCACTTTTAGGTGGTTTTGCAGGCCTAGAAGTGGAGGACTTATCAGCTGAGGCGAAAATTGAAGATGGTGATGATGATGATAAGGAGGAGGAGAAAGAGGAGGAGTTCTTGTCAAATGAGCAGATGGAAGAACAAGACGAGGCCTTGGCGGCAATGTTTAGGGCAGCCAGATCCTCTAAAACGGACGCAAAATCTCGCAAGGAAACTGTGACTCTGCTCAAATTGAGGTCAATTTTTACCTATTATACTCACTTCAAATCTACCTGAGTTGGCCTTTTTCTGACCGTTGATCTTTTCCCACTTAGATCGTTCGATTTTCTGGAGTACCTTCTACTCTATACCTCGGACGCAAACCTCTTCCTGGTGAGTTGGCTGCGAAGCCTTCACCTGGTTTGGGACGAAGTAGCGGTTTTGGTATTGTATGCAAGTCGGCAGTCAAATAGCATGCTATCGAATTACGAATATTTTCAGATTGATGGGTGAATAAGTATTACAATGAAAGCTCTCCGAACTTGTGATATCTCGTTTTCAAATTAAGTTTTATTTCTAATGGTCCAATGAAACAATTTCTCAGTTATCTGTCCTTTATACCTACCATGAAATCATGAAAACTTGGATTGATGCATAAGAGAATAAATGTACTCTTGCTGTTAATTCGCAACTATGAGAATTAGTTTCAATTTTATTGCTTTAAGTTTCTTGCTGAGGCCCTCTCTAGCCTGCTAAAAGGCGCCTCCTTTTGTTAAGCGATAACGGGATTATCGTTTCTCGGTGTTTTTTCCCAATTGGTCAGCCTACCCTGTATACCATTATCCAAATGGCCGTCACCTCGACTCGACGAGCCAAGCATGCTCAAAACCAGCGGCCCCAGGGCAATAAAGGGGGCCATGTACCCCTGGCACGGATCGCCTCCTGCCTTGATCAATTGCGATCACGTCCCCTATTAGCCAATGAGCTTCTTTGGCAATCAATCTGCCAATCAGATGAGGCCCTTCTACCCATTTGTTTCAAGGCAATCTTTCGGGTGTTCAGGAATGGTAATTTTTTTCTGGAATTAATTCATTTGGGGATTAATAGCACGCAGTAGGCTCTTGTTATTTACGAGGTCGGCTAAAGATCATGGGTGTTTCGGTATTACTGTTACACCATATTTCTTGTCCATTCCCGTGATCATACTACTCGGGTGGACAGCTTGGAAGATCTGGGAAGTATAATTGACAAAGATTGTGCTCCAAGTCACTGGAAAGGTGTTGATAAATACAAAATACTTATTTACTTTTCTTGCCTTTTCCTTTTGCGTTTGCCACCACATTTTTAGGCAACTAAAGCCATTTCTAAGACTTGTGCATTTAAAGTCACTTGTTAAGCGCTTGGAATTCGCTAAAGGTTCATTTTTTGCGTCTGCTGGTGATTAATTTGATGGATGTTATTCGAACCTTGTGCCGCTCCACGGCGAGCACATTTGACGCTCCGCTTGTGGCCTTTCGTTAGGAAGGAAAATTTTGGCATCATCTTCCAGACCCTTATATCAATGAATAGTTGAGTTCCTCGAATTTGCCTACCTGGAGTGTTCTCCGATCATGTTGCATGTGTCGAACTTTTGTAGCTCGTTCATTGCTCACCGATTTTGCGTTCCAAGGAGAATTTTAAGGCTATGTAGCAGGTTCGTATGGTTTTATTGAGACATAGGTATTGACTTACATTACACCTCGTAAGGTATTGCATTCAGTCTAGGTTTCGTAGGCTTGAGTATTGCACCTATAATGTGTTTTACATGTAAAAGGTAAAGCATTAGCCACCCCCTTTTCGCCCAAATTTTGTCCCTAAGCTCCACTTCATGCAGTCGTCTGATGTCAAAGGGTGGTCGCCATCACTTGACGAAGCATCATGGGGGTAGTCTAAAAGACAAGGATGGGGTGGTGCCGTCCTCGCGAAAATATTTTAGATTTATAGGAGTCAGGTGATGCCTGCTTCAGAAGTTTGCTGTGGTAGCGTGTGTGGATTGTCTGCTGGAGGGTCAAAAATATGTTTACCATCTTGGAGACCGTTGAAATAGAGAAGAGTTAGCCATGGAATATTGCTATAGCGTGTTTGGTGAAAGTGGAAACACTTTGACGCCCTAGCAGTACACTACTGCACATACCTGTACATCTTGCAGGTGCATGCTAATTACTGTATCGCATTGAGGTTTCTCCGAAGAAGAAATAACGCCTAATTCTCAAGCATATCTGCATTTTCGACTTACAGAATAGCTTGGAGGTTGCTGGCTTGGCCCAGAGATCAGGCCGCCTGGTGCAAGTTCAATAGCGGGGCTCCAAAAGTGGCCCGTTATCGAAACCGAGGGTTGAATAAACATTTCGTGCATTAAAGTTAAAAGTATTCATTACATTGTGCGGACATTTTTAATGTGACATTCCGTTTTACTACTATTAGTTTTGGGGGTACTAACCTGTCATGCGGTCAATTTTAGCCATTCCCGACGATAAGCTGATCAAGTGCCTACAGACTGCGTGTGAATTTCTGGTAAGTGGAGATGCCTTGATTTCTCTTCCAGTGCTGTAGGAGATATGCTGTTGGTAAATAATAGGCTAAAAAATGAATTGCTCAGAAAATGTACACTGATTATCCTCTACTATGTATATCTCTTTGATTTGAACTATTTGTTAAAATCCAGTGTTACAAAATCCTTGAATTATATGGTTTCGTAACAAAAATTTCCAAATTATATTGGTTGCAGGGTAGCCAATGGCCTCTCGCCCTGGTTTACTTATTTACTGTTTTCATTCCCCTTTTTTCTTTTGCTTTGGACGTAGCAATTTAAGAAAGTTGCGGACCAGAATTCTCGAAAGTTGTTCAACATGGTTTTGGAGGACGTTCTTAGTGAATTTTTATCCAAAATGCATCCAAGCAAGACCCATCAGCTCCTTCTCGCACGCCTCATTACCTCATCTCCAGTGAGTTTGTCGATATTTATCGAAAACATCAATGTACTGCCTGTCATTATGTATTTTCAACCCTGTCAGGAGAATTACTAAGCATGGGATGTGCCATTCTGCCGGTCACTTGAGAAGTAGTGTCCGTTTTTTAACTTTTTCAGGATCTAGCTGAGTTAACCGGTCGTTTAGTCATTGAGCGTCTCAAAGCCACACTACAATCATCCACATCGTCATCTCAGTCCAATTCGTCATGTACCTACGCTGAAACTGCCCTTTTAAGTCTGATAAACGCCGTGACAAGCGGATTGGCTGGCTCAAAATCTCCATATCTCTCTGATTGGGTCCTCACCCTGAGTCGCACTCTCATTGGTTCATTTTTCATGAACTCAAGCAATTCTACTTGGGCAAAATCCAAGGCTCTCACTGTAGCCGTGTTCGAGTGTCTTTTCAACTGCTTCAAATCCGATAAGACAGCAGTGAGTCCTATATGAGAGCAAAAAACAACACTCTTTAAAGCTGTTTTGTAAATTTAAAAGATAGCTAGATTTCACAGTTTGACCTTTGGATCTAACAAGGAGTAGAAGGATGGTCCTAAATCCTCAGTCTATGAATTAGTTTATGATAATTTCCTAGCCTTGAATAGTTAAAATACACTACATTAGTTTTGAAATTTGATGGCACGAGTACATGGTCTTGCTTTCCGAGCCAAAATTGAAATATGTAACGGACTCAGCGCCGGATATTTTGACATTTGTCGGTTAGTCCTTCCTGAAGTTCCACATGGCTGGTTCCGCTTGTGTCTTTAGGAAATCACTCTCAGTTATCGTTTAAATGTTTCTGAGACATTTTTTTCGCGGAATTATCTGCAACTGGATCATTTTAAACTTCACAAGTGGTGCTTGTGCTATTTCGAATGATAATACTTGGGTCACTCAGTTCGACTGAAATTTCGCACATAATCCCCGATTTTTATATGCATCTGGCATCGGTCCATATTTTTCCAGTTTGAACAGCTTACAGCGGAGGAATGGAAGGCTATTTTGACTTCAGATAGGGCAAATGTTCCAAAGGCTGCTCGTCCATACCATTCTCGTCTCACCCAACTCATTCGCTCTCTTCGTGCTTCGTCGCAGTAAGTGTTTTAATCTCTAATTTAGCTAGTATTTTGGTTACACTTTTATATCTTTGAACGATCGTAGTGGTAGAATGCCATAAGCCAGGGTGTCAGCCTTGCAGTTCTGCTGTTGTATAGCGTTCCAGTAGCATACGTAAGCACCGTCGGTATATCATAAACTCAAGAAATTTTTCCGGCTACAAGTCAGCTTTGTACTGATGAGTTGGATTTCTTTACCGCTCATCTTGTCTTCTCAGTTATTTTCACTGTTTCATTATTACACCTTCCTCCTTTCCTCACCTGGTCAGAAAGCTAGTCTTTCATATTGTCTCCCTCTTTCCTGTAGATACCTAGCAGCCGTGTTGGAGGGTCTTGACACCCAGCGAAAGCTTGAGAAGGCGGAGGCGAAGCAGGAACGACGGAGAAAAAGAAAAGCAAAGGCAGCGGCTGGCCTTGCGGCGCAAAAGAAGGCGAAATTGGAAAGTAGCACGAAACCGAAGAAGGCCTAAGGTTTTACCGGTTTTGTGAATGTAAATTTTTTGCGAAAATACGTCCGACTCATGTGTATAGAAAGTATTTCGAGGTTTTGATACTTGGGTGGGCTTGTTTAGGAGATGTCTCAAAGACATTCGACAGGCATGCAGACATTGAGTCAAGCATCAAGCTCTCCGGTTTGTTCATTGGTGCCGTCATTTTGATAGTTCCTTCCTTCAATTGAATATGTTCAGGCCTTCATTTGTTTCCAGACCAATAGACAATTTTGAGTCGATCCACTGCCGGAGCCTCTGCTTCCCAACATCGCCTGTCCTATGTCTTCCCTCCCCATCCGCCTAGATTATTTGAAACGTGTTAGTATACCGATTTCGGGTGTTGACTACCCTTTCATCCTGGATCTCTCATCTCGTTCATCCAGTTCCCAGGTGGTATTTGATTGATCTGACCAAAACCGTCTGGTATGTTAGACATTGGCTCCTCATCCGTCCCTTCTAGTTCCTTGCTGGTACTTAGGGGTTCGCGTTCATTTTTCCACTCACTAGCCTAACCACTTGTCAATATTGAGCCTGTGACGGCAGTAAACCAACTCGGTTAGGGCTTTCGTCGACTTTGGATGCATCCGTCAGTCTATTTCCTGACATTAGCGGGTGTTGTGATTGCCCGTTTGTTTATTCGACCTAAACGCATTTAATGAAGGACCATTTCATTTCAGAATGTTATTGAGTTCATGTAGGTGGACTGTCTTATTCCTAAATAAGGTCGGATGATCGGAACAACGGGAGGACACGGCTTTAAGCATGCCTTTGTTCCTTATCTTGAGGCTGCGTCCATGGACTGGTCGCTTGTAATGAAACAGCACCTGAAGACGAATGCGAACAAGGCGTTCAGGACCTATAGTTATTAGCACGTTTTGTTCTCGGTAGTAGGGCGGATGTTTCCACTAAAGGCGAAGCATGAAGAAGCGTTTGATGTTCTGGAACGAGAAAGCAGCCATCGGCCTAGAATACTAGAAAGACTTTATTAAAGCAAAGTGGGTTTATCATAATAGGTATTTGAAACCAAAAGTTGTTATTCAGCTCATTCGTCTCCTTTTATTATCTTATGGTAATAATATGTCTAATAAAGTCGCTTTATAAAGCCATTAGACAAAATTATTGATAAATTACTTTTGACTCAGAAACCACCGAAAGTGCATGAGATGGAGGATTAAAAATTAACAATGCAAAAATTGCTGCAGCGAAATTCGAGGAGCACCGACTGCTTGTGCATCCATTCTGAAATAAGCAAATTTAAAGTAGACAACAGGAATAGATTTTTATTGCGGTCCTTTAGTTTTTAAAATAATTTATGCCGAGTATGATGGAATAATTTTCTTATTAGGTTAAAGGCCGTCAGCTCAGTGCTGATTGGTTAGCCCAAAGTTAAACACTGATAATTATGTACATAATTAGGTCGGCGAGCACTTTCTCCAGTGTCTTGGGTCATCGACTTTGCGAGAATGCTTTAAAATCATTTTCTAATTTATTTTCCTCAACGACGACCGTAGTTGAACCCACAGCTGTTGCTTACAGGGCTGCAATGAAACAAGGTGTGCCTCTTGAAGATCTTCCCATGCGGGTCAATTTCAGAGGAAAGCCCTATAAGCCCGTAACTTTGGAAGAAAGCATTCAGTATCTTTCTAGTCCTGGTAGCCTTCTTTATGCCTCCTTGCCTATTTTCTACTTAGAATATCAGGAGCTATATCGTGGGAAACCTGTCTGGTTTTACTTTAGGCGTAACTACAAAGGTCATTTCCCACCGAAACATCCGAGAAAGTCCTGCACTGTTAGTTGGTTTTTGTTTAAGCACTGAAGTCAGGTTGAAGAACGCCTTGCCTTTTCTCGATTGCTTCTTTTAGAGGGCCCACAAATTGATTACCTCAAATCCATGTCCCATTTGCCGTGATGAATATCTGGTCATTGATTACAAGGCATGTTTGGTGTCTCACTTAACACCCAACCTTTCAATAGAATGTGGATCTTCTCAAACAATTTCTCCATCCACTTTCGGCCGATATTCTTGAGCCGAAGATCACTGGTAATTATTCGGTACTCCAGATGCACGACTCATCTTCTCCCTTTTATTTGTAGCATTTGCCTCTATTTAATAGTAGCCTTTATGTTCACTTGTGTGAACGATGCCCCATCTTGTGTTGTATTTTCTTTCAGGTTTGTGTGAAGTTCAACACAAGTCACTGCTTTTAGCAATTGAAATGGCTCGCGATATGGGTAACGCCACAACTTTTGAACTACCATATCCCTTTTCTAACTTTAATCTAGTAAACGCTCATTACTTCGTCTCAGGAACAATTCAAATGCGACTCCCCTTCCGACTGTTCGATTACTCAGAGTACTACGGGGATGTGATGAGGCCAGAAGAACTACGCCAACTTGCTAGCCACGTTGTGGCAGCTTCTGGATCCGGAGGTCAATTGGAACCGCTGGATGACATCTATCGCAAGGCAGTTCGTTCATTGGCTAACCTACCGCCATCTATCACAAGCCTACTTCATCAATCAGCGATCATCCCGCATATCGAGGAGGTGGCTGCCAAACCACCCACGGTTGAGATTGAACGTCCAAAGATACCAAATCGATATCAGATGGAGGAGACTTACCGCAAGTTGTTGTTGAGAAGAAGACGGGCAAAATCCATCCTCCTCAATGAGTAGCTGTGGACGGCTAGATCTTGCAGAAATAAAATGTATTTATAAATCATATGTACTTCTGCTTCCGATGGCTTGGTTGTGATATGGCAAGATTGGCCACTTTTACTGCCTTGTAGGGATGGCTTTCTTGAGGGAGGCTTTTGTGGCCCTAACACTCGGGTTCCGCCCCATTTGGTAATTTCACCTACTTTAAAGCGAATTGTATCTTTTTTCCTTATAACAACAGACTTTTTCACGTCATTTTAGTACGTCAGCCAGTTGTCAATTCATAGCACCACAGACACGCATGCGTATTGTAGACAACAGTCAATTCAGTAGTATAGCCCCAGAGCAAAAAAGGCAATTGGTGAAAAAGGGTGGGACAAAACAGGGCGCACAAGAGGAACCCGTCACGACGACCAGAGATGAAGTGAAGGACGTGAAAACCTTTCTCCAAATCGGCATTAGTGGTGTTTCCAAGAGGAAGCCAATGGTGATTCGAGTATACAATCAGAAAAATCGTGGAGTTACTGGTGAGTCAGCAGTTCATCGGCTAATTCATCTTGTTGACAGTCGATGCCAGAGTGCAAATGCTTTCTTTTCTTCCAGGTGACAAAGTTCTGTTAGCTGTAAACGGGCAGAAAAAACGTGGTTGGATTGTGGGCTGTCGAATGCCCTCTCGCAACGGTTGGCCACGGTTTGAATCGAATAATGTGGTGTTGGTTGACGATGAAGGAAATCCGCTGGGCTCGCGAATCCTTGTCCCCATTCCCTCCAAATTGCGTTCATTACAGTCCACAACGGACATTACAAAAATTTTGTCAATCGCTACCACCTTTGTGTAGGCACAAAGGTGCTGTTTAGACGGAATTTGCAATGCTGATTGTTCTGATGTGCTCTACCCACTTTGTTCGACTGTTGCCGTAGTTTTGCCCATTTGTCTACCCATGCACTGCGTGTGCCTCGAGGTACTACTCAACTGGTTAGGCTGGCAGTGGCGCTGATGAGTCCCTATTATAAGTACGGCAATGCCAACGCTGAAACGATGTAGACTGAAGCACCTTCCAGGATACTCGTTACTAGTACGCATAATCCTCATCGGTAAGTAAACAGAAGGGAAACTGGAGATTCATTATGTGAACCTAGTTCTGTTAATGCCATAGTTTATGAAATAAATATAGTTGCAGAATTGGCAGAAATGCGCTAGAAATGAACTTCAAAATTCGTTGTGACGTGGAGCTGTTCAAAGCATCCATGACGGTTAAGTGTTCTCTGCCCTTACCCCAAATACTAAAATACGTCAAAAGACCCCGTGGAAAGATGGGTACTTAGTAAACGTTGCTTGGGAACCATTTATTAACGCTATTTTATCGAAAATTGTTGTTAGTTTTCCTCCACTTCGCGGTCTGGTCGACGTCGGCTTGGCAACTGCTGTGGGTTTGTTTGTGAACTTCTAACCTGAGTTTACGCAAATGTAAAGCTCCCAGTGACATGAGAAAACTCATTCTTATTTTCCATAAAATGGTGAAATAAGTTCTCTGGGTGAAAATACAAAGCAATGAAGGCAAAACAATCGTCATGGCTACATATCAAAAGATAACATGATAAAAAGAAATTGAACCACAGCAGAAAACTGGGAGACCTCTGGGTAAAAAAATCAGACAATTGGAAAAAACTTTGCCAAAGCAACCATAGCTGGATGTCTTGTTTGATTCAAAGAATTGTACTGATCATGATCGAACATACTCGCCTCGTGGTAGATGGGGAGTCCAAGTTTAAAGGCCACCATTCCAACGTAAACATCTTCCGGAGCGTAATTGTACCGGGTGTAGGCTGTTGCAATTGCAATATCATCAACTACATCGGGTCCGATGAAGTGAGCGAATCCCCTCAAATAGGGATACATCAGATCCCATGGAAATTCGCGATAGGAGAGATACAGCCTCTTCTGAGGCGATCGGTAGGCATAGTCCTCCCTGGCTACGTTTCCGAAGAGAGAATTGCGTCTTTTGTATTCTGGGACCCGATTTATGAAGGCGTTCACCGCAGAGAGGTTCACTCGATGATCGTCATCGATAGTCATGAAGAGTTTGACATTCTCGGCTCGACAGAATGCGGACATCCAACGGTAATTGGTGACAGTTTTCCAGGTGAGATTATAGTATGTGTCCTCATAGTCTGCCAGTAGGATATCGCCATAACTTTGGATTTCTTTGTTGGTAATGCCCATTACCTCGGCCTCCCGACCATCGTATTCTTCAAGCCGATCTCCAGCTGGTCCTGGAAGGCACATGAGGTGACCTTCACGATCGAATATCCTTCCACCGTGTTTTCTGGGCAGACCCATGCTAAAAACGACACCAACTTTCATGTGACTGTTTCGAGCTTTCTCATGCTGCATGTATTCGCGAAAGGCTGATCTTGCTTGCCACGCGAGGATTGAGCTTTTGACAACTATGACGAGATCGTATTTTTCACCCCTTTGGCACGTGGAGTTGGGTGTGCTAAGAATTGTTATTGGGAAATTGTAATCGGGCATCTGAAGCAAAACGAGGGTCATTTTCAATAGTTTTGTTCAAGGAATGAAAAACAAGTCTCAAGCCGTCTCATGCGTATTGGAATGTCCAGTAAAGTTAGAATAAGAGATGGTAAATAACCACAATATTTCAAGAAGGAATGTCATCTTTGCGCACTTGCTTCTGATAGCATAAAGGAATAAGTTTGAAACAAATAGTACTATCACAGGTATATCAGAAGCAGTTATTTGGTACCATGCGGGTTTACCCTCACAGGTCAACTTTAAGGTGGTGGCTTCTAGAAGAGACCTTTAATTTATTTTACCCTAGGTTAGCCTCCCAGGAAACGGCTTCGTAAACGAACGCCCACAAATAAATTATTCATGGTTGATACAGGCATCACTCGATAAACACTATACAGTATACTTAAATGGTTGTAAAGAATGAGACACCATTTTGGAGTCGCATTATTTTTCGTCCAGATGCATCGAACAACATAAAAAGACGCGGAATGTTAAAAGAATGGAATTTTTTGGCACAAAGTGAACTCCAATTGTCACCAGTTGTCTATAAGCGGTCATGATTGAATGCTAATGATTAATTTAGTTGGATCTGCAAAAGTACAATCAAAATTCGCCTTCCTTTCCTTGCAATTTTTTGTAGGAATTAGTACGTTATCTATAAGTTTGTTAACCTTTCACTATCCGCTTTGGAATATAGAACGTGGCACGAATAAACTAACCTCGGATACAGGATGGCCTCTTTTAACGGCTTTGATAATTTCGCCCATGGGAACATCCTGAGGGTAGGTCAGGTAGATGTCCGGAGTTCGCATACGTCCCCAAAATCGCCGGGGTAGAAAGCTCAAGTCCTCGAAGGTGAAGCTGCCCTTAAATTTAGATAAGCCAAACAGCTTCCGCAGAGTATATTTTCTTTCCTGCTTTAGTAATCGTGCACAACGGGAACTTTGTACACAGAGGGTGATATTGAAGGTCTCATTTACAACAATGTTTCCAATTTCCGACGGAGGCCATTGACACTGATTTGAGGGAATAAGATTCTCTTCTTCAGAAATATTTTCATTTCCCCCACTTATTTTAACAGACTGAACGCGTTTTTGAAAAATACGATTAATATTTGAGGCGAATAGTTGGAGTTCAACCACAATGCAAAAGACAATAATAAAGAGAAACAGGTTGAAAATCACTTGCTTAGCATTACGCATGTTCGCCAGCACAGCTAACAACACATTCGATCGCGGAAATTATGCGGGTTTGCGTGGACGAATAGTCATGTGGTAGTCAATGTGATAGGGCTTT
Source organism: Taenia crassiceps (assembly GCA_023375655.1). Lineage (NCBI taxonomy): Eukaryota > Metazoa > Platyhelminthes > Cestoda > Cyclophyllidea > Taeniidae > Taenia > Taenia crassiceps. The sequence goes on from JAKROA010000009.1 coordinate 2,140,641, forward strand.
TCACCGCCCAGATCCCATCAATTGAAGAATAGGATACTTGAATTTGCGAACATACAAAACTTTTTAAATCAATCGCAAAAACTAGGATTCAGATATGGAACTCACAATACTACAGGTTGCAGCATCTACCCGCACGAAAGACTCACAATCTTATGCACTTGAGGCATTTTGCAGGCAAGTGGAACATCAAACCAGAACCAAGATACTTAATCGGTGTCAACTTTTAACGCTCATATTTCTGACATTTTATTTTCGTCGTTTCTTTAAACAACTATTTACATTTACACAAACCAAGTTTTCTTTTTACAAAAAAACAAAACGGAGCCAGTGGTTTTCTTAATTAATTAAAGAAGAAATATGCCTTTCAAACTTAGTACAAAACTTTTCGTATAGTGAGTTGACTAAACCATTTAAAATGTTTCCTTAATTTGCGGCTTGACTTCGGCAGTTGACAATAATGCAAAAGATAATTAGTACTAGAAGCCCTTGCAAAGCACTTGTCAAAGTGTGGTTAGTGCATGACTGTACCGATTAAGACACGTGAAGGTGCTTAAAATACAGGTTTCTTTAATGCTGCAACTGACCAATGCTTGAGATACTGTAATATCTCAACTCCCTTTTATTCAGTGGGCACAGAGGGCTCTTCCTTATTCTTCCGCTGTGCGGATTAGTTATCGGGATGTGCCAGAATCTCTTTTCTACTTCACTGCTCGTTCTCTAGTTTACTATTGTGACTACTTTTGTGTCCTGGATTGAGTGATTGTTCTACACTATGCCAAGGTTACAGAGGCCCATAAGGCTGCTGAAAATCTTCCATTATGGAAGATTCCTTTTAAGCTAAACAGCGAAATAAAAGCTTTAAGACCATAGGCCCTTATAAAATCCATAATTTATAATGAAAATTATCACATTCAAGACTTTGAAAGGCTATATATATATATATATATATATACATATATATATATATATGAATTCCATTTAGAGGATACATTACTTCTTACATCACCAGGCCATAAAATCCCTTATTTCTGTCCACAATGCTGGTTAGATAACTCCATCCTCAAAAGCGGCTCATGAGAGTCGGGGACGCCGTGTCTTCACCCAAAACAATACTGAAGCGCGATAGCATCATGCTGCTACGGGTAGAGATAAACGGGCTCGGATGTTGTTCGTTTCCTAAGCAAAGATATGAAAGGGTAAAACCTTTAGAAAGGATGCTTTATCCTCTGCACACTGCGTAGAGAAAAGGAGCCATCGCCTACAGAGATACAACCATGAATATGAGAACTGCTAATGCCAATCTCGTGCCACGTGGAGACTGGAGACTGGCGTCTCCGCAAGACACTGTCAAATCACAATAAAAAAGCATGATATTCCAAAAAAATGTACAAGTAGTAAAAGTTCAAACAGCCAAGCTGGAAGTCCTGGGCCTTCCCATCGGAATGGCTATTCTGGATTGAAAAACGTCCACATCTTCCTTCACAAAAGCTGTTACTACTCGCCTTCATTCCCGATAGAAACGTGAGTTGCTAATAATTGTGATTACCCACAATCCATAGTCTAAGGTAATCGCAAGAGTTATCTAACAAATTTTGCTACAGTAAATCAAATGATCGTTGAAATGCTTTATATATTATGGACCAAGCAGGGCTACTTCGTATTTGGCAAAAATCAACCATTTACATGGTAAGACACTGAAAAAGTAAAAAAATTTTCGTGCAGAGGCGTCATGACTCGAGCTTTGTGACACCGCAATATCCTCTAGCGTTCATAATAAAAAGGTGCCAAGACCATAAAGCAAATTCAATTTTGAGTTACGCTGGCGCTGCCAAACGTGTAACTTCAAGCATAAACTCCTTACCCAAACACGTTATAGTTGGGAACCTAGGTTTGATGACACATGCATGCTAAATAAGCGATTAAAATCCTTGAATTTCATTTCATTCCTATTCTTTAGACTAGGCTTTAGCAGCAAGGTCTATACTTCAGATAATATGATCGAATTGTCTTACGTAGACCCTTCAAATAGACCGAAAAGTGAAAATATTTAAAAAGAAACATAGTTTCTTCTCTGAAGACAGTAGGAGGCATAATACTAGGATGGAATATATACTCAAAAGCACAGAAGGGAGTTGGATTAATGGCATGGCCCAGAGGCTATGCCACCCGACAATGCAAAAATTAGTCGACCGAGCGCTGGCAATTGAAACTGGGAAGTAAAGAAATACAGAGACGTTTTTCAGGGGTCCTTCCTTCTTTTGAGTGGCGTATCTAGGGCCAGTCAATACGACGCAATCGTTGCTGTCAACTGCATCAGTCATCAAAGTTTTATGTAACTGAGAGGATACACGATAGCAAAATCACTTATCCCTCTTGGTGAATTCGCTGGATCTGGAGTTTTATCTCATTAGAAAACCGAATTTAAGGGAGGAGAACTTCGCTGACCATCACACGTGCCCATGGCTTAGCATTGGCTCACCGACCTAGAAGCAAGCTTTCGAGGGGAAATACTAGATTTTGCTTAGTCCTGTGAGGCTGGGATTTCGTGTCTATTCACAGTTTCGATAGCTTTACACAGGTAAGGCAGGAAAACTTCGTGAAAATTTTTTTAGGTAATGCATTTCTGGTGCCGCTTCCGTTGTAGGTAACTTTATTGAAGAATAGGGGACTGAGGTAGTTATAGGAGGTGGATGCAATTTTAAGCCCTTCTGTTATGAGTTTTTTAGTAAGTTGCATGTTGATTGCACACTTACTTTTCCCGTTCCACTGAGATCAAACATTCAGTGCAGAAACCATGAAAAATGTTTTGTCTCTACTCCTATCGGTGTGGTTCCTTGAGACTTTCATGAAGGCGCAAGAAGTCACGATATCGGGGCAGATTTTGTGTATGCTGGCTACAGAATGAATGGGGATTGTTGCCAGGGTCCAGATTCTAGCTTACCTAGAAACCGAAACCTGAGGTCTAGCAAACAGCAAACTTATTGTTGTCACAATACAATGCAAAATTTGAATAGGAACTTACCATGTCGATTAGACTGGTCTAGAAGCATTTTCGACCGGTCTTTAAAATTCTCTATCAATGTCAAACTCACCAATTGAAATTCCTCATACCATCGCTGTTCATGTGGAAGTCATTGTGGTACAACACGTGGGACAATTTCTGCAAATGCTTTACAGAATCTGACAAATGGATAGTGATCAACGGTGGAGAACTTTGCAAGCTGTCCCATTCAACACAAACATACTGCCGAATTTAATTTTGCAAGACCCCTAGACTCTAGAACTTTAACTTCCTGATTTAGTATTACTTGGCTTCTGGCATTGTCAGAGTACTGTGCCATTAATGCCAAATTGTACTGCAGTGTTGCTCGATGTACTTGACAGTCCAAGGTTAATTAAGGCTTCGTATGTCCACATTTGACTGCTAGTGTTCCTCCGGAAACCAACAAGTTAGCCTTATGAGTAAATAAACCATTATTATTAGGAACTACTCCAATTTTCAGTACATCAGCTCCGTTAAGGCTGCAATTCTAATACAAGCAGGAAGTGGTGTTCTACTCTTCCAACGACCTACTGGGCACTGGTGCCACTAACTCCTGCTCAAAATGGACAGGACAATACTCCTATGTTGGACATCTTCTAGCACATTCCCATTACTCAAAGGCATTCCAAAAGCTAAAAACTAATCGTTGTAATCATCATTCCTACGGAGTAGCTTCGGTCTCTTCCATTTTAGTTCCCATTGAAATCGATCCAGAGATTAAATGTAGAGTTTAAGGAGAAGTTAGGGTTTTGAGGATAGTTTAATTGACAAACTAATGAGAATTCAGCTATCATGTAACTGTCCCACCCAAAGATTTCTCTGAAGATAGAAGAAGGTACAATATTGATGCCAAGAAGGGCACAGGGGCTATGAGTTGCCGAAAGTACAACAGTAGTGGATTAGGTGCGCTTGGAAACAAATAAATAAAATAAATAAATAAGGAAATCTGGTATCACATGGCCATTGCATCACAGTCGTACCGATTGCGCAATCATCAAATTGTCATTGAATATTGCACTACCCCCCCACCAATCCCTTAAGGCGGATCTCCTAAATCTGGTGCGCTGCTCGTTTTTAAAAGTGCATCAGGGAAGAAAGGACATACAAGACCATCACGTACGTCCATCGCTAGCCCTAAGAATAATGGACTACAATCAGAAACACTTAATAAGAAACGATGAGCAAAATTGTTTCCAATGGGTTGGGCTTCTCGTCAATCCCTACTGATCAAGTTGTATTCGCTTTAGCGCTCTCCAGGAACACCAACGTAAGCTCGACTGATCCTATTAACGACTCCGTACAGGCGCTGCTGACAGCTCTGAGGTCAGGTTAGGTGGGCTAGGGCTAGTGCTACCTCAAATGCCAAAAGCTTTCCCGCGCATCTCGGGACTGAGGTGGGCGCCTAAAGCAAGACGCTGATGATCAACCTTTCTTTCAAAGTTAGTCACATTTGCTGCATCTGCAACAATGCTATTTATTTTCAGGTAGTTGACTAATGGGATTGGGGTCTCCTTCTGCTTCCAACAATGTACCGAAAGAAGGCATAAAACGAAGGGAAGGTTTTGAGTTGACTAGAGACGGACGATGTCGAGTAAAAAAAACAGAAAGGAAGCCGGCTTCAAAATGTCCCTTAACCAAAGGGAAGAGTTAAATAAACAGCCGAAGCTTTGCAAGGGTAATATGGTTATAAGATGGGTTGAGATTTGCAATGGAAATTAGAAATTTCCTTAATTTGGGACCACATTTAGTGCTCTGGATGAGTGATCCTCTTGTATCTACTTTTAATTTTATGAATTCTCGGCATTTTTTTATTTACTTACTTATTTTTGTTGACAGGCGAAGAAATAACAAGCGATGAAGTCACAAGATTATTTGGGGAATGAAGTTGTCGACATTGCTTTTCATTATCTACCCGCATTCCCACACAAATCGCCCTCATGGCTGTATGCATTTCCAACCGACGTTTGGCTAAGACTCAACTAATTCACAACTCTGCTACTACGAAGATATACCAGAGGGTTATTGAGTCCAGTTGATACAATAAAGTCCGACAGGTTGAGCGTTTTTACGAGGATAAGGATGAAGCATTTATGGCGATCCACTTGCCATTAAAGGCACCCCATTCCTGGCATCTGAAAAGGCTAGTAACCATTAGAAGGTAATATGCATTCGCAATGTTGGATGGCAGACGCTTGGTACTTTATGGACAATCGTAATGCTGTTTGAATTCTTTGACATCATAGCGTTTTATCATGTAGCTGGTGTGTCCTTTTGGACTCGCACCAATTCACCATTGCCAAGGAGCACCTCATCATGTTTTCTTGGCAAGCCGACGCCGAAGATGAGGCTAACGGTTGAATCAGGTTGACTAACTCCTTCACGTTTCACATCCGTCTCAACCAAAAGTGGAGATGTATTGCCTCTACACAGAGACCTCCTGTGTTGAGGACAAAAGGCACCGCGATTATAATTGGGTGTCTATAATTGCGAAAAAATTCTATTTAATGAAGTGCCGTTTTGAAATCCTTACCCAATCCCGCCTATTTCGCAGTATATTTTTACCAATGCTACTATGCGAGTTTACTTCTACAACTCGCACAAAAATGCATGGACACTGGTCCGCCCTTTCACACCCACGCACTGTGTTTAACTTTTTAATGACTTTTAAGGCATTTTTTTGTATAAATAAAGCTTCTTGCCGGGCCTGAGTAATTATGCTTGATGCCAGGAAATTGCGCATCTAAAATCAGAAAAACTCACATTTGTTAAGAAGGCAATCAAGGAAAAAATATGCAAAGCAAGGAAGGAGCTGTTGGTTATTAGCGTTACAAAATTCTGGTGAGAGGAGCTGTTGTTTTACTTCAAAACACATGGGCGAAGGTCTCGTTGATTCCGGTTGCCTTTGGTTTTTCTGCTGGTTTTGTGTTAGGAAAGGCAAAAACACACCAAATTTAATCGCCCAAAAAAAACGAATTTGAGGAATACGTTACCAGTGTTTTCGTTCAATTGTTAATTATGGGCTTCTTTAATCACAATCGTTCCCAATCACATGCACTAGCAGAAAAAAACTGGTTAAATTAGATTATAAATGCTAAAAGTGGTTATTAATTCACAACTGCTTTGTATTAGGCACCGTTAAAGAAGTTAAAGGGTGTCAGTTTCAAGCTTAACAAAAGTTATTGCTCTCAGAATCCGGGAGATCTGGTTTAGTAGAACTGCGAACGATCTTAATTGGGAATCCTATGGACACCTTTGAGAGGCATCAGAGTATTTTGCAGTCTTCCTTAAATATTCGTAGCGGATTGACAAGATCTCTAGGGTTCACCTTCTCAATCGTTATGTTGATGCTTGGAGATACTTCTGGCTGGAGGAGATCAAGGTTTTGGGTACATTCTACTTCGTATCCCTTACCTTATGCATCAATGGTGAATATAAGCCCACAACTACCTTCATTGTCCCTCTCCATGCATGCGGTTTGTTAAAAGAGCGATCACGGTATGGATACCTAAGCAAATTCTACGCTCGCAACTTTAATTCGGACAGAGCAGATGAAATGGGATATAAATGCTCATTTATCCATTTATCCATTCTTCTCGCTGTAACTCCTGCGGTTGCCATTAAGTGGGACACATTTCTGGTACATGTGTCCAGAGCCAGTGCCACTACTGATTGGCTGGAAGTCATCGTATGCGGCGACTTCGAGTTCTGAAGGCAAGATCAACATTTCTAAACCCTTTTTGTCAAGGCGTTTTCTTCTAAAATTCATTCCACAGCATAAGGGGAATAACCTTAGCCCAATGATCCACTGTGCTAAAATAAAGAGATTTCTTAAACCGGATTGCATTCTTGTGCAGGCTCCCTATTCAAAATTGTATGGATTGGCGATATTTTTCGCCTCCTTATAACAAAATGCCCAATACTCCCATGTAATCAAAGGAGAAAACTTTAACCTCAAATACCAAGAGATTGATGAATAGATATCTTGGGATCTTCACAAGTGTTCCACTGATACTGAAAGCTCGTTGGAATACACATTGAATCACAAAGAAGGGCAAATAAACCCTACAACTACCAGGGTGCTCCTACATGAAGGCAGATAGCCACGAGCTAACAGCAGCAATAGATTACAGTCCTCCGGATGTCCAGCTTAGTTAAGTCAACATATGAGGAGCAACTAACAAAGGCACCTCAAGTAACAGCTCGGAGAACTTCCAGTCGAAGTATGAGACCACAAATTGCCTTGAGGTTGTTTAGGTAGAATGAAGCATACAGTGTCAAACAATGCAACGTTTCAGCTGTTGAATCCGCCTGTCTGTCGTCGGCTAGTGCATGGCCAATGACCATGCAGTGATTTGCCCCAAAAAGCTTTAAGCGTCGGTTGACACAAGCGTTAAGTCAAGCCACTAACAGTGATTTCAAGCTCCCATGCCTTTTAACAAGTTGAAACAGATTTGAAGGTTTAAACATCACCAAAATATACCACCATTGAGACTGCAGAGTACCCGTAAACTTGTCACAGGTGGGGTAGAAAATGCCCACAAATGAGTTGATTCTCCGAGGAGCCTTTGTTGTGGCTTGTATGGGCAAATTAAAAGTGCAAGCAGAGAAAATGAAGCAAAAAAAACGAAAATCTGTATCAGTAGAACTCCGAGGAAAAATTAAAAACAAGTTTAATGAATTAATATCTTTTTGGTAATAGTGTGAGCTGGATTACAGGCCTTTGTAGCATAGCCTCCATCAATTTGTCTTGAATTTGCTCAAATCTGGCCCGATGAACTTCTAGAATATCGTGCGAAGGGGTCTGCTGCTTTAGAAAATTGACTCCGTTCAAACTTTCCATAACTTCTCATTTTTGCAGCTAATACCCCAACATTAAGTATTTATTCCCCCCTAGAGCTGCTGAGGTTGCTTTCAGACATGCGCCGAGAATTACTTCAATGTCAAGGCTAATCTATTCCGAAACACATACAAACAAGCCGACTGGTTGATCCAGACTTGAGCGCAGACACAGTCTCGGATCCGTTCTTCGCCATTCTACACGTATCGTAAACTTGATCGGTACGCAAAAGGCATAAATCTGTGTTATGCCATCTGCGTTAGCTAATGATGGCATTTGCCTTGAACACTTTCTGTATTGATGAGGTTGTTTGCCTCGGTGAAGCCTCGGTAACACCTGCGAAAAGTCTCAGATCATTCCATCTATGCCAGCAACTACTCAGTTTGCAATGGATGGAAGGGGCATTCTCAAGTTCTCTTAACTCTCCTGCGTTGTCGGATGATGGTTTTATCTGCAGTTTATTTGCGCAGCCTAGGCTCCTTTGACCCGTCTCGATAATCGGTAACATGACTGTCTACTGATGTGTATGAGTAGGTGAGGGACAGTGCGAAATGTGCGTATGCCTCTGACAGGGACTGGCTGTATCATTCCACGCGGTGGTTTTGGATGCACGTAATTGTAGTAGCTAACTGCACTTGGACTTTGCATTATCACTAGCTCACTTAAAGCAGTCAAACAGGGCGAATTGGGCAAAAGCACAATTGCGAAGTTACGAATCAGGTATAAGCACCCACAATAACAATTCGGTGATTTTACGTTAAACATTAGGAAAATAATAGGCCAAAGCTAGGAGAAAAAAATCATCCTTTAACCTAAAAAGGTAATACAAATGTAATACAAATGTAAGCTCCACAGTCATCCAACGTAGATTAACAATCGGCACCTACTTTAGCAATTAAAAATAACTAGCATAAATTTCTGAGGTTGTTTACCTACTTAGTGATAGAACCACTTGAATGTAGAACAGAGTAGTGAGCAGTGATCCTCTATATAATAGATATTATGAACAGAAGGCCGTGAAAAAAAGGAGGGTATACACACATCAGTGTTGTTAAAGTGAGTTAAGTCTTGTCTCCCCACGAGAAAAGGTAGATAAGTGAATTCAAAAATTCGGCTTGGCAGCATCAAAACAGATTGTTTTGACACTCGATGAACGTTTATTTGGCTAAGCACAGCCACTGATTAGAGCAAAAACCTTGGGAACTGTCATATTGTCGTTGCACCACTACGGGTGATTGACAAACTGACGCCTGGAGCCGATTACAGTCAAAACGATGGTGACATTGTCCTTAAAAATGAAGATTGTTTGAAATATTTTACAAAAATAAAGCACTCAAAGTTAATGAATGGTGTAACTGGAGTTAGTTGTCATTCATCGGTTGTCAAATGGTCAACGAAACTGCGGTGACGCACACTAAGGACTGTGGGTAGTGGCTCGCACAATTTGCAAGACATCACCACGACGCCATTGGCACAAATTAAATTGCGCATTTGTTCCAACAGGTTCCAGCATGCCAACTAGGCTAGTTTATGTCAGGCTAGAGTTAGTGGACGTGATCGCTTTTGTAGTGGAACGGATATATCACTATCAATCACCCCATTTGAGGAGGACGAAGTAACCTTCTTTAAAATTCTCATTACACTTTTGCACCACCTACGACAAACTTAGTCAATTGAAAAAAGACAACCTAATTCCCTCAAATGAATGAGATACAGGGCAGGTAAGCATTTAAAGGGAATTAAGGAGACACAATCTAGTTTCCATACAAAAGCCCTTCGCCCGCGTTACCTCAACACCCCAGATTTTTCTTTGGCTTACAATAAGCAGAAGCGATAAAGGAAGGTGAGATAAAGGGCATTCAAACATAGCTACCTGCCTTCAAGGACTTGGAATGTCGTCCAGTTGTGGCCATAGCCAGCTGCACGTCTCCATGCCTTCAAACTGCTACACCGGTGTAGTCAACTTGGAACACAACCTTGCCCATAGACGATCCTGAGTGGGGGAACTTTGTTTCAACCCTAGCGTTTGCGGTATTTCGACTTCAGCCAAACACTGCTTCTACGCAACACACGTATTGTTAGCAGTTGGTGTGAAGCACATGCAAACTTTCTATCAATCAGAAATGCAGACCTAGAAGTGAATCACACAGTGAATTGATTGGACTGGTAGGGTACAGGAATCCAATAATATTATTGGCTAAAATTTACCTTCAACAAGGTTTTGGATTGTGCAGCAAGTTCGAGCTACAATAAAAATGCAAAACCACTTTATAAGTGCGTCACTGTCTACTCAAAAATGCTACGAACAACAAGATTCATAAGAAAGCTTTTTTTCTGCATTAACATCGTCCTAATGATTGGTTTTGCGTGGAAATCCACAAGATTTGTTGTAAAGTTAAAAAATAATAGACTTCCACATACGAAACCAAATCACTGTAGATGGCCGCCTTTAATTCCAGATGACATTCTCGAAAATGGCCACACTTATGACTTTACGCTCTGCATAAAACTGCAGGCAAATGCGTCGAAAAATGACATAGACACCACGTACCCGATTCAAACCCTCTTTCGTAATACGTCAGGTGGCAAGTGGGTTTCCTTCAAGGAGATCGGAAACTATGATCGGTCCATCTGGAAACTGGCTATATATCCCAACGTCTGGCGGACCTATCCACAGGATGTCCCAACCAGCGAAATAATTAGGGCAATCAAATCTGGATCTCCTGTTTCTGTTGTAAGTTTTACGCCTTACCCGTAGAATTTTAATGCATTTTCGCTATTTATATCACTTGTGCCCATTAGTCGTAGTGAGAATTTACCCTGGTCCATCCTTTGTGTCCTTTTGTCATGCATGTGAGAAGCGGTAGTTGCATTAGCAACCTATTTACTAAGGTACATTAAAAAATCACCTTTTGTTTTATTTTAGATGCCAAATTATAACTTCCCAATTCACATTCGAAACACCAGTAAATCAGTCTGTTCAGGCAATACTAAACACGACCTAGTGATTGTTGTTAAAAGTGGAGTTTTCGGTTGGGATAACCGAAAATTGTTCCGTGAATTTATACAACACCAAAAAGACCTCAATCCACACACGAAATTGGGAGTCGTTTTCAGCGTTGGAATGCCACGGAAGCACGGAGGACGCATGTTCAATCGCAACGGACACACTACACTACTGAGAGGACCAGTTGGTGATATGATGGATGCATACGCTGGTAAAGACAATGAAGTGATGCAAAAAATAGAAGAAGAGATAAGAGAATATGACGACATTGTGTTGGCAGATTACGAGGATACTTACTACAATCTCACGTTCAAAACAGTCACCAATCTACGTTGGATTTCGGCTTTCTGTGATAAACTACACAGCGACACTTTTATGATAATTGACGATGATCATAGAGTGAATGTTTCCATGTTGATGAGATTTTTGGCCCAAATTCCACGTCACACAAAGAGGAAATCTATTTTCGGTCGCATAGCAAAGAATGATGGAGCCTACCGTTCCCCATTGAGTAAGCTGTTTCTCGCATATCAAGAGATTCCGTGGAATCTAATGTGTGCTTACCCTCGTGGATTTTGCCAATTGATAGGCGCTGACGTCGTCGACGACATGGCGATTGTGTCCGCCTACACACGGTACAACTACGTGCATGAAGACGTGTATTTAGGTCTATTAGCATTTAAGCTTGGCATTCCTCTGTACAATACCCATGCCATGTTCGACCACAGCGAGTATGAGCGCAGATGGCCACCAAATTCATTAGCTATGGTAGCTGAAAGCAAGTATTGGAATGTTACTTAAAAATTAAACCACCTTTACTATTTAACTGCATTTTTCAAACCTCCGAAAAAAATTGAATTTCTATGCCTGCATTTTTATGGCATACTTTAAAAAAAATGCGGGGGAAGTGACGTCTGCTACTTACCGCTGTCTTTCAAAGGAATGCAAGAGGCATAGGAACTTTTGCAGAGAACAAAAAAGGCAATTCTGCAGTGTCTTTTAACCTAACGTAAGGCGAAGAGCAATTAATTGACTAAGCCTGATTGACTGAATGCCTTACAGACCGAAGATTGCAATTGCAATGCCTAATTAATCTTTCCACCAACTTTGAGCAATTAATTGAAGTGGTTAGAGGATTGGAAGGAGAAGCGTGAATAGAGGCCCTCTCATCTCGTTTGAGAGTCTAAAGACTATCAAAGTATTAAGTTTCATGAGTTCTTGACGTATAGTTGGATAAAATGCATAGACGATGAGTGAGTTGTCAGCTGTAAAGCATGAAGATTTCTCCCAGTCACTAACCGGTTATTGGAGGGAGGGCAACAGCCCGGACCATTTGATCTCTTATCTACATTCATTGTTATTGTTATGTGATTTTGGTAGTGTGAAATGGGAGAGATTTTAAGAAAAGAGAACTTGTCACCCACCTATTGGTGGTAAAAAAACCTAATTCCTTTCATTTACTTCTCAAGACAAAAGCTTCTCTCAAAGCATCGAGGCCTCAAACTCCTACTTGTTCTACTTCTTTGCCTTTCTCATTCGTTTATGCTTCTTACTCTTCTTCAACTCCCTTCTTTCATTCCACCTTAGCAGGACAAATCCTTTACTTACATCCAACATGAAGTGAAGAAGAATGGCTGGAAGTGGGGGAAAAATTTAGATGTTGTTAATAAAATGTGACGTCGGTGGTGCCTTGCAATGGGATGAGCATGCAGCTCTCTATGGAATGACGAATTGTTCAGTGTGAAGCTCACATATTATCACATTGGAAGCGCAGGACCCGTTGGATGTTGTGGACTTCTCCAGTCATGCGATTTGCGACTTTATTGAGTACTAATGGGAAAGTGGTAAATTAAACCACATTTCCTGTGGGTGTAAGTTAATATCTACGCAACTTTTGAAGACATAATGCCTAACAGAGGCAGGAATTGACTTTAGCGTAGTCACGTACTGCAGCTAAGGGACATTAATATGGATACTGCAACCAAAGCCACGTGCCGTCGATGTTGAGGTTGATACAAGGCCAAATTGAGTAAATGCAACCATTTAGCACTTAGTAGCAAGCTTAAAGCTAGCATTTTAGCAAAGTGGATGAAAAAGTGCTGTTTTTGCCTATACATCGCGTGATCGGGAACGCACTTGAATAAATGCGCAATAGGCGGAACGTTACATGTGATATGTAGGATGTGGCAGAAGGATTAGAGTATCTAGCTTTCTTACTTTTGCTTATGTTTCAAAGTGTAGTGCCTATTGAGGGTTCTGCCATTAATAAACTGTATCCTTAAGAGCTAAGCGGGAGGCGACAGCTGGATCCTACGAACTCATGTGTGGAAACAAACATCAGTTTACAAAAATCTGTAACCCGAATTTATATTGCCAATGTAAATTTAGTTGTCGGAAATGGGTGGGTGGACAAAATTAAGGTTAAGTTAATCAATTGAAAATGGGATTACTAACTAGTCACAAACGCCTTAGAGGCCAGATTTATGAGAAGCATAATTTAGGGTACACACGTGTGTCTACTGAAATGCCCCATTAGTAGGCTAAGGTGAAATCGGGAAGTCAACGAGAGCTAGTGATATCCATGCTAAGCAGTTTACGGCGGTCCAAAGTATGATCGCAGCAAATTAAATTTTCTGTTTTATGGCGAGTAAATATAATGTCTGGATCGACACCAAAGGTGTTTACTTTCGAAAGGAAACACAGCAATTTATTTGCTTGTATTGAAGCAGTTGCTCAATCGAAAAAGATGTATTTAGAAACTTGCGAAAAAAACAGGAGAGATAGGATTCTGCCTAGCATGCCCAGATCTAGTTATTATTCCTGCAGCAATGCTCAATTAGAAGTTTACGTTGGCTTTGGATCAACTTGCAAGTCTAAGGGGCCTAGGACAAGCTTGATGGATGGATGCACAACATATGCTCTAATATGGCAGAGTTGAACAATGGGATGGAGCATCCAAGACGGTACAGTGCGCTCACCGAAGGGATTAGTGATAAGATCCAATTGACTGCTGAGTAGGCCACGAGTAAAAGCCTTAAAAATGAGTACGCAAAACATCTGTGATAGGAGTGTACGGATCTGATGGCTACATGAGCAGACTGACGTGAATTGAGCCTATGCCTCTGTTGACAGATCTGGGCCAATCAAAGAGGACTGATTGAAGGCATTACAATCTAGTGAACCAGCAGACCATCTATTGCCTAAAACGTCTAGAAATTCAAAGACAAGGGTAATTTTGGAGTTGCGATCAGCCGAGAACTATCAGGCCGGCATGCATTAAAAAAGTGTAGCTTACTCAGGCAGGGGTGTGCTGCATGTAGTAGCTCGTTTCGACTACACCAAATCAGCCCATGGTGTCTTCCATACCGTTCTGATAGATATGCATTAAACTAGGCCAAAGATAACGTCTTTTGTGTCCACCTCCCTCTACACTCGCAAAACACTAAGAATGCTGTCTCATATCTCCAGACAATGGAAGGCTGTCGGAAGCTTTGGTCACGCCTCGCATAAAGAAAAGCAATTTTATTTCGTGGCAGTTCCATGGCTACCTCCCTCAACATGTATGCACTCCAATTAAATGAGCAGGTGAGGAGGTTTCCTAACACCAAAAATTTGCAAGGATAGAAATCCATTATTAACTTCACGGCCAATATTTTACGGGAGTCTCTACTACCATATCAAACCGCTCAAACCATTTGTAACGCTTGAACAACTCAGACATGAAAAAAATTATTCCCATGATTACAGACCGAAGCGCCAGTAGGACTTAAACTTTACTCGGTCAACATGGCAAAGATTTCGCTGTGTTGGGGCACTGGCTACCAGCGTTTTAGATAGCCACAGAAATCTGGTATCTGGTATTTAGGACGGCAGAATGGAACATTTCACTCCAGCGTCTTAATTGAAACACAACTAACATCGCATTGCGCATGAATACGACTACTTTCCTAATGTTATTGGCTATTGAGCCAAAAGTGTGTACCTGTAAAGAAGATCAGTTACACTGCATAAGAAAATAGCAAAAACTCTGACTGGTGGTCCCATTGCTAAGGATGTAGCTGCTGCTCCCACGTCTAGCCTGCAAATGTCAACATTAATTAATTTGTCATCCAGCTCCCCGATAAATCACTCGCCTGCTTACCTCCTCACACACCTTACTTACACTTCCATTTATCGCCTGCTCTGATACTATCATAATAAGCGGCAAATCTGACGTCTCCTCACCAGAGATGAAAAAATTGCCAACGCATTGCTTTTCTACACACAATAGCTCAGCAACCATTTTAGCAATTGCATATTAGTTCGTGTGAATTTAAAGTCTTCCAGAAGAGTTTCAACGATCAGCCAACCTCTCACTCAATCAGCTATCGCTCATTCTGTGTAATTTGTTCCGGAAGGCGTTTGCCATTCCTCTCTCCATCCTTGGACAAATGGTCCCTTAGAATATTGCCTACTGCTGTCTACTAACCAACACACCCGCTATATTGTTGCTGAATAGTCGAGGCATTCAAAACTCATTCCTTCGTACCGTTTGCAAACACATTTAATAAAAATACTGAAAAATGTTTTCTTGGAAATACATGAAGGCAAATTTAAAAAGAATATGATGCTACAGCACCGAAAACATGCGGACAAGTAATGTTTTAATGCCTGCTTTCTGCCATCAACACCCTCGACAAACGCTCTGTGGCCAAACCTGATATCAGCATTCTGCAAGGCGATATCCAGCTTAAGTATTAACAATCCCGGCTGCACATAGTTGTGCCGAGTGTAGGCCGACCAAATATTCATGCTATCGATAATTATTACACCCATCAATTGGCAGAATCTATAAGGACAAGACTGAAACCTCTCCATATGAGAGAAACAGCTTTTTATTGGTAGCCGATGAGCTCCTTTAGTGTTCGCTATGCAAGCAAAAATGGCAATCTTCTTCTTATAGCTTGGAAGTGAAGCCAGTAATTTTAGTAGCTAGAGAATTTCATCCCCTGGTCATTGTCATTTTACAAAGAAGGCTGGTGAAACTTTTTTATGAGAGGTTGTAGCAGGTGTTCGCGTAGTCTACCAACACAATGTCGTTGTACATTCTCGTCAATGTTTCTACCAATGCATGCATCGGTCATGTCACCACATGGTCCTCGTAGTGCCATACTGCTACCATCACAGTTGAAGATCCGGTGTCCGCGTTGACGTGGTATGTCAAGACTGAACGCGATTTGCAGTTTGGTGTTGGGATTGAGGGTCTCCTTGCCGCTGCATACATGCATTTCTCCCAACCCAAAAGCACACTTTTAGCCACCACTACAAGGTTGCGGGTCGAATTTCCTGAACAGACCCATTTGCTAATTTTTAGAATATGAATCGGGAAGTCAAACTGTGGCATCTGAATAGGAGAAGCAACGGACCTCAACTCTTTGGTGATTCAACTGGGGGAACAACTTCTTGAGCTATTTAACAAATGTTATGCGAATATTGGATGAGCAAATTGTTCCCTAACGTCATGTCATTCAGTCGGACCGTGACAAGTAGGCATTAAGGCGCGGCAGTGAAATGGGTAACTTACTAGAGAAACAGGCAAACCGAACTTAATTGCCTTGACTGTGTCCTTTACTGGGACATCCCATGGGCAGGTTTGATACACGTAGGGATACATACCCCACTTTCAGACGGATGAATCACTTATCAATCATCACACTGCAGGGGAGACTTTGAATGGGGCAAGTAATACTTGACTTAAGTACTGGCAAAGATGATGGCACTTGTGTGCAGATTATAATGTTATAAGTGTTGCCTGTGGTGCGGATGTCATTTGGTATGCAGAAGGCCACCTGCAAAACATCAGGTCTGTGTGTGTGGAGGGGCGTTTTCATTGGGATGTCTGATCAATTCGTCGAATTGCGGCGTGTAACAAATCAGCAAGTAGGTGGCAAAGACACAGAATTTTGAACGCAACGCGAAGCGCTGGCAGCATGTTTATAAGTAGACGATGCTATATAGGTAATTTGGGTTCCTACATGTACTACAGCTTAAGTTCGCAAGCCATTTGCTAAATGATCAACAAAATGGTTTTCATGCTATCTAAATTTACTTGACCAGGTGTGTTTGCAATGCGTGATCGAGTCAATGGCATTTCACAAATACTCATTAGCATTAGTAGCGCATAATAATCAGAAGAGCAAAGCAACAGACCTCATTATTATAGCTAATGATCCTTATACTTTTAGCACACTATCACGGAATGTATTTGTCAAATATACGTACAACTCATACTACGTTAATTAAGTGACTGACTGATCAACCAGTGGGAGTTTTTTGAAGGGTCTGAAATGCCTATGAAAAAACACACAATTGTGTATTGAATGGGTGCGGTTCTGAATGGAGGCGGATTTAATTAGAGCGGCATTGATAGGGCGAACGGTTTATGAAACTGAACTACAGCGCCCACCTAATCATTATAGTATAGCCTGCTCAAGGAAATGCTGCCATCACTTCGTGGCAAAAGCACGATTAATTGTGTCTTTGCTATCGGCCTGCTGATTTGCTACCCATCACATTTCACCAGATTCATCGGACACCCTAGTATAAGTGTCCTTCTATGTAGAGATTTTGGTAAGGGACAATGCTACCATCACAGCAGGGTAAAAGAAAATTTTATTTGTGAGGGTAAGGCAGATAATTTCAGAAGTTGGGTCTAAAATCCAGCCGACTCTTCGGTGGCAATGAGATATTGCCAAGGAACTTTCCGCAAAATGCAAAAGGTATACAAATAACGATCAGACTGTTAGGGCTCTTACAGCCGGTAAATCTTTGCGGGACTTCGGCACTCAGCTCTTGGCTCTTCAATACAATCATCCACACATCCATCCACCGTGGACCGTTTCCATATGCCAAACTGGACACTCTAGTTGCGCCATGTTATGCATTAAAGGTGACTAAAATACAAATGGAGTAGGTGAATTGAACCTTGTCAGTTAGTCAGTCTGAGATCATTAATTGTCGAAATAAGGAGGAAGAGACACACTACAATCGCCATTGCACCTGAGAACTTATAGGCCTGATTTACGCCATTAGTACCCAATTAAACTCCATATTTCTTTTGCATTTTTACTGAACAGTTGCGGACGTCGTAGTTCATTTCCACTACAATACTTGTTAAGTATGCAAAGAAAATTATTCAAACAAAGTAACCAAGTCATTTTTACAAAATTCAAAAGATGCAATCAAGTGCAAAGAGTCAAATTCTCTCCCAATATTTCATTCCTGCCACCATGGCCTGTGGATTCGGTTGCATGCTTTCGTCAAACAAGGTATCCACATGCCGTAGGGTTATTCCTAGCTTAAATGCCAACTGTCCCAGGTACACATCCTCATGCAAATAATTGTGCCTTGTATAGGCCGACCCAATCGCCATATCGTCGATAATGTCAGCCCCTATTATTTGACGGAATCCTCGAGAATAGGCACACATTAGACCCCATGGAACTTCCCTGTAGGAGAGAAACAGCTTGCTGAAAAATATTCGTGTAGCTTAATCGGTTTTGGATACGAATCGGAATATAGTGTCCTCTTCTTTTCTTTTGGGATGGAAGCGAGGAATCGCATCACCCTGGAAACATTCATCCCATGATCATCATCGATTATCACAAAGACGCCATTGTGAACCTTGTTGCAGAAAGCTGAGCGCCAGCGTAGATTGGCTATCGTTTTCCATGTTAGATTGAAATAGGTGTCTTCATAGTCTGACAGCACAATGTCGTCGTACTTTCTTATCTCCTCGCCAATTTACTGCATCACTTCGCTGCCCCTGCCGATGTAATCATCCATTAAATCACCAGCTTGTCCTTTTAGTATTGTAATGTACCCATTGCGGTTGAAGATGCGGCCTCCATGTTGTCGTGGCACGCCAAGACTAAACACGACTCCCAGTTTGGTGCTTGGGTTGAGATCTCTCTAGCGCTGCACATGTTCACGGAACAGTTGCCGTCTCTCCCAACCCATAATCCAACTTTTAACAACAATTACAAGATCATGCGTTACATTGCCGGAGCAGACTGAGTTACTGTTATTTAAAATTAGAATTGGATAATTGTAAATAGGCATCTAAAATTGAAACAGAAGATGGTTCATTGCCCTGCCTTAAGATCTGCTTATTGATAAACGGTAGTAATTAGGTTGCTAAGTCAATTATTCATTCTTACCCTCTCCTCACCCATCTAAGCTAAAGCAAACTTAAAACAAACGAAATTCACCTCGGCCGAGTGAGTAAGCAATGAGTTGAATTAAAAAAGTGGCAAACTTGCCTCAGAAACAGGCTAGCCAGCTTTAATTGCCTTAATTATTTCCCTGATTGGGACATCTTGTGGGTAGGTTTGATAGACGTTGGGGTATCTAGCCAACTGCCAGATGAGCCGGTCACTTTCTGCGGTCTCCTTAAAGGACACCCGCTTGCCACCCGCAGTACCACGGAAAAGGCTTTGAATTGGATAAGTTGGGACTGGTTTTGCCACTAAGAATCGTGGCTGCACATTCGTGCAGATTGTAGTATTGTAACTGCTAAAATGAGGTACAAATGTCATCTGGAGTTGAAGGAGGCCATCTACAAAATATCTGATCTTCGTATGGAAGAGCATTTCCTCCTGGATATTTGATAAATTTGGAGGAGTACGTTGCGTACCATATCAGAAGAAAAATGGCAAAGACACAGAGAACAATTACACCAAAGTGGGGTGAAATCAGCATTTCCTTGAGCTGATACCGTTTCATCAATCAAGTGGGTACTCAAATGTGTGGGCTACTCACCGAGGCAAACCATTGGTTGGAGTGACTGCGTCACAATATTACGCCGAAAAGTGCATTTGATTGGGTGCGTGTTTGACCCAATCGTCCGTAAAGCAGAGTGCCTCTTTAGAATGTCAATAGGCTGCTTAGGGATTTTTTATCGCGAGCGGTTACGAAGTGATTATAAGACAAGTTATGCATATGAGTTAAAGCAAGTGGAATGCGTTGGTATGTTTCAACTGAACCGTCAACTGATCGAAGAGCACAGCCAATTAATTGGCATGTTTACACTTTTCCAAAAGCACTGACTTAGTCACAGCCTCAGTTTGCAGCATTTTCAGTCCTAGAAGCCAGCAAACTCGCGCCCAAAATGAACATATCAAGAGATGGACAGATTGAGCGCTAGAATAAAAGGTAGACAAAATCCTTGGCTTTAAGGTTGAATAATTTTAATACCTATTTTGTTTTTCTTTAGCTTTATCCCTTGCGGCAGTCAGCAGTTGTTATTGGTTCTCCTGACATTGAAAATATCAGTTGACAGTGTGTAGAACATCAGGATAGAGAACCAAATCTAGTTAAAATTGAAATATATATGAATCAGATTCTGGAGTGATTACACCTTCCTACAATGTTAAGTTGTACTGAAGGCTATCCATGCTTGATACTTTGATCCTGCCTGATTTCGCTGAAGTCTGTCACGAGAATATTCACTAAAGCTTTTAAATCATTATCCAGTAATAGAAAAAATTAGTTGCGAACTTTCAAAACATTAATTCGGAATCAACTAGATGATAAATGAGAGCCTTGAAACACGTTTATCTGATTCAGCCTCACTTTATTTAGCTCTAATGTTCCAGTCAGAAGACAAATACGTAAGAAGTATCAAATATCTGTACATTGCATAGTATTTTACGAAATGCCTATTCGTAGTTCCACATTTTGTAGAAATTTTATCTCAAAGTCTAATAACATGGCATTCACTTCTTAAGTAGGACACGCTTTGTTTATTGTTCGAGCAATGACAACTTAATTTCCACCGAATAGGCCCGCAAATACGGTAGCAAAGTCGCTTAAGAATTATTTTGTCCATAAACACGAAACATTAGGGCATTTACTCAGTGCGACCATAGAACGTAGTGCATTCATTACCAGGCTATACTTTGCACGGCCAAAAATTGACGCTTTGCACCTCAATGAGATGCCTAACCCTTACTCCGTTTGTTTTAAGAAGACGTCCTAACCCATGTAATTTTGCCTACATTAGCACGTGAATTACTTCTACAGTAAAGCCTTGCGGGTACCACTAAAGATGTCACCTTAGCCTATGCCACGGTACCTCGTGAATTGGAACAAATCCGCAGATGGCATTTGGCTGGCCGTGGTCAAACAAACAATTCTTAAGTCATTTAAATGTTTTACTCACCTTCTAGTGCTATCAATAAGCTTACTGATTCCCTCAGACCCAATCTCTTGCTGGCCTTAACGAACAGCCGCTAGATTTTATTCACCCAAGTCTTATCTCTTTTTTTGTGCACATTAAAAAATATAACTATCCCCAAGCTTTTTGTTTATTGCAGATTCTTTGATAGTGACTTTAGAATTGAGAAGACTTGTGCTTGCACTCAGCCCTCTAACTGGTCATCATCATGCCTATCACAGGTGCATGGGACACATTACTCTTACGAAATGCAAGGCTATTGTTGTGTCGTGGAAGTTATATTTCTATACATATTTGTGCAAAGGACGTAGCTAAATTTAACTACATATTTCTACTAAAGTATTAGTTAATAAGCCCAGCCGAGTGACAATTAATGAAACTACTCATTGATAAGTCGGTTAGCGGTGTAAAGTAGACATAACTAGGTTGAAGCTGGAGTTGACAAGAGTATACTATTCATTTATGCTTACGAGTAAAGTGAAATGATTAATATATGGTTAGTGACGGCACTTAACAATTGGTTTGTCTTTAGAATGCAGGTCCGCATTACTTATGGGAGTGCGATAGCACACACAGCTCCACTCACTTGCCTTATCCAAAGTGACTTCTCTCCAATAAATTGGGCAATGAAGAACATACCGAAAAACAAGAGATTTGCAAATTAAGTTATCCAGCCAAAATGCAATTGGGTGTTCATGCTGCAATGCTTAATCAGGAATTGACGGTGTTGCTCGATCAGCCTATAAAATTCAAGAGGTGTTAAGCAGCCTTAATGGTAGATGCACAGATAGTAATGGAAAATAAGAAGTGGTGTTTTAGCGGTATAACAGGAAGTAAAATAAGGTAACTGTCTGGCAGGCTACCGTCTTGTTTGTTTGTAGTCTAAATTGCTTACTGTTAAATAAAAACACGAAAATTTTGCGTAACGGAAGGACAGACCATCCAGTTGACGGTGGTTTGGAGTGCCAAATTAAATGCCACAGCGGTAGGCTGAATCTTCCCTTGAACTAAAATTGGCAGAGGTAGAGCTTCTACAGAGCAAAAGAGTGCGAATCTCACGAATGGGATTTTGGTCTAAGCCTACTAAATAGAAGGACCACCAGGTAACTGACCCAACGGGGTAGAGCTCGAGGAGCTTTGGCATAGACTTCTTAAATACAGAAATGTAACAACAAGGTAGAGATGGGATTGGAAGTGGTAATAAGATCCAGTATCTCCGTTCATAGAAACGGAAGCATAATGCCATGAGAATGAAGGATTGCATTTTGCAGAAGATAGACGTCTCATGTGTTTACACTATTAGGCAACGTTTCAATTTGATTTGACTAACTTAACCATCACGACTGATTGCAAGGACAGGAAGACCTCATATATTAGCCCATACCGGTCCCAAAGGAATGCCTGTTTACAGAAGGCACGCTTCCAGATTCTGCCAGTGGACGCAAACGCAACATCTTCGGCAGCAAAATGTCGAAGGCGTGGGTAGGCAAGTGTGTGGTTGGCTCTGCAAAAGGGTAGCAATGTCTGTACTTAATAAAGGTATATAAGGTATATGACATTAGATAATGAGAATCTTTAAAGACTGTTATCGTCTTTAACATTGATCATTGCATGAAATTAAAAGCTCCATATTTTAAGGATAGTATGATGCGGAGGAAATCAGAGTACAATGAAATTAACAGCGAGCTCAACTTTTAATCATCACCACAACTTCATGTGATTTAAAGCAACTGATGTCAGTTGCCATAAAGGACGCACCCAGAAACCGTCTCTGCACTCACACTGGACTAGTGTGATGTCTTGCTTAAGGTTGATTAAGCATTAGCAATCCATCGTGACCGTTTGTCGAATCAGACGATTCGACGACCAGACATTTTCTGAGTTGATTACAGCCGCATAAATGGATCTCTCACTTCTTTCTGTCCTAAATAATGTAGGAAACAACCAAAGGCTAAAATGTAAATCCTTCACGACACGCTAAGCATCACCATAGCAAGCCTCACCCGGAACGTGTATTCCCAAATCGCTCTGAATATCTGGAGCTTGGCTTCAATTGCTTCTAGCGTCGAAGAATCTCTTCCAAAGTGCTGCATCTTTGACTAGCGGTTGACATTCCAAATCAAAGTTTTTGCATTGGCTTGAATAACATTTTCTGCTGCCGCTTGTCACTGCAAGCCACTGGGATTCCGAGCATGAATTAAATTATATTGTTTAGCTTAACAATATCGAGTCATACTCGCCATCCTAAGTGGCAATGGATGTCGCGTTAGTGGATTCGAATTTAAGGGACAACACTTAAAAGATTGGATATTATCTGCTAATGCATCTTACAAGCCCCACACAGATCGCAAGTGCCAGCAAGTAGCACTACGATATTCACAAAATCACGTGAAAAGACAAATAAACCTCTAAGTTATCCGAGTTTTGAGTTCCCTGCTGTCATCAGCTAACACCCTCAGTCTACCGACATCAACTCCGAATAGGTGCAGTTGCGTGATGGCATAAGTAGAATGATTGCCCAACATTAAAACAGATTGATAAGTAGGCCAGTGATGAGACAAGAAGAGTAAAATTAAATATTAATCATAATTTGAATTTTTGACGAATAGCACGACCATCGTTCACAATGAGCCTAACAGAAGTTGCGAAAAGGGATTGAATCTTCGTCAATTGTCTGCACTGCCAATTGCCGCTTTTGTACTGACATTGAGAATTGTCTATTCGATGAATTCCCTAATCGAATACAGTTGTAGAGTATGCAAGTTTGCAAGATGTGGCAATTTTCTCCTCGTTCTCAGTGGCTATCCGCCTGCATTTATTCCAGCCAATAGAAAATTTTGCATGGTTCTAACTGTTAGCACAAGTCACGCATTCTCCCAAATATACCAACAGAAACTCAAATTTTTTGTTATAATTTCGCTTTAATACAGGAAAGTATATTGTCAAATGGGATTAGGCGTCGGCTACCTCTCTTTACTGGAACTTCCAATTCTCCTTTGCCCACGAAGTGTCATTTTGCCAAGCAAATTCACCTAATTCTTACCTTGAACTTGAGCCTAGAAAAGTCATAAAAGTGTACGCTGTTCAAAAAGTTGTGGATCAAGAAAGCGCTCTGCTTCTCTGGCAGGGCGAAAACCTGCGTAGACTAAACAGGCAGAGCAGTCACTGTCTGGTCTAGGCATTTCTACTTTAACTCACAGCATATTTAAGCAGCATTTATACTGACCATCGCAGTGGTAGGCCCAAGTTACATCAATTTATAAGTGCAAGACCAATCAGGAATTCTACGCTCTACGTCCTCTTGAGTGTGGCTTAAAAAAAGGCTTCTATAATGGCACCAACTCCTTTTTACTTTTATCTGATTTGACGTTTATGCAAACAAACAAGTGTAAGAAAGTTCACACTTCAGCCTTAAAAATATCACTTAGACGTAGGCATGTTTGATCTGCCTGCGGTCATACCTTGCTCCAACCGAACGTGAATAAAGTAACAGTCAGTGCTGAATAAGACTCCCGACACAAAAATAAAATTTAGCGTTATAAATGAGAATTCTGTAAAAGTGAGAGTCCCGGCTAGTTCGGTTTAAATACCAATACCTGCAGGAGTGAATGACTTAAGAGGCTTTGACTTAGAAACGCAAGAGGTATTTTTATTGACGATATAAGTCCCTACTGCGTTTTGGAACTCAAGCATCTTCTGAAGAGCACATTATCTTCGCCCGCATATCCGCGATAGCCACGTGCCGAAGGTGCGACCGAGCTCAAGCAAATTGGCGTCATTTATTGCCATCAATTCCTAAATGCGGTTGCATAAGGGAATATGCTTTAGTGCTTCGATGATCTTTGTGACTGTTGTCTTGATAGGTTTAAAGACAAGTCAAAATCAACCAGCTTTGAACCCAGTAAATGAGTCTGAAGAGCAGAAGCTTATTTCATCTAACCAGCAATGCAAATGGCCTCCATGGAGTCTCCAGGAGATCGCTCAGGGAAGTATCTATAACATAACTCTTTGTGTCAACTTAGACCCGCATTTTTCTCCCAAGAAACCATCAAAGAGGTACCCATTAACGAGTCTATTTAGACTGTCGGGACCATACAGGAAAGTAACTTTTGAAGATCTGAGCAAGTTGCCTCGAAGATATTGGAGGCGAGTTAAATATCCCGATATTTATCAAACTTATCCGCAAGATGTCCCCTTGAGAGAAATTGTTGCAGACGTCAAAGCTGGCAGACCCGTTTCAGTAGTGAGTTGATTGTAGAATATCTTTAGGCCATCAATACAGCTATGGAAATTAGCACAATTTTGTTTATATAGATATCTTGCCCTTCCTTCATTATTCCCTCGTTTGTCTAGACCATTGAAGCAAATTAAAGCAAATTATTAATGCTGTTAGGCTGTCACTTAGCAGCCTCTAAAAAGCAGAGAATTCGGAGAGTTTAAGAAGTTATAGAGAATAGATCCGTCGCATGTCTCGGTTTCACCTCAAACAGTTGGTTTACTTCTACATATGAGAAACTTTAGAAGGACCTTTGAGATCACGCTACACGAGCAGTGCTTTGTATAAACCTATTTATGCTATAGTGCCTTCTCAAGGCATACATAAAATTAAGAAAAATACCACTAAGAATGTACAGCAAGATGTAAATGATGGCAGGAAACCAATTAAAGTCCCGATAAGTTTTTGAGTGAAATGGTCCCCAATGACCAACTGCATTTTGACCTTTGACATCATCGCTATGGCGTTGTACAATCACGAAGGCATATAAATCTCCCAAAATATGTTTGCTTTAAAGTGCAGTTGGTCCGCTAGGAAAAAGTGACTTAATTTATACTGCGTCAAGGAGGGCGCTACCTCCCGAATGCTTCCATTTGCTTTATTATCAATTATTTAAAAGTTAAACGATGTAATGACATGAAGGTAGAATAGAGCCTTTAAAAGGTTTACGACAAAGGTGTGCAAATACAATTCAACTTCTGCTGCTTTATGAGCAGAAGGCAAAATAGACGATGAGTGGGGGCAAAAATGAACCTTAAACGAAAGTTGTTGCTATTTTTAATGGAAATATTTTAGCGATTTGTAGACAGAGCACATATTTTAAGTGTATATTGGGTTGAGCTGAAGTCTTTTCTCTTTTTTAGTTACCCGAGTATAACTTTCCACTGAAAATTCTGAGAACTAGCAATTCTATTTGCTCACCAAACTCATACCACGACCTCATAATTGTTGTAAAAAGTGCAGTTCTTGCTTGGGATATGCGCTCGTCCTTTCGAGAATTTGTACGTGAACAAAAAGCTCAGCATCCGAACTTAAGGATCGGTGTGGTTTTTAGTATGGGTCTTCCCCGACGACACGGCGGACGGCTTTTTACTCGTGAGGGCTATCCAATTACTCTTAGTGGTCGAATTGGAGAACTTGCAGACTTTTTTGATGGCAAGACGGCACAAACAATGGAATATGTGCTTCACGAGATTGCACACTATGACGATATTCTCCTAGGCGACTATGAAGACACTTATTTTAATCTTACATGGAAGACCGTCACGAATTTGCGATGGCTGTCTGCTTTCTGTGGCCAACGAAATGGAGACGTGTTTTTGGTCATAGATGACGACCACAAAGTAAATTTTACTTACCTGGAAGCATTATTGAAGACCTTGCAGCCAGACGTTAAAAGGCAATCAATTTTCGGGCTTATTGGCCGGAGGGATCCAGCTCTTAGACGGCCCAATGGAAAGAGGTTTCTTTCATACCACGAATTCCCCTGGGACATTATGGCTCCCTATCCTCGGGGATTTTGTCAGTTAGTTGGAGCTGGAATCATAGATGATTTGGCTATTGGCTCAGCCTATACTCGATACAACTACGCGCCTGAAGATGTCTACCTTGGAATGCTTGCGTTAAAGTTGGGCATTCGATTGCAAAATTTGAAGGATGTGTATGACCACGCTGATTTCAAGGCACGACATAAGACTGGTCAGTCTGTTTTGGTGGCGTTAAAAAACTATTTTGACGCTCTGATTTCTCTATCCTGATACGCTATTTGAATGTTATTGTATTTTACTCCTCAACTATTCCCATTCCGATACGCATATATTAATGTCTTAAACGGAAATGAGAGTTTGATTGGGAATTAATACAGTTATTCCCGAAGAGTCTCTGCTTTTATTCTTTAGTTTAAACTTTTTAATTAATAAACTTGGCTCTACTATCGTCGTGATGTTGATGACCACATCACAAACCATGAGTGATTGTGGCTTGCATCAATGTTGGTAGCGAACTTTTGGACGTCTACTATAAGCACAGAAGGCAAGGCAAGGTTGATATAGAAAGCGGGAAGTTTGGCCGTCGCCGTGTCCGAAGCCTAGCTACTGGAGGCTGTCTAAATGGAAATCCCCTCTGTCGGTAGCCGAAGTTACTTAATGTTATCGTAATCTCATGCCAGTCATAGCCTGTCCTTCATCAACAGCAATGTTTACGTAATGCGTTTTAACCACATTGCCCAAACAATGCAAGGCGCAAATTAATAAAAAAGGAGTAAAGTAAGAGCATTCTGCGCTAATTCATTCATAATCCAACACTTAACATGGTAATAATTATTTTGATTAGGTCAAATCTTGTCTGAATACCTGGTCAAGATTATTTTTAATTGAGGAAGATCACTTGCATATCAGTCATGCGACGCTTCTCCGAATCAGAAGACCTGCCGGTATTAAGGATCCTGTGACCACACCTTTATTAAGCATTAAGGACGTCAAATTCCCCTTGTGATAATAAACTCCTGTGGTGAAGTGAATTCGCTTGAAAACAATTTGTCCCTATTTCATCAATCCACTTAGTTGTCCGGGGACAATTAAGGGATTCTTACTACGAATCCGTTTGTGCCACTGTCCCTTTAACTAGCTGCGCTTTAAAGGCAGTCGAATATTTTAAAAGCTAATTCAAGCTGGCGTTGATGACAACATGGCAATTAGACTGATCTACAAGCAGTGCAATTATGTATAAAATGAGCTGTGTCTTGGCTCCTTGTCATTTAAGCCTGGTATGCTCTTGCATAATTTTAACGCAATGTTCAACCATGGAAAAAGTAAATGCATTCTTCACTCATGGCGTCCAAGCACAGATTGCAAAGCGCTGCACAACCGTTCATGTCCTTCGTTTACTCGCATTTATGAAAATCGTTGTGCTTAAAATTCAGAAAATTACTTTACTTCCAAAAATCGCTGCTAAATTAACCAGCGATTAATGTTGCTTTTCAGTGGTACTAAAGTATATGCGAAAAATACGCAAAACCAAAGGACACACCTCATAAGAATGCTATAACCAACCCCTTACTTTGGTACGCTGAATGTACATTAAAATAGCTTAGTGGATTAATGAATGTTTGGGAAAGGACAAAATTATTTCAAAAGGACTCATTTTTACTTAAAAAAACAGCAACTTTATGATTTGGGTAAATGATAGAGTAACTAAAAATTGGTGCCTAAATTTACGGTTTTTTTCTTAGGAAATTAAGCACATAGAGTGACAACTTGATTAGATTGCACTTGCTGAACGGGTGTAGAAGTGGACGGACATGTAAGTGAGTGATTGGTGACAGGCGATGAAAGATCCTAGCGACGGGCAGCGGTGAGATGAGAAATTATAAGCTGACACTATTAATTCTGCCTGTGTGATTTGGATTATGTGGAATCAGATAGCTTTCCCAACGAAGAACATGGCATCCACTTATACGGGGAAGCAGCTGAACGTTGTTGACGATGTTCATAAAACAAGCTCCTTGCCGAACACCGGGATCAAAACCATCTCCTGCTTTTTACTCAAACTACTCATTTTGAATCAGTGGAATGCAATTATCTAATGTGAACTAAAACGACGACGTAGGAAGGAACAGAGGAAATCGTTGGGAGTTAATGGCAATACGGAGCTACTGGCATTTTGCCATTGGCCGTGATTATGTAAGTGCATTATCATAATGTGAAGTGGGTAAAGACTTTAGTGCTAAAGAATTATTTCAATTTCGTTCGCATGAATAGAAGCAATTAAAATGTTTAATTCTATATATTCTGCTACTCATCCTCTTACATCGCCATGAATTAGTCAAATCCGACCCAGATGGTAGTGCATCCCTCGACAGAATAAGAGCTAATGGTGTGTTTGATAGGAGGCAGAATGCAGCATGCAATAACTGTTTTTAAAATTAACGAATAAAAATGTGCTCTCCAACTCCCAAATTGATGTAAGGGAAAATCAGTAGCATTCAATCCTTTCTAGTTGGGTTTGACTTAAAACAAACCCGCATAATAGGGGCTCAACAAATCCTCGCACTATCCTCTGAACAACAACAAGGGAATGCGGTTTTCCCATAAATGCTAAGATACACTTTGCTGGTGTTGACCTTCCATTTAGTCACCTGATGCTGCCTTTCGTCTGACACTTTGCGGTACTACTGGCACGAGATGTAGGCTAATCACTTTTCTGTCAAAGCTGAAGACATTAATAAGGTCTGCAGAAAATAAAGCCTTCTATCCGCATCCACTCGTGTATCATCACAGCTTTGCTATTAAATAGGCGGTCATTAAGTATAAAATTCAGTGTGTTTTTTAGCTTCCATTTCAGATTATCTAAAATGTTTGAGTCCAAATTCTGGAGGCCACTAGTTTGTAAGAGCGTCTGGGTAGATACCATACCAAGTGTCCCAAACACCGAAGCTTCTCCCTTAATTTCATTTTTTTCGCCATGGTTGTCATCAAAGAGTTGAGCAATCTTCCATTGTTTAAGACCACTCACTATTAAATTTTCATCGAATTCAACATGAAGCAAAGTGCAGCCTTTCTAAATAAAAATACCTAAAAAAATAATGGAGTTGATGGAAAAATTTCACAGTACGCCATGAAGTTAGTGTTAGGCTGATTTGAGGTGCAAAGAAGACGAAAACGATGACAACGCATTTCTGTGTAGTGGTGTACAGCCAATTCTCAATTGAAACTCAGTCGGTTATCGTGAGCCCACAACAACCTGCTTTTCTTTTTCTTTAGCAGTCACCTAAAGCTCCTAAAGCAATGCTCGTTGCGGCCGCAGAGATAGAGCATTTGAATAGCGCTGGCTGCTGAGTATCTTAGCCCACGCCCCTTTGGCGGCTTAAATGGTTATTCTCTTTCTTCTTTGGGTTCCTGGCCGCTATGGATACAGTGCTTCAATCCTATCCTTTTTTTCGCATCTACCAGGTACAATCACAAAATTTTACTAAATTAGCCAATTATTACTTGCAACAATTAGTTAATTAAGTTGCATCCCTAGACAACCATCAGCTTGGACACCTAGAAGCTCACATCACTAAGGAGGCTTTAAATCAAAGAGATTCTCCACATATTTTTCTAGCTTTCATTTCAAACAATTAGTAATTCTCACATTGGTACTTTACAAGGAACACTTTCTGACTCTTTAAATACTTTTACGCTTTTATAAAAAGGCGTTCTTTCATAACAATAAAATACGCTGTGCTTTTTTGAGTTTGAAGCAATATTTAAAGTGCTGGGCATGTGAGAGGCACTTAGTACCTGTCTGATCAGTGCCAAGTGTCATTTAAGGATTGTCTTGGTCTGTGGCTGGGATGAAAAATGTTTATCACTTGCAAGGACCAATTCCGTCGGACATTAGCTATAAAAGTAAATGTGTTAACGAGGACTTTTGTAGAATCAAAGTACAGTGCTTGGAGGAATGAAAGGAATGAATCGACTGACCAGACATATTCTTTACTCAAATATTCGCTTTCTTTATCACTTGCGTCTGCTTTTTGGAGAAGATTTTCTCTGGTGTTTATCCTCCTAGGCGCTCGAAAACGCGCATTATCGTACCCAACATCAAATTCTGAATGCATTAAAGAGTTGAGTATCCTTGATTAGAGTTGCATAAAAAAGGAGTTTTGCGTTGAGAACACTTGCCGAAATCCCTTTGTACTTAAACTGAACAGAACGCCTTTCAATCGGTATTGTTGATTCAGGTTTAAAGAGCACATTATGGAAACCACTTTTATGCAATTTTAATGTGCTATTTGGCGGCAGTTGCAAAGAAACTGCAAATTGTGGTTCTAACTCTTGATAGCGGTCAAATTATTGAGCATTTTGAAGCATGAAAGTATTGAAAGAGCCCCAATGATGGAAAATCCAATCAACAGCAGGCAAAATTGAAAATAGGCCTTTGACACTTGACCATAGTTCAGGTGACTTTCAGTTGTTGATGGAAATGCGGTGTGAATATACCTGACGTCGAGCACGGACGTCTCAATTGTCTGTAATTAAGCATTACACATCTGCCCGACACATTGTCACCTCCGTTTACTATCACCTCCGAGCAAGCCGGCCACCGTGCAGGAAAGAAGTGAGTTGATTTAGAAATTCTCATTCGCTTATGGTGGCGGTTTCCCTTCGTGACTGTGGTGGAGAAGAGATGCACAAAATTTTCCTGATTTAAGTGCGATTTTCTTTGTAGATAAACTTGCATATGAAAAATGTATGACCAATCGCAGTTCACATCAAATATTCTGAGCTTAGACTTGCAAACTTATCCACATAGAACGGATGTGGACAATGCAGGATGATGGAGAATTCGCACTTATATAACTCTACCAAGGATCGTCACATCAGCTGCTCGTTCCTCCTTTTTAGCCGACTTTAGAGCGTTAAATCGCTATTTTACAACCAAAAGCCACTTAATTTTGTTTTTTGAGATAAAACGTTAATTGAATGTAATCTATTAGAAGTTGCTATTTTTCTCCCAACCACTAGCATTCGATTAAATATTTTTCTTTGGTGTCTTAGTGACCGCTCTAAGAGGTCTTTCTAAAATAGCATTGCAAATGATAGAATTTTGTCGAAATAGGCATCAACTGGTTTTTGCGATGCCTCCTCTCTGCTTCTAATTGCTTTTAAAATTCCCAGAAAGCTAAAACACTCAAGCACAAGTTGAGTCTGATATTTGACGCTTAATTTCCAAAAACAAAACGCACTTCAGTATCAAAAATGCAGATTTTCGACTTTAAAAGGGCTTATATTTTTTTGAGAATTAGCATCCTTGACGAGGAAGATACCTTGTAATTAAGGTATTGTCTGACATCGTAGTATTAAATCAGGCGGTGGAGCTAGAATGCTAAAATAGCGTCCTAAATAAAAATTTGCAAGCTTTACGATTAGTAAACTTGTTCACCTTTTTATCAGATAAGTCGCAAAATGTCTCGGTAGTTGGATGGGATCGGAACTGACAAGAGATGGAATTTTCGCCTGAATATTCATCAGATTACCTTCAGGAGACTACGACCGCCTCGCATCTGTGGGTTACAGACATGGAATTAGATTTGTTTTTGTTTTTTTTTGCTATTGGGTTAGCAAGTAGACAAAAGATGCGATGGTAATGATATACTATAACTGGTGCAATCGAATGCAGAACTTCTGAAGAGGTGGTGATTTTAAAGAACATTTCGTTTGAGACAGATTTATTTCCACGAAGGCAGGTGAGCCTATTTTAATGCTTATGACTTTAAAGTTGCTTGAAAATGACTCTACCCAGCGGTTATATTTTTCTACGGCCCAGAACTACCTACTCTGTCTCCACACAATCCAGTAAATGGAAAACTGCGTTAATAGAGTTGTTTTATTATTCCCTTACTTCCCATTACATCAAGTAGAATATTCAGAACCCTTAGGGAGCGAGGAGTACTCTTCACTGCCTACACTGGTCTTTTGATCTCTACCAGGAGTCATCAAACTCGGAATAAGGATCTGATTTATACACTGGTTTAAGGATCCAGGAAGAGCTGTGTCCGCTGCAAACGTCCTCGCAGGCCTCCTTGCTGTAAAAGCGATTGCGCGTCCCACCGCAACCACCGTAGTAGAAGTGCTTACACGTGCCACTCAGGGGATCGTAGTAGAAGCTGAGTTTGCTTCCACGGCATGGTCCAGAGTCATGAGGCTCGAAACAGGCCGGGTGGATAGCGCTTGAGGCTTTAAAATCAAGGGAGGAGTCAGGAGACTTTTTGGCTTTTAAGTATGAATGCCATGGTCTGATTTAAATCAAATATTCACAGACAAAATTAATTAAAGCTAATCTTACTAAGTATTAATGTATCGTCCCATAAATTAAGCAAAGATGTACATAATTTGTAAAAATAGAAGACAAGGTGTCAAAGTATTCTCAGGGGTATAAACGGGTTCGTTACCCCCGAGTGTTTTGATGCATTCGCTTATTTCCTCAATTCAATACCTAACAACCGCTTGCAAGTTTTCAACAAAGTCTTGTTAATAAACAACTATAATTTAAATAAAATTATGATTATCAGTGAAACTTGCCTTGGAAGAACACAAAGAGGACACTAAGAGCTATGATTTTCAACATAATGCAACGAACCAGATCAGCGCTAGCATTGAAGGTCTCACCAGTGCGTCTTTTATACTACCCTACCGGAAGCAATTAAACAATTTTAAAGCACCAACATGTGCAAACATACTTTTCAAAATTAACTGTCAATCTGTTTAAAATGAGTCAAGTTACGAGGTCGCATGAGGCTTTGGAGATCAGCGAAGAAGAAGGGTACAGTTAAAATAAAGCCCTTAGTGAATAAGTAGGTGTGAGGTCATGGGATGGAGTAGACTTTTGAAGATCAGACTTTTAAAAACGGGAAGAAAAATGACTTTGTGTGACATATGCTCATTTTTTTGAGCCCCGACTATAAGGCGCAGAAAGTATAAATAGCCGCTTAGGGGTTGGTAACAGCAGCCTTATTAGAAAAGCAACAATAAAATCGCTTGATCTAGACGCTGCCATTGTGGATGGAGCTCCCTAGTAGAGGACCAAAAGGGCTTTCAATAATTTCGTGTGTGGTTGCCTTGCAAGATTTAAATGAAGAAGGTGACATGACACCGAATAGAAATCCTAGGAATGTCCAATTTATTTTCAGCACCGATCATTTATCAACTTTGGGTATCGTGGCTATTAAAGTGAAAAGGTGAAAAAGGAAGAAGGTAATTAAACCTGTGTGACACCGAGGAATACTAAATTCATACAATACCTCTAATTCACAAATCATCATCTCAAAACCATAAAGTTTGTAGCTTTAACTCGTAAATTTTAAAATTGTCTATTCAGCTCACTCCTTTTCAATTGGACTGGCCAAAAAACGTGTTGGCATAGAGGACTGCAGTTTAGCCATCTCGGAATAATTAGCGATGGAAGCCTAAATTGCACTTCCGATCTGCCTGGTACGATGATGCCTTGTAGAATTTAATCGGTGCTTTGCATGACTTCCGGCAGTTGGCAGCGTTGAACCACATGAGTCATGGAGGGAAATTCCTCACCAGTCATGTGCTTCCACGTTGAAGCCAACTATGCGTTCGCTTTTCATTGAAAAACTACTTTCCTGTTTTTTTACGGAAAAATTGTCGGGATTGAAGTTTGCTGAGTTGCTAAAAGAGTTGACTAAAGACACCTTGCAAATCAAAGGGGTTGAAATAGAAAACCAGACTGCATAGCACAACGATTCTGGACAGCAATCGCATTTTCACCAAATACTTAAAAATAATCACTTTTAGCCTGAGATCTATTACTTGAAAATTTATCAAAGCAATTGGATTTCTCGTAAGACGTGGCTTTGTGCCCTTAATCATTGTGGCATATTTTGAACTAGAAGAGGCAAAAGTGCTTCTGATTACATGTAAGAGCACTCGTTGCAGGTGTTGCTGCGAACCAAATAAACTATTCAACATCAAAAGGCGACACAATGATTCGTCGGTATAATACTTTATTTGCTTGGCTGACGATAAAGGTCATTCGAGTGGCCACATTGTATTATCCGGCTGGAGCTGGCCTTTGGGCCTAGCTAGCTTCTCCTATCCCTCTGTTGGCTGAATGTATGTGTAGTACTCTAGTACTATGCCTTCTTTCGTATTTAGAGAGGTCCCAGGATGCTATATTCAGCTTAAGAAATGTTAAAAAAGAACTTTAGAGCAAGTTGACAAGAGCTTGTATTACTCCTCTTCATCAATTAGTCGTCTGCTGAAATGTACTTTGATTAGATGATCACAACTTGGTCACCCATTTGCGATTTCTTACTATTTGACGAAATTTTGGCAAAATAGGAACAAAGCCAATGATGAGAAGGGATGTCTCTTTCCTCCGTCAAGTTTAAGTCATACTCAAGGCGTCTCTGTGGGAAGATTTTTCAAAAATGTAAAATACAGCCTTAAATTGTGTTATCTGGTCAAAATAGGGATTTTCTTTGACTTATCAGCTTACTCCAGTTGATTTCATGGACAAGTTTGTCTAACATATCTTGGAATAGTATTAGAGTGCGTGAAGAGCATCGCTGCAGTTTTACGGCCTTTGAGAAAAAGTCGTGGAAGTCGAATTTGACTGCAGTTCAAGATACATCAAACAATGCAGTAATTTCTGAAAACAAGGTGATGCCTTAAAACGACAAAAATGAGACTTGTGTCAATGAAATTTCAAAGTCATGCAAATCAAATCCAACACTTATAGCAAACTGCCAACTTACCTCCATGTGTGCCAAGTTTATGAAGCTGTTCGAGTTAGAGTGCGCTTTTAGGAATTATGAAGCATAATGCTAAACAGTTTTGCGGACTTAGACCATGCAATAAAGTTATAGAATTAACTCAGCAAAATCCAGCCAAGTCTCAAGATATTTGAAAGCTGTGGAAGCAGCTCACATCTTGGGTTTGGATGCGCCTTGACATTCAAGGCCTGACGCCTTGTCAATTTGCAGCATCCCTCTGTTCGGCTGATTAAGCCTTCATTAAAAAGTGCAATTTAGACTTGCTCATCAGTACAGATAATTGTAAAAACATTATGCAACAGGAGTCACCCATTTTACAATAGAGACACAATGAATTTATACTCTTTCAGTTTTCTGCAATGTGAAAATCGCCTAAACTACCGCAAAAGGTGATGCGTGTTTTGAATGAGACGAGAGAAGTTACTGATGAAATGGCGAGTAGTCAGCAAAGCTACAATTTTTTTTCCTTGAGTTTTCCATGGAAAGCAAAGATCTTGAATCTAGCATTAATCAACCTTAGTGCATAAATATAGTTAAAAAAGCAGGCGTCCTCTGAAACAATGCCTCAAATTTTATTCAACGGGGAGAAGGAGGGTTGTTCTTCGGTTGCTTGTAAGCTATATCACCAAAATAGGCAATGTAGGTGTAACCCACGACAACCTATTCTCGTGAAACTTATCTTAAAACCGATCTATGAAATCAACGAGTAACGAATTACATATGCTTTTCCCTTAGACTTCCCTTAAGGCAATAAAACTATAAATCATTCGCCAATATATCATGCTTTCTTGAAACTACCTATGATATCATACAGTGTTGGTAAGAGCAATTGTAAATAACAACTGAAGGCATTACACCACCTGGTACTCCGAAGGGAATGATCTCTCAGAAGCACGCTGTTATAGCAGTACCGCAAGCATTGATAAGTGGGAGGTGACAAACGCGGCCTTCTTCCATTTCACGCTCTGATACATGGCAGCCTTTAACTGAGGTGGCAGTTATGCTTAGATTGCATTAAATGGTAGTCAACGTATGTAGTGAGTGCATGGATGGAGCAGTCTGTTATGGTCAATATTCATGCAGAGAATTAAAACGCGTATCATAAGACGACAGTTTATACATTGACTCAGCAGTTCGGCTTTGTGGCAAATAACACAAATGCTCCAGTTACCTTGGCACGTCTATCAGTGGCTGTCTCAGGCATGCTTTGTTCCTAGCTCACAGGGCACCGGCCGCTTCTGCGGACAAGCCCTCAGTACGTGGCACACCCAGGCGTCAGCTTCTCATTGACGCATAACCTGCCGCTGTGTGGTCGAACAGGAACTGAACGGTGGATATGAGAAAGTAGAAACATACTTAATTTTTATCACGCCCTGCTATTGAACATAATAGTCGTTCTTTGACGAGTTCCACTTTGTGACGAGTCTGTTCAGCCAAAGTTACTGTCAAGAACAAACATTTAACGAAACTATCGAAATTTCCCTTTCGTTTTTATAAGATCACCATCCCATTCTAGCCCGCTCATTTAGCTAACAAACGGTTCCTAACATTGTGCAATAATTGCATAATATGAGTCATATTCTAAGGATCTAAGAGCTAGTGAAGCAGTGATGCATCTTAGTTGTCGAGTAAACCTGTATATTTCTGCTACCGCAGCAACATTCATCGATGCAGCATGTCTACACCCTCAATCCACCTTTCTGTATCCCAGCATACAGAACATTAAAAATGGCTTAAATTAAGATAAAAAGACATCGTTTCGTCTGCATGTTTTGAAGACTGCAAGCTTTTTATCCCATTTTTTATTTCAAAGTTCTCCTAAAGAGCCATCATAATAATAGCCGAAACACTGCAGACTTTGTGTTTGGATGTGTTGAACCTGGTGAAATTAATAAGATGCATTGCTACAAAAGTTTGCGCATTGAAGGCCAAGGTAGGACAAAGGGGTAAATAAGTCTTTTTCTTTAATCACCAGTTTGTTATTGCTTTCCAATTTTTTTAAAACTTAATATTAAAGTCGCAGGCTTTATGGTGTACTCACCTCAAGTATACCTTTCGAATCTTTCACTCCCTTGGGCTTTATTGCCAACTTTGGGTTGTCATCAGGGCCCTCAGCATTAAATCCAGCTCGTTATTAAGGACTTCCAATGAGAAGGAAGTAGTGCCACTTTAAAAATAGTTCAACACCTTCTTACATTAATTTCCTTAGGACAAGCATCCAATTTTAAGTTCAAAAATGCCCATTTATTCCAATCCTTTTATCCTGCCTTACTGACTCGGCAGCGAACAGTCAATTTTTACCAGAAGTGTTAAGCCTGGTAATTGTCTCTCTGACTCTTACACTTTTCGAAATGCATTCTTGCAACTTACTCCTCACAGCATTAAAAAGTCTTTGCATCCTATTAAAGTGAATAGAGGGCTCCTGAGTGCATTTGTATCCTGTCTATCTAACAATCTTGGACTACCACGCTATTCGCTTTGCAATCCTATGAACTGGCCTGTCCGTATTCCTACTAACTCACTGTTGCTGATTGGCATTATGGCCAATGTTGATCAAATAAAAAGTTGGCCTTAATGGGAAGGCACCCCGCAATCGAATTCAACGACACTTCCACAGATATTGCTGGGCAGAGAGACAAAATAATCAAATTATATCATGCTTTTAAAACAACAGATTGAAAGTCATCCACTATTACATTCTCGAGCCGATTCCCACATCTATCCATTGATGTCGAAGATGGCTTTGATAAAGAGTGTGTTGTCAACTACAAAGTCACGCAAATGCAACTGATCCAACTCGAGGAATCTAGGCGAGCCAAAGCATTGATTGCGTTCACTCGAGGGACGTTTGAGGTAGGCATTGTTGCTGGGTATGGGATTTGGACGAATTGTAACCGTGTGATCTTGTCGTAGACCTGGGTCAATATTCTGGTCCAGCAGCTTTAGTGTTATCTGCAGATTAGAGATGATGGCAGTGTAGGCAACAAAGTTATAAAGCAAGTCCTCCAAATGCAGATTTACCGATTTGGCCACGGAATGCCCAGGTCTACGCATGGCATGCACATACAAATGGGAAAGGAAACTGTGCTAGGGTTTGACAGTAGTCTTTCTTATGCCAACAGACGGCGATAGGCTAGGTAGCGTGCATATTGCTCTTTCTAGAATGCATTCCTTTTACTAACATCCCTTGAAGTTTCGAGATTTGAGACCAAACCTTTTGTGCAAACGAGTTTTCCGTGTTAAGAAAGCCTTAAACACTACAAAGCTGTACTTATCCAAGAGTCGCTGCGAGTTCTCCAGTCTACGGTGGCGTTTGTGCCTCCTTATTAGCGGTGATGATTGAAAGCCACGATCGAGTTTATATTTTTGATTTAGCATATGTTTATCCTTGTTAGCCATCTACTAGTGATCTGACCCGCGATAATGTCGTACGAATCCTCGAGGACACTTCCTATCCTTTTTATAGAAAAATGAGAATTTGGGACCATGGAGGACTGCGAAGTCGCAAAGAAGAAGATGGATACTAGGAAAACTCTCTCTTGCATATCTATCCATGACTTCACCAGAGGTAGTAACGTCTCACTAGAGTCGGGAAGTCTTGATGATGCTCTCAACTGTGAGAGAACGGTACCACTCCCTGGTTATGTTCTAGCAATGCCAACGACTTCCGCAAATCCAAAGAACATTTAAAATAAGAATAAACCTTCAGTTGGCTAAAGGGAAGAGTTGGTGGGAACGTAAAATCGCATCAGAAGTAGATATTAAAGCAGTGCTGCATATTCGGAAGCTTCAGAACAACTTATGGTAAGAAGATTAGAGTTGAGTATGCTAATAGCGACGTTTTAAGAAAACTACCTAATAGTATTAAACATCTCCAAACTAATTTAGGTGAGAAAACTGTAGACTATGCGTTTTTGTCTCCTCTTTTCTAGGTAAACCTGGAACAATATGTCATACGTAAGCCCAATTCCTCCTGAGGCATAGAAGTCAACTATCTTTAAGGTACACCGAGTATGCGTTAATCGGAATAAACGAGACAGCTTAAGTGACTCAATCCATTCGCATCTTCATTACAAAAACATATTTCTGGTGGTATAGCGCGGTGAAGAACCGTATTTTTTAAAAGACTTATTGCAGCACCTATATTTTCATCGACTTGGCACTTCACTGATTGAAGCTGAAGATATTTAACTGAAGGACAAACTTTCAACCTTCTCTGGGTCGCTTGACGCTGGGTCAACTTATTTAATTGGTGCGTTAAAATAACTGGTTTAATTTAATGATTGGCATTAAAAATATGAATGAGGTGGAGAACTCACAGGATATGAGAATGGCCAGCTTAGCAGTGCGTCATATTCACCTCGACAAAGGCAAACAAACACCGATAAGTACTTTCCTCTGTAGCGCTGCTCCCCATTCGGACAAATGGATAGGCATACACGGTAGCCATGACGGTGACTATAGAAAGGATTTGAGAAGAGACTAGTCTTGCGACCT
The DNA here is from genome assembly GCA_023375655.1 of Taenia crassiceps. Classification (NCBI taxonomy): domain Eukaryota; kingdom Metazoa; phylum Platyhelminthes; class Cestoda; order Cyclophyllidea; family Taeniidae; genus Taenia; species Taenia crassiceps. The sequence goes on from JAKROA010000009.1 coordinate 2,180,802, forward strand.
TGTTGTGCCTCCTCAAATTTCTCTCTGTAGCCATCTATTTTCCAGACAAATGACGGCTCGAAGTGTGTCTCGCAGCGTTGTAACTTCATTTGCATTTTTTTTACCGCGGCCTGGTTCTCACGAACCGCCTGTACCTACAAAGCAACACACAGGAGCACCACTGACGCCTGGAAGCATCCTTAGCGGTAAGAGACTATGGCAATTCTAGACAGTGGAACCATCCACATATGAAAACGAAACCGCGTGGACTTTTTGAATGTCGTTGCCCCTCATTGACATCAACTGCATGGCTTTGGGTTCATCACTAGTCGTCAAATTCTTCCGTAACTCCGCAACAAAGTGTTGTGCAAAATTGATGAGAGATGTAAGTGCTGTTCATGTCTTGCAGTGTTTGTCATAATTTTATGTTTCTCCAAATGGATTTAGCTATTTCAAAATGCCATTTTTAATGTTGATGGCACAGAGTGACCTTTTACATAAGAACATAGGCAATCCTTGATGCAATTTTACAAACAAAGGCTGCTATATCTTGATCCACGGAGAAGGAACTAATGCTATCAACCTTAATTGTTTTCCAAACATACTGGAGAATGACCCCTCGTAGTCAAAATACTCGCCAGTGTGCAAAATCAAAACATCCGTCCACTTTCAATGCCTCATGGAAAAAACGACTGCGCAAAACTGCTAGACTAGACGCTCATATGAGTAGGAAAGATGACAACATGATAAAACCATGCTACACCTTTCACGTTAACTCTTTATACCCGCACTCTCATTCCCATAGCACCTCAGTCCTTCCCATCTCTAATAGTGCATTTTTTAACACCGATTTTCTTCACCTGTTTTCTGGCTGCCTCCCAAACAATTGGAAGCATAAAAGGTAAACTGCAAAAAAAAAGAACGAGAAACAGTCTGTAACATAAGGCACTTGAGCCAGCAAGACTTGATTTTGTCAAAATCTGCCTAATACACAGCAGTGGTAGCGATGGATGACCAGCAATTCCGTCTCGCAGGAGACGTCAGTACACTCCGCCACCTCGCAGAGATCGGAGTAATAGAATAGTTGAGTTGAATGTTATAATCAGTGGAGGTCTTCAGGGTTAAGTAAGAAGGGGCTTAACAACACCCCAAGTAACCCATTCAAAGAGTTTGGAAGAGGTCAAATGACGTAAACAAATTCAGTTGAAGAAAGGATGGTAATGCTCACTTGCAAATCCAAGAGGTTATGGAACCCCTGAACAGCATCACGCAGTAATAGCATGTGCAGTGTCAATTCTTCGACTAAATGAGCTCTGATTTGTCGTCTTTTGCCACGAAATTGACAACCCTGTTCAGAAAAAGGGCAATTTGTCACCTGCAGTGAACATCCACCCTCCAAATGAGATGTCAACTCTTCGCGAGGCAATTCCTTTCGTTTACAGCCATTGGGGCACGGAATGGGAAAGCGCTTACACACTTCCATATGCGCTGGTTGATTGTGCATTTCGATTTTATCTTGACAAAACTGACACACAACAGGACGACGTGGGCAGTCAGCAGTGACGTGCTGCTCCATGAAACGAACCTAAAAGCGGATTTCCATTCACAACTCATAAAAAGCCTGTAATTTGACTTTCTAATTTAAATACATCCTTAACTAATTTAAAAGGGTATCCAGATCAAAAGGACCAACTTTTTTTACCAACTATGCAATGAAGTAGAGTTTTAACTTGCAGAATTTATCAGCCGAAAGTTGAATTAACTATGCTATTTAACGATAACGGAGTACCTGCTGTCAACAGATGATTCAGCTTTTTGGTGAAATCATAGATGCTGGGAAATGATAAAGACTTCATGCCACATATCCTACTTAACATTCAAACAGTGCCATTGGTAAGGTCAGTAAACTATTACTCACCTCAAACTCCACTCCGCAGTTATAGATGCATTGGACTAGACAACACTGACACTCTTCCAAATGGCTGGGTAACTCAATCGCCAGTCCCGTCCAAGAACATCCCTGCTCAAAGTAGTTACATTTCACCCCAAGATGATTCAACTCCCGTTGCATCTGCTTATCCACGGTAACATCGCTTCGTCCAAGTATATTCTCATCCACGGGACAACGTCCCATTGACCTATAATCAGACATTACAATAGAGGCACACCTACGACACGGTTTCTGTGTAGCAAGTTGAGCAGCAGGAATGTCCACAGACCTCAAACTTTACTGGTCTCCTAAGCACCTCACTGCATACACAACACTTGAACTTATCACCCGGTGTGGGTGCATAAATGATTGGCAAATCTGAAGGAGTATTTTGAGCATTGTCAGATTTGTTCAGTAAGTCATTGCTTTGTTGGCTGCCTGCAATCTCTTTTGCCAGTCTTAATGCCAGATCAGCTACGGACGGTACCTCTGAACGCTTCTCTTCTACAATCGGGTCAGCAGGGTTAAAAAATCCCTTCTCATCCTCGCTTACTTTCAGCTTCGTTCCTCTCTTCTTGATGGTTGCCTAAGCTCATTTCCTCTCAAAATGGCACTATATTAAGAGAATCTGCAATTGTGAAATGATAGAGGTTGGCATGGTAATGCCACTTGTGCATGTAACGATGTTTTCATTGTAGTGAGTCTCATGATTGTCCAATTGAGAGTGGCTAATGCTGCACTGAAGTTGAAAATGATCTTAAAGACAAAACGTTATTTGCAAACTAAGTATACTAAAAAATTGGTCTTAGCAATGTTTTGAAAATGGTATTAAGGTAAAGCTGAAAATCACTACTATTAAATAGCTAGTAGTAGCAAGAAGGTCTCGTTTAATGCTAAATAAAGTATCAGAAATAGGCACTGACAAAATATAGGTATTTGGGAAATTGATGTCATTTAAAAGTTAGAATGCTTTTGAAAATGCATTGCTTTGGATACCTATTCATGATCTTATTAAATCTTTACTACGGCATCAACTACTGAACGTAGAATTGAATATCCCAACAATCATTACATTTTTAAATACCGTTGTTAAAATTATGGAATTTAGAGTCAAAAAAATTAAAATTAGTAGATTTCCTAGCATTGCTTGTTAGTAAATTAAAAGGCTCTCTCTGTCTCACAAATATAACTAACCAAAGGGATTCGCCTTCAAGTTTTTCTCGCTTCTAAACCAGTCCTTCATTGCATTTCTGTCATTAGTTGCTTCATTTTTCCACAACTTTTCCACTTTAATCATCTATGCAATTCTTCAAAAAGAATACTGGGCAATTTGCTTGTCATGTACGATGATTGGCTCGAAGGCGTTTCCTTTACAGTGAGAAATGCAATATTTTGTCATGTCAAAGTAAGAAACCATTCCTACTCGTTCTTTTCATTACTATTGACAGCAACAATTGAATGCATTGCATCACACGCATCAAAAGGGCGTTTGCTGAGCCTCGTAACATAGCGGTAACAAAATTGCTAAACACATTGCTTAATTATTCCGGCACGTAGGCAATGGGATTGGGTATATAATGGATGTTAGTATGGCTAGGAAGAGAATTTATAAAAGGGTGGTGTTTTGTTTCCCTCTCGCTAATTAATGCATAGAATAGGGCTACATGGCACCGGAGGCATAAGAGAGGCACAAAATTTCCGAGCTTTACATGTTAGCTTGGCTGAAACAAAGAAAATTGTTTAACCAGCTTAAAACGGCTGAAATATTTATGATGGGATGGTAAATTAGGTGGAGAGAGCAATGTTACAAAACTCGTTCTAGAGGAACTAGTATGTTTACATTCCTTCAGTGCTCCACCGTCATAACCTCAGAGACATAATCCAATCCTTATAGAGTAGAAGAGGATCATACAATTAATTCCTAAATTCAAACAACAAAAACAATTAAGATAAATGTCTTTCTATGGCGTTTCCTTTTATCTACACATCTTAGAAGTTCGATGGGCGACGCTATGCATGTAGCACTTAATTAGCCATTCTATGGTATAGTTCCCAAGACTAGTAATGTCCTCATATGAAACTGTGCCTCTTTAGACATCCTATTAGCAAAATAGCAAATAAGCTCACTCCGTGTCTTCATGAAATTTTCTGTCCCTACCCAAAGGTTCATAGACAACTTGGTTATGCTCAGTACGCCAATATATCCGAGGTGTTTCTCAGCTAAAAGGAAGGGCTACCTCTGACTTTGTTTCTTGAACATCGGTAGTCAAGTTACTTGTTTTATTAGCGTTTGCTGAATTTCCTTTGTGACGGAATTTGGTAGTAATTGCAAATTAAAGGAGACCAAATACCGTCTGCTTCGAAAATCCAGACAGTAACAAAAATTTTCCAAAAGAAGAATTCATCTTGATGACTGGTAGTTAACAGCATTTAAGGAAGATGCAGCAAAAGTTAATGGAATTGATTAGTTGAATGTGATTTGAAATTTTGTTATGCCAACAGTCCCTGTGCCAATTTAAACCGGGTTCTACTCACTCTTTCCTGCTGCTCTATTTTGCTGCCACCGCACAAATACAGCTTAAAAGGGGCAAATCAAGCTGTAAGTGGAACCACGTGCCGATTTGCAAGAAACTGAAGTGAGCGAGGTAAAAAGACCAAATTACTCAGACATAAATTATCAGCACATGCCGAGGAATGGCGAAGACATTTTCTCGCTCCAGTTTAAGATGCACGTATTGACGTGAACTGCCAGTTATTCTATACCATAAACTGCTGAGTAAGCAACTCGATTAGTAAAAAAACACAAAAATTCACTGTCACAAGTGTAAAAAGACTTTCCAGCTGCACCAAACGGAGACGGGGTTTTAGCAAAGGGTTGAGCCAATGAGGAAGCTGGTCAATCAGGGCAAGGAATTCACTAAATCAATGGAAAGGAGTGCAGATGGAAGTGCTCTAGCGTTTCGTTTATGGCCATGGTGAGCATTAATTATTTGTTTTAACACTGAATCGCTGTGCAGGCAACCGCTGATGGTGAGGAAGCTACTATGTCGTAGTGTGGTAACTGGCCAGGCTCTCAAGCAGTTAGGACTCAGAAGGCAAATTCATCAGCCTCTTATTCACCTACCCCATTAGCAGGCGAGTCCAACACCTCGCAGGAGGGTCTTCTTCTACTTCTGCAGCCGTCTCAACTATTTCATGTGGTGCAGAAGGAATTTCAGGAAGTTAACTTATTAGCAGCATTTTATGCCGTTATCACAATGAATGCATTTCAGCTGAAACAGCAGTACCCAATTATTCCACTCTAATTAAGATGCAAGGGCGCGACAGTATGCGGATTACTTACAGCCCAGAACACAATGTTCTAACCATGTACTCAAATTAATTGTTTGTTTTGGGTTTAATCTTTTTTTATAAGGTCTTATGAAAAGGCTAGCCTCATTAATTCTTTGTCATCGGCTGATAATTGACATGAACCTCTTCTACCAAACAAACTTTAGCATCGTTGGATGTCGATTGAGCAATAAAAGGTTTAATGATTGCTTGTTAAATATACATTGCTCAAAAGTGTTGGCATGACAACCTCTATTGTTTGCTTGTGTTGTGGATGGACGATTATGGACAGTGAAAGAGGGGTTCTTGTATTAGTTAGGTAAGCATAAGGGTTTTTTGACTTTATTGAACTCATAGCAGATGTGAGCGTTTGGATGTGCCCTTCTTGAAGCCAAAAATGCTGTCGCATTGAGAAAAATTAGAAGCATCAAATATTTGCAACATTTGCCAATGTAATGCATTTATGTTTGGGTTTCTGCACCGAACACCGAACATTATCATGACAATATTAGAACGAGAAAGATTAGAGTCTCCGAATGCAAGCACTATTTAAAAAAAATTATGCGAAGTGGGTTTATTCCTGACGAAGAATTTAAAATGACTTCACCAAATCGCACTACGCTTATACTTCTACGCAGTTACCAAATCGCACCTCCTTCATCAGAGTCATCTTCCCTTTTCTATGTGGTTGAGCAGAAAATGTCGTTTTGTAAGTGATCTTCTTCGCATCAGAGGATTTGTTGGGGTGAACTTGTGAGGCTGCATGGAAAGCGCATAGGCAGCCTCGCACAGTGTCAGTCAATGTGACTCTACGGCAACAGAAAAAGAGGCGTCAGGAGATGAATTGATGCGCCGATGAGAGAAACTCTCAAAAGAGGTTTTGACGCTCACACCAAAGAATGATTCTTGAAAGGTTTAATAAAAAAATGGTACCAAAATTATGTATTTAAGCAAAAATAAAGAATTCTCATCCTCTGTTGTAGGTGATTTGACTTGTAAGGAATGTTTGCGGTGCCTACTTCATCGCTCGTTATTATTGTGTCAACGATAAATCAAGCCCTTCGGTACTACTCTTTTCATTACCACGTGTTTGTGGTTCGGAGCTGCAAAGAGCCACCGTTTGAGGTCAAAAGTAGTCATTTTAGATCCCATTCTGCTTTTTGCCAAAAAAATCGTTAAATGTTGGGTCCAGGTTAAGAAGAGGCAACTTTTTCTAAGTTGAAAAGGAAAATAAAACCACTCACGAATAATTAAATGGATAGTTGCAGCAAAGAGGTCTGCACTTCCTTATACAGAGAACAACAGCAGGGGATCCGTCGTCTTGAAAACAGTACCATGCTGGTGCAAATAGAAATAAGAGTAGTATCGGGCTCTGTACCATCTCTCAGGACGTAGATTTATATGGCAACGAAGATCAGCAGAGGAACCAAAGAGACTACCTTAGTTACAAGGCAACATCGAGCTAAAAGGAATAGGTTCTGTACCCTAAGAAAGAAACGACTTTCTATCCTTTTTTAGACTTTGTAAACTTCTCTTATGTGCATTGAGCAAGGCTAAAGACTCACACTTTGTTTAGGCAACTCAAGTGTTTTAAAATGGATTGGCCTTAAAACTACCTAGAATTTAAATAAAACAGAACTTGTTTTATAATATTTGTTAATTTTGACAATTTTTACCACATTCTTATTTCCTTCCCTTGAATTTAGAGTTCAAGGCATCTCTTGTACCTTCCGTGGGGGTTGACGCAGTTTACGGGTGGCTGTTAGCACTTCTACGGACATTAATTGAGTGGTTTAAAATAGTCGGTCAGGGCGAAAATGTATGTGGCACAGTATTCTTTTCAATTGAATGTGTGCAGTCAAAATGCGTATAAATCGAGCAGCAGTGATGGTTACTCCTTCAACATCGAGCGTAAAATTCGCAAGTTTTAATATTTTTGGCATGTCAAACCTATCAATTATCATTGTAATTACACGAGAATCCTATCAGACTAAAGACTAAAATTAGATCCACTTTAACCTTTTGCTTAATGTCTTCTATGTGTGCAATTAGTATCCCACAAATATGCAGCAGAAGGCATTACAATAGTGATGGATGTTTCATGAATCAAACTGAGCATGCTGGAGATGCAATACCTGCTTAGCATGACACTTTGGTGACACCTATGTTGGAGTCAACGTAAGAAACTGTACCAGTATTCGGTAAATACTAGCTTTCTATAACAAACACAGAAGGGCAAAACTAAGGAATTGTACTTCTGAAGGGATTGTCTTTCATCCTCAAGGCTCTGTTATGCATGATATTCCCATTTACTCTAAAATGTGGCAAATATTTGCTGCGACCATGTCGTTCATGAAGTGGATTTCTTTTAAGAACAGATCCTTCAATTCAAGCCATGCGGAACATAGTCTATGAATAAGTATGCTGCTGACTATAACAGCGATTAAAAAAGCATTTTGATGTTAAAGTTCTGATCAGAGTTGTTGTTGTAAGCACCAACAATGCAGATAAGCTGACAACCTCGGAGAGTCTGTTGGTGGAAGTGCAGACGTTGTTTATAGACTAAGACACCGGTGTAATTGCCTTTTTTTGAAATCAAAGGCCTTTCTTGGCCCTTGTAGCACATTTCCTGTCAAGAAATTAATTCCTCTTGTAGGCGATGAGGACAAACCATGTGAATTTAATGTGACTTAGAAAAAAATTTGTGCGGAATTTAAAGACTCTTACGCTGTGGTTATCTTTAGGCACCATGAAACAGAAATAAAGAAAAGTTTTGCCGTTTACAATTCTCTCGGTAAATCAACATTATACGCCATAAAATATGTATCAACTGCAATAAAAATGTGCTGCAAGCTCGATTGTTTAAGTAATCATCCCAAAATACTTGTCCACATGCAAAAGACGTACTGTCATGGTGCTGAGAGAGCCCACGAGGGAGCGCAATGAACTAAATTTCAATCAGAAGATGCTATATGATGGTACGCCCCATTTGAGAGTCCTTCTGCTTTCTAAAATTAGAAGAGAAACGCACGCCAGCCTCAGTAGAAATCACTGAAGTCGAGTCCAATTTAAACAACCTTTGGTTCGGCAAGTTGTTGTCTCTTCTGACAGCTCACAGCAACTAGATTTTATTTTTTGTAGAGTTCAACCAATTGCAATTTGCATTCTACACAATTTAGCAAATTAAAAGATGATCCAACTGAGCATAATGCACTAATTTACCTGTAAAAACATGCATCTTCAATGCCGTTGTTATCAAGCCATTAATTAGCATGTCATTCTGCCAATTTAAGACATCAGGATACGCCTACTATCATGCGTCATACCACGCATTATGCGTCTTTGTTTTGCCAGGACTTATGATTGCGAGTTAAAATCGTTTCACATAATGGGAGGTGATGTGTTTAATGTGCTTGGGGCCTCCCTCACCTCTCCAATTGGAAGGCGTATGGTCCCATGCGCATACAATTGCAAGTTTTGTGGAGAGAGAGGCTCATAATGAGGGCTGAGATGAAAGGAGGATATTGCCTCATTCTCGATCACGACGAACACTTAAAGCAGTAGCATAGTAATAATCCAAGTTGAGACGTCCTTCCAATTAACTTGAATTCATCGGTCAAACTCCATTGTCCATTAGGTATCATCTCTATGCTTTTTAATAGCTCAAGTAAAAAAAATTAATTTTACGGCAACCCTAAGCTTCTTAAATAAGGCATCCATTATCGAGGTCCATGAATGACTCGCTGATACACGCTATCAAGATCAAGTGACAGACCAACTTAAAATCTCCTTTTCCATGACCTCTTCAATTGTTATTAGCCTATTTTAGTAAAATGCTAGCGGAAACTCATCTTATTTCTTATGGTTTTACCTGTCGTTATCATGAAAGCACAAATTGACACGATTTTTTTTAAATTTGACAGGTCTTATTCACGCTAATATGAGTACGTTTCGTCATATTCTGCTTATTATAAAGGGGCTTTTGCAGACCTTAACAAGGTGGCCAGCATAAAAATAGTCAAGGCTAATTTTAATAAATCACTTCCAAATCGCTAGTTGCAAGGTCCAGTCGTTTAGATTTCAGAGATATAGTACGGTAAATTTGCGCAATTTAAGTCACAAGCCTAAACGTATTCCCGCGCTCAAGATTCATCCGCCCTCAGGCTGTCAGGCGACTGTGCCTTCTCATTTGAATTCCCATTCTGAAGCCTTCATTAGATTATTTTATATCTTACAAAGGTTTAGACTCTCGGTGTTGAAACCCTAGCAACTTCCATTTCCAAGATTACGCCTAATTCTCAATCATTGAGGTTTGGGATGCAATGCCATAACTGAGAGAAATAGGACAGCAATCCTAGAGATGGAGAAAACTAGTGGAAAGGGCTTGCAATAGTGTTGGAATGGAAGGGCGGTCTTGTCTCCTAAGCACTCTAAACACGTTGTCTTCCACCACCTAAACCGATCTTCGCACCCTACATTTGATCCCGACAGGAAGTGTGTATAGTGAAGGGAGACGTGAAGAGCCTACCGCGCCGAATAATGAGCCTAATCTAAGGCAGATGAGGTGGTGTCTTTTGATTTGCAAGAACTAGAGTGGATGTAACGCTTTGGATGACGGCATAGATGATGTTTAACACTACGGGCCGATTAGTCCGTTTTCGGGCCATTTGGCAGAAACTTTGAAAGCAGTACCAACTTGAAACGCCCTTTCATTTATTGGTGCTTGGCGTCTAGTACTGTGATTGTAAACGACTTGCGGGACAATTTCGCAGAGTACAAGTGTTCGAAAGTTGTTCATATTGAGTTCGTCTTCGGTTAACTTATTTATGACTGGTGTACGTTTCATTTTTAGTTTTGGATGATACAATGTGCTATCATCCTTAGGCCATTTACCCTTTTTCTTGTCCCATTCACAATTTAGTGAGATAACCAATTTGACTAAGTCAGAAATTTAAAAGTTTACACTAATTCAAACACTACTATTGGGTGCCTCATTCTAATTATACAGTCCTCGTATTTTGAAATGTTATTATAACGTGCTAGTATTAAATGGTGGCACATCAAAACATTGGCCTTTTAGTTACACGAGCTCAAAGAACTTAATTTGGCTTTGTAAGCTACTGCAATTGCTGTCATTTTAGTACAAAAAAATTTGGGTAGCATATAAGAAGCTCTTCAAATGTAGGATTGCTATTGCAGCAGAAATGGCGCAGAATAGCACAGTACACAGAGTCCCGTCAAAGATCTTTAGGAAAGCAGAAGCTAACTGTCAATGCCACATTGACTGGGCAAAACTTCGCTCACAGAAACTGGAACTGGTTCACTTCAAGTCGCACGCCAGCATTGTGACTCACTGTGACTCATCTGCTTCAATTGTCACAAAAATTAAATTTAAATTTGTAGGTGGGTCATGCTACTAGCCAGGCTTTAGCTATTTTCCTAAATGTTACTCGCTATTGTTGCTGGAAGCACCATTGAGCCTGACTTGGTTGCGTGCCCACGCATCTACGGAATCTACCTCTACGCGTGTTATTCTTAACTGTTTGAGTGACTTACGCAAAGATTAAAACTTCGGTGATGCTTTTAATGGGTACACTTACCAGTACAATGCCTACTTTCACAACTCATTTTGCTCATTTAGCTCTTTTTCGATTTGCCTTTTACCATAGTTTTTTACAGTTTATTTTCCTTAAATCACATTTTTTGGAGATGATGTTGGGTGAGAGTATAAACTACAGTAAAGGTTGTCATTTTCTCGTTAAGGAAAATGCGGACGCCTCAGTGTTTCTTGCTGGCGCCAGCGCTAACACCCTCAAGGCCACATTTCAATACGACGGTTAAATCTTCAGCACCTGTCCATCAGTGTAACGTGAGTTTCCCTAAAGTCTATTCAGCAAATGAATTTGATTGTAGCAGAACTAGTCTAGTAGGTGCGAATTCCACCAGTGCACTTTTGTATCAAATGTACAGCTTTCATTTTAAACTTTACTATCGATAATAAGTGGTCTGGATAGCAATGAGATCTAAAAGGTAAGCAAAACTCAATTTAAAAGCAGCATTTCAAGGTATTTTTCAGTTTGATCCTTTAGACATATCCTAAAAAGCATTGACCCAAGTAAGAGCGCAAATGTAGTCACGTTGGATAGAGAAAGAAGCAGTTTGATCCTCCTCGCCCGGGATTCTATCCGCATTTTAGGACCTGTTTGGTTAAAGAGAGCGGTAGTGCACGTAACCCATTTACAAGTTTTCTGCTGTGCAAGTAAAGTGCGATTTCCTAGCAAGTCTTCACGTCAATTAGTGCGACTCGGTATGCAGCCAAATGAAGTTTAAAGTGACATTTAAAGTGCAGGTAAACAGCATTTGGCGATGAGACGTATAGCATGCTGTTTGTTTGATTTCGCAAAACTTGTCAAATGCGTTCAAGGCCTCCTCACCAATGAGCTCTCCTAGTTAAAAATTCTAGAAAAGACTCGCTGTTTGCGACAGTTCTGGGTTTTGGGATTTTTCCACTCATAATTTTAACTAGCTTTTAGGCGCAAGAAGATTAACAGTTTTATTACTACCAAAGATGTCATGTACAATAGAGAAAGGAATTAGCTTTAAGTATCTTCGGACGCTGCAGATGCGGGATCAGCATTGTGAAGGCATTGAACATAGTGAAAAGGATGACGAAATCAACTAACACATAGCATAATAAACGTAAATTTTGACAAGGGAACTGGAATTTTACAAATTACTGTGGCCACATACTTAATCAGTACAGAATAAGGTGAATCCCAGAACACGCTGTGTATTGTTTTGTTTCAAATCACCTAGTTTTTTGTTGGCTTTGAAAAAAAATCCATCAGCCCAGTGATCTGTTCGTAGACATATGCCAGTTCAACACGGTTCACCGACCGCTCTTTTTACTCTCTAAAACCACGAATCTAACACCAAGGAATGAATGGACCTCCTTCCTCATAGTCAGCTTAACCTTCTGTGTTAAAGATTTACATTACACAAACTTAGATCACTTGGTTGCTTCCGACCTTCTAATGGATTAAGTGTACTGAGTGTACATCTCTGCTGCAGCTGTGCCAATTTGGCTGGATCGCTCACATGTACCGCCATCTAGGATGCCAATAGACCAACAATTAAGTAAAACGTCCCAAAAATTTTAATTAATGGTTAGTATAGGCCATAGACTGCAATTAATTGCTCCTGAGTTAATAATATGATTCCGTTTCTGCTAATTTTTTAAGTCTACTGCTGTCAAGGCGAGCCGCCCTCCTTCCAGAGCATTTAGTCCAGTCCATAAGTTCAACCGTAATGCTGTTGGTAAGAACAATGCAGCATTGTTAACAGCCCACAAAGCTTTGTGCATTAGGCTGATAAAAAGTACAAAACAGCGTCCTTAAGGTGATTGGACATTGCGATGCGTCTAATCTCAAGTTGTCAGTTGTTTGGCCAAAATGGGCTTTGCGAATATGAGACCTACTTGCGGAGGTTTAAACGGTGTCGTCCAACTTAAAGGATATACATCAAAACAGTTTATACATAGCTACGGAAAAACCTACCTGGTGGGATTGACTTGCTTAACAGCTCTTATCGTATACTGTCCACAAGCGGGTTCTGGCTAAGTGAGGACAGCCCATCGAGATTGCGCATCGACCATTGTTGCAATGCTTGAATGAAAAATATTCAAAGCGATTAAGATGACTTTGTCGACAACAGTATCAATAAGCGCTCAAAGACACAAGGTAAGAATCACAATGAATGGGTAGTAGAAAGGATATCTGATTTTTGTGCGCATACATTTTAAAATATGCATGACTGGAGATGCTCTTCGAAATCATGTATTTAAGTAAATTTTTTATTATTGATGGACGGAATATTAAAGAGGCCGGTTTTAGTTGAGTGCCGTAATTTCGCAAAAATGTCCTCTACCCCATCATACCCTATCCATTTAACAAGAGCTTAGGAAAGTGGGTCGAATGAACAGTAGGGAGGTTAGGCAGTTAAGGCCAAAACAATGGTGGTGGTTTGCTATTATTTGTGATCCTGGCAATGTGAGCATGTACTACGCCGCCATGGCTGCATGTGACAGATTGTGACAAATAGAATTTTTACTAAAGCATAATTTAAATATGGTGTTATGCCGAGCACGTTCTGCGGTATTGGTGCCTATGCCCACCTACCTGCTTTTAAGCAACTCCCTCTGGATGCAATCGCCTTCAATGCTCACTAAAATTTTCCAATTCCATTACTGCTAGTACCACCTCCTTGAAAAAATGTTTTCCTCCACAGACAAAGTAAAGTGGATCCAGCCGACGTAGAGTTCACTTGAGAGTGTCTAGAAAACACTTACAAGTCAATTTGCTTATCGGCCTGGCTGTTGAACTATGACGCTTTAAAAGCATATGAAGAATCAGTTAAAGGTCAATTGTTGTTCTCGACATCTACAAAGATTCTGAGTTTCGGGACGGATGTGTTACAAAGACGACTTTATACCTAAGCACCTGCAGACAAATTGCAGTGGGTGAACTCCCTTTGCTGATAACCACACATAATTGGAACAACTAACGTCGTAATTATTTCTACCTCCTATCACCCTCACCTTAACACGTAAAACAAACTAAGCGCTCTGATGAGGGGTTGGTGTCTTCGAAGCGTGGGCTGCCTGGAGAGTAGGATATCTAGCATATCTTTGAATTCAGCCCCAAAACCTTATGCGACCAGTTTACGGCAGTCTGATGGTGATGAACTAATGAAATTCATCCCTAGCCATTATCACAGATGTGAGCAAGCAGTCATGTCGGCTGTTCAACCCAAAAATGTGTCTAACAAAGGACTAATCAAAAGGATGGTGAATAAATTAGCGTGCCAAAGCACATCATTTTTATGCAAACATTACCAAGCAACGCTCTCTGAGGAGATTTATAAAGAGAATAATTAAAAAAGATGCTTTTAATTTTGATGTCACAATAGTGTGAAAGCTTGCACTACGTCAAAACAAAATGAGAACTTAATTACGTATGATAAAAAAATAATTCTATCCATTATTATGTCATATTTTGGCTCCAAATCTAATGAGAGCCCAATCACTTGGCCGTGCAGTCAAGTTGTCCACCATTCATATCTACCAATCTGCCAACATGATGAGGCCACGGCATTTCGTAAATGCCTGAACACGAAAAAGGAAGCACTATCCGAATGAGCACGTGCATTGTGCTGTCTACCTGCACACGCCTACACAGACACCCACACTCACAATTACACTCAAAACTCTGTGTTGCTTTCAAATAAACCTATCTAGAGGTGATTCGCGAATGTATTTAACCGGAGCAGGATTTGTTCAATCGCAGGATCAACCCACGCTCTCACAATCATGCGCTGCAGTTTAAGAATTTGCAGCCGACTCACCATTGTATCTTCCTGCATCCTAGTAGTTGTGTTCTATATCGGTACTAAAAGCCTACAGAATTACGCGCCTAAAGTTAGCAGAACAGCAGACTCGGTGTGCAAATGGCCTCCCACAATCACAGATGACACATGTCAATGGGACAGTGGGTTCGATATCAGCATTTGCGTCAGACCAGACATCAAAGCGCTCAATAAGAGTGTGAGTGCAAGGTATCCGCTGAAGGCTCTGTTCCAAGGCTCACGATTGGAGAAGGTGGTGTCGTTTGAGGAGTTGGCGCAACTGCCAAGAGAGATGTGGAAGATAGTGAAGTATCCGGAGGTGTACCAAACCTATCCACAGGATGTGCCTTTGAGGCAACTCGTGAAGGAAATCAAAGCTGGCAATCCAGTAGTGAATGTAAGTTTACTAGCCTTTTAGTCTTTTTTAGCTGTTTTTCCCTTCCTACGCGTTGCTGGCGCATTATTTTGTTGCTAAAGGTGAAAAATTTTTTAGAAGATTTTGAATAGAGTAAAACGATCTTTTTATGTAATACCCGTAATTATGCCTTTCTTATGCTGCTTTTTGTTAGCGTAGCAAAAAAATGGAACGCAAGGGACTCTGCTATACTTTGAAAGTAAGGTACAACACTTACGTTTTACCATGAAATGGGTTTTTTGTGGTATCATTCATCGGTAACTTGAAAGCATATCCAGGAGCATGTACGCATAACACTGGTGGTCAAAAGAAGAGAAAACGGCGCAGGACTTTACATATATAAAGAGGGAATGGAGATTGTATGCAAGCTAAAGTATTTGCATCTGTAGAATTAATCGAATGTTTCTAGAAGCAATACACAAAAAATTTACATTATTCGGCTTTTACATCCAGTAAAGGCAGAAAAATCAGATTCAGCAGTTTGGTAGAGATAAGGATTAATAATGCCGATTAGCTAAGTGATAAAAATAGGACCTACTTACCGTGCGTGCGCTTAATGGAATTTTCTCCTCGGAGAATGCACTTTTGGGCACTAGACGAGCGACGATCGCCACATCTTCTGTAATTGGCAAAAGTCATCGCGTCACATTGATGGTTAGTGAGATGATGAGAATCGAGACGGCTTCACTCTATCTCCTCACACTTTCAAATGACTCTACGATTAGCACACTCGGTAAGCAAACAAGTGACGCAGCATCTTGCACATTCACCTCATTGTCGCAGACTTTGCTTCCGCCGATTTCAGATGCCCAAATACAACTTCCCCATCCGACTCCTTGCCACCAGCAAATCCGTTTGTCATGCTGGCTCCAAACATGACTTGGTGGTGATCATCAAGAGCAGCATTTTCCGATGGGAAAGTCGCAGTTCCTTCCGTCACTTCATGCGTCTCGAGAAACAACGATACCCCCACCTCAACGTCGGCTACGTCTTCAGTCTGGGCGTTCCACGCATGCACGGTGGAAGACTGTTTGATCGCGACGGTCATGTGATGAATCTCACCGGCCCTGATGGCGACCAACTGCAAGCCTTCGAGGGCAGAACGGCTGAAGTGATGATACGAATATACGAGGAGATAACAGCCTTCAACGATATCGTCATGGCAGACTACGAAGACACCTACTACAACCTGACCTTCAAGAGTGTCACCAATTACCGCTGGATGTCTGCCTTCTGCGGATCTGAGAACGTGAAACTCTTCATGACCATAGACGATGATCACCGTGTGAACCTCTCCATGGTGGATGCCTTCATGAAACAGACACCTGAGGAGAAGAGACGCAATTCCCTCTTTGGCTACGTGGTTAAATACGATATGGCCTACCGATCGCCGCTGGAGAAGTTGTACCTGTCCTACCGTGAATTTCCGTGGGACAGGATGTGTCCATATCTGCGTGGCTTTGCTCAGTTGATCGGACCCGGAGTGGTCGACGACATTGCGATCGCGACGGCCTACACGCGATACAACTACGCTCCGGAGGACGTGTTTTTGGGCATGGTGGCTTTCAAGCTGCAAATTCCCTTATTTGACGAGAAGAGCATGTTTGACCACGACCTTTACGTGGAGACGAATAAGGAGGGCAGACCAGCTATGGTGGCACTTAGCAAACATTTCCCATGAATGTCCATATATGAGATTCTATGCTTTAGTCGTTTATGGGATTTTGTATAAAATCTCTATTTTACTATTGCATTTCGCGTGAAGCTCTAAGCTTCTTCCTCAGATTTTTGTGCTAATCTGCGAGTCTTTTTTATTACATTAAAGCGTTTGAGATTGGAGACGCCTTTTTGGAATTCAGTCTTGCGCATTTAATTCGTGTCTTGTGCTTGTTAATGAAATTTTCATGATGTACACCCTTTACCTGTATTTCAATATTTGCCACTTGCAACATCTAATAGTAATCATTCCATATATCTGGCAATAAATCTTTCCCAAAGAATGAGAAGAAGAGAAATTCTTAAGGCTTTTGGATGTTGCTGAGTGTCTGTAAGAGTAGGACGCACAATTGTAATGATGCGACTCATTCACTCGTCCCAACTTTATTTCTCTCTCTTATTAACAGTAAATGAGGAGGATACGTGTATCTGTCTAGTTTCAAATACAAAACTTCAGGCGGTTTGATTAATATAGCAAAGGCGTACGCTAAAATCCGATGAAATGGCTTGAAGTATGGGCGTCAAACGCGCAACCATAATCGGCTACTGGTAAGCTCATTGGACCAAAGCTCCAACATTCATTGCCCACTTCTCATTTCCAAAGCCTCTCTTGCAAAACGAAAGGTAATGAACATTGCTTTTACTTAAGGCGATTCTGTTTTATTTTGAACTCAACTAGAGTACTCCATTGTACTGCAGCGCCTTATTAAGCTTTAATCTTTTAACAGTTTCATGAGTTGGGAAAAATTTCATACTTGGAGATTAACAAAGGAATTAGATTATTAGAGCCGCACACATAGATAGATAGATCTAGCTAAATAGTTGTGCTACTGTCCTTCATCAGGGCACATAGTTTTCTAATCCTTTAGCTCGCATTAACAAACGAGTTCAAGAGGTCCGGAAAGCTTGATTTATGGATGTACGTGCTAGTCTGGACTGGGTAAAGGAGGCCAATCATCAACTTATTCGCACAGCTCATAGATTACACTCTGTCAAGCCATGCAAACCGTCAGATTTCACCCACTGCTTTATGTTCATGGGGATAGAGGGCAAGTTGTCCTTGCACCCAATAGCATTAGAATGTCCTCTTTGATAATGCCTACCTTTCATAGAGGACTTAGGGATAAGTCAGTATCCGTGAAAGTCAAAATGCTTCCCTTAAATGCCCTCTGCTGTGCTACTCTTGTCACTCTCACACCACCTCACCACTTATGTTCCGCCAGTGAATGAAAGTGTTGGGAATCCTCGATAGTAAAACAAGAGGTGGAAGTGGGTGGGTTTAATTATTCCTGTTCTTGTCAAAATCGCCTTTACTTATATTATTTAGGAGGTACTGCTGAATTGCGAGTATCAACTCCTTATAAAACCTGCATGCCAAAAAATTCCCCATCAAGTGATGTTCCCCGTACTCTGCAGTAATTATGTTGTGTTCGCACTTTCTTACAAGTCAAAATATTTATTCTGCTTTCTTAAGATAAGATTAATTATTCCAGATCTTTTTGGACCAACGCTACTTAATTTTTTTAAGTACATTCGCATCATCCGTTCATGCCTTCCATCCTATTATGTACGCTAAAGGAGGTGAGTAGAATAATGGAATAGCTAAGCCTTTGTAGGTTTGGGTTTTGACGTTTTACTATTTTTAGTAAATTTATTTGCAATTGAGCCTTCTTATTTACCACTTAGCGAAATGCAAAGCATGCCATTCCCATGGTGTGTAACCATTCTTATAATTGTAGCACAGTCATTACAAGCCAGTCTTTTGGCTAATTTGATTTCCGGTTTTAACATGCTATCAACATGCATAAAGGTGTCAGAATTGAGATGCCCAATAGATCAAATTCTCAACGGGAAATTTCACTCTCAGGCACCTTGAAGCTCATAATCAAACTGCATCTAATGCCGCGGCTATGGCATAGTACCTCGGGCTCCGAGGCAAAATCATAAGGTCGCATAACTAAAAAAATTACGTCACCATTTGCCATAATAATTTCAATTTTATTTTTTTATGCTGCTGCCAGACCCAACTCCTTCGACACTGTCTAACTAATCCAGTAATGTAACATACAAGTGTTCTTTATAGTTTATACAAAACAATGCCTCGTCTTGCCTGCTACAAATAACTAGCAACCAATTTAAGGCAATCCATAGCACTTCTTCTCTTGTCAAAATGATTTCTTTACTACCTATTACGAAGAATTACTCTAATATCATGTCTAGCTGCCTTACAGAAGCTCAAAGGACTCAAATGCAGCCTTCTGTTTCTTTTTGAGCTCTACGATACGTAATCATGGCGTTGATATGTAGCTCGCGAATGGTGCAGGCATAAAACAACATCTTTACATGCCGACTGAGATAAATGCCTTTTGACGATTGCAAGTGCATTACGTTTGGCTCTAAGAGAACAGAAAAAGAAATGGGAGAAGAGGAAGTACAAGTTCAGGAGATGAGAAACGAAAAGTAGTTCTTTGGTAGCCACACGAAAGATCAAAGAAGAGGCACTGGCGCTCTTGTCATTTCCAAATCTTTTGTGCATCACAATATGCAAAACATGTCCCAATCTCCATCCAAAAGATGTAAAACTTTGTTAATTTACTTGGCAAACAATTTTGGTCTCTAGGCGCTACCTTTTGAAGTATCAATTTAACAACAAATTCTGACCATCTTGTTGGTAGGTGTCCATAAATTGAAATACAATGGCGATTTTTTGTTTAAATCCGGCGTTGAACTGTCCCATGTCGACATGGAGTTTAAAGAGAAACCTGTTTCTGTATTACCGGGAGGACACTAACATCATGTCCTCTTGTAAGGCATTCATAAACATCTTCCGAAATCTCGTTCGCCAAATTTCAAAATTTTATTAAAGCCAAGATCTAATAGACTTCTGCATATTCGGCAATCCAAGTATTGTACACGTGTGTCCCACTGCCGGTATTTTAAGTAACTAAACAATACACAAATGCGGGAATTTTTGAGATATATGCTCTGGGAGCCTACAAAACTGTCCCTACCCCTAATACTGAAGTAATCTTAATAAAATGAAGATAGTGTGCAAAATCCTCTTGCATTTTGGTAGATGCCACCCACAGACGTCTAGTCACAGCAGCATTTTACCAGTTGCAACCTTTTCTCATCCTTTCTCCCTCAAGAAAAACAGAACAGGCCAAATCTGATGTTCAAACATCCCTCGGCCAAACCAAGTGCAAATTGGATTTTCTAAAGTGGTTCCCAGACCCACACGTTGAGTGCGTCAGCAATGGGCTACTTGTTTTTACGGAAGAGTTTGTGCCAGAGGCACTGCGTTGAGAGATCGCCATAAGTAAAAGGAACGTACAGTCTTCCTTTGATTGGTTTAGGGAGACTATGACCATGAAGGCAAATGGCACAGTACCCGTTTCCAGGGTCGTTCATTTAATCGTTGAAACGTTCCAGAAGCTCTGCAACTACACTTGCTAAATTTTGAGCAAAAGCTTAACAGTTACTTCACTTCACTTCTCGAATTACAGTCTTTCCACGAAAAATTCACCAAATGTTGACTGTTTCCAGAACAATGATTTTTACGAACACCAAAACCATCAATCAAGCGCTATTACTGCTACCACCCATGCTATATAGTCTGATTAGCAATGTGGACACTAATTTACA
Source organism: Taenia crassiceps (assembly GCA_023375655.1). Taxonomy (NCBI): domain Eukaryota; kingdom Metazoa; phylum Platyhelminthes; class Cestoda; order Cyclophyllidea; family Taeniidae; genus Taenia; species Taenia crassiceps. The sequence goes on from JAKROA010000009.1 coordinate 2,201,219, forward strand.
CACTAGGGCGTTGCAAGGGCAACAGACCACTTGATGCAGATGACGGAAGCATCATCGACTATTGGTAGCTGCCTGTTTTAAGGTGCTGCTGAGTTAACCGGGACTCATATTAGGTGGCACTGGTGTCTATATGAAAGAATACGGAATCCACCCTAAAGCTCGACTGTGCTGCACACTTTTGACGTCACCATCATGATTTGTCGAAAGACGCCAGTAAATGGGTCCAACTGGTAGTATTAAGGCTTCCATTCCTCTAGATAAACCACGTCGCGCTGTCATTGGTAGACACCCTTAGCAAGAAATAACTCACTTAGTTAAAATCAGAACCTTTGCAAGCTCCATTCCACTCTTGCCAAGGCAGCCGTAGTGGAGCTCGTTCTTGAGCCAATTTTGACAAATTTTATTTCAAGCATTTCTTCTTCGACTTCTATTACTACTATACAATGTTTTGAAGGTCTCAAAGCTTCCACACAATGGAACTGCACTGTATCATGTAGCCTCAGATTGTTCTGGCAGTGCGATGCTTTGTGTTGTGCTCTGTGAATGCCTCTATCCATTTCAAACTCTTTCAAGAAAGTACAGATAAATGTTGACCGAGTAAATATTATTCCACCTTTTTGTTATTGCAAATGTAAAATTCACATAAACAGCTGAAAAGGGAGAGTCTGTGCGTCTAAGCAAGTGCATCTCGTGCATCGTGTGCGTGGAGTTGAGTTTCCGCAAATTGGAGGCTATCCAATCTCTCACATTTTGTGTAAAGGCGATGTTGAAATTTTTACTGGTCTCACTGCTGTGATAAGTGGTTTTTGTTTGATCAAGTCAGTCAACTAAGTTCAGTATTGCTAGCCAAATCCATGCATTTCTCTTAAAGAGATGGCCAATCGCAACCGCGCTTCCAAAATTTCACTCTAATCACACCCATCCATGAGTGTTTCGTGTACAGCCACCTTCATATAAAATTGCAAATTAAGCGTTTTCTATCAAGACTAAACGAGCACATTTGCATTGCAATCGACATCCGCACACGTCTATGAAGATTTTCCCGAGGCTCTGTCTAATTATCGGGCACTTAAGAGTTGACAAATCAACTTGTATTCAAAATAAAGAGATGCAGACTCAGATGGCATAATAATGGCATTAGAACTTATGTTTTCGGATGGTAACAGGATGTGCTGACTTGACTCAGTCGATATGTTGGTAGTGGCAGCTAAAAGAATGCTGTAGCTACAGGTAGATAGGCACACTCGAAGGTGAACTGAGTGCATGTGAGGTGCTCATAGATTTAAATTTGTCCGATTTTCTAAATGAATAAACAAAATGTTGCCTTGTGCTCTGCGGTCATTAATAGAATAAGACAAAACCTATTCTTCAGCAGAATTTTCTCAGTGGAGATCTGTGTCAATCAATTATTTATCGTAAGCGGATCAAAAAGTGAGCTTCACTAAGTTGCTCCTGATTATAACACTTCAGGCATTCCTGTAGCTCCATTGGAGAAGAATTCTTATTTAAAAATGTGGATTGATTCCACGTGTGTTAAAATTCTTAAATTATAAAAGCTGTGTTAATAAACTAGGACGCAGGGCATTTACGTAAAGACAATGGACAAAACTTCTTAAAAGGGTGCTTTTCCACGAGAATTAGAGAGTGTGCAAGACTAACGCATGAACACGTACACCGCGTTTATCATTTCATAAGAAATACATTATGAAAATATTTCTTTCGAAATCTCATATATGGACATTCATGGGAAATGTTTGCTAAGTGCCACCATAGCTGGTCTGCCCTCCTTATTCGTCTCCACGTAAAGGTCGTGGTCAAACATGCTCTTCTCGTCAAATAAGGGAATTTGCAGCTTGAAAGCCACCATGCCCAAAAACACGTCCTCCGGAGCGTAGTTGTATCGCGTGTAGGCCGTCGCGATCGCAATGTCGTCGACCACTCCGGGTCCGATCAACTGAGCAAAGCCACGCAGATATGGACACATCCTGTCCCACGGAAATTCACGGTAGGACAGGTACAACTTCTCCAGCGGCGATCGGTAGGCCATATCGTATTTAACCACGTAGCCAAAGAGGGAATTGCGTCTCTTCTCCTCAGGTGTCTGTTTCATGAAGGCATCCACCATGGAGAGGTTCACACGGTGATCATCGTCTATGGTCATGAAGAGTTTCACGTTCTCAGATCCGCAGAAGGCAGACATCCAGCGGTAATTGGTGACACTCTTGAAGGTCAGGTTGTAGTAGGTGTCTTCGTAGTCTGCCATGACGATATCGTTGAAGGCTGTTATCTCCTCGTATATTCGTATCATCACTTCAGCCGTTCTGCCCTCGAAGGCTTGCAGTTGGTCGCCATCAGGGCCGGTGAGATTCATCACATGACCGTCGCGATCAAACAGTCTTCCACCGTGCATGCGTGGAACGCCCAGACTGAAGACGTAGCCGACGTTGAGGTGGGGGTATCGTTGTTTCTCGAGACGCATGAAGTGACGGAAGGAACTGCGACTTTCCCATCGGAAAATGCTGCTCTTGATGATCACCACCAAGTCATGTTTGGAGCCAGCATGACAAACGGATTTGCTGGTGGCAAGGAGTCGGATGGGGAAGTTGTATTTGGGCATCTGAAATCGGCGGAAGCAAAGTCTGCGACAATGAGGTGAATGTGCAAGATGCTGCGTCACTTGTTTGCTTACCGAGTGTGCTAATCGTAGAGTCATTTGAAAGTGTGAGGAGATAGAGTGAAGCCGTCTCGATTCTCATCATCTCACTAACCATCAATGTGACGCGATGACTTTTGCCAATTACAGAAGATGTGGCGATCGTCGCTCGTCTAGTGCCCAAAAGTGCATTCTCCGAGGAGAAAATTCCATTAAGCGCACGCACGGTAAGTAGGTCCTATTTTTATCACTTAGCTAATCGGCATTATTAATCCTTATCTCTATAAACAGTATTCTCATCATCTCACGAACCACAATTATGATGATGGGGTTACATTTTGCGATGCTTGACATGTGCGAAATCTGCACCGATGCAGTCAACTTTAATAACATTCCTGACCCCCTTGCCTACGTAATTTTTTTTAATTGCGCAACATTTTGCTAGAACTTAATGCTCCTCACACCTTTTTCAGTTTCACAAACGAAATACGTTGCTTAAGTTGGTGAATTTTGTGAACTGATGTATACTTGGCGGGACGATCTTGAATACAATTAGTCCTATTTGAAATTTACCAACAGTTGTGGCGTGTAAAGCTTATCATTGGAGAGGTGACGATGGAAAGCCCAGAGAACTACAGATTGCTGAATTGTAAATTGACCTAGCGTAGGGAAGTATTTTAATGCAAACCATAACTGGTGAGACAGCCTTAGGCCAACTGTAGAAATAAACATATATTTGCATGCTATATTCTCTATTATTATATGAAATTAACAAAAATTGGAGCATTTTTGAATTGGTAAGACAGCGCTTCTTGTTTGTTTTTTTTTTGCCTACAACACTATGTAAAAAAAACTTTAGACTGCGTCTGTGTCCGACTGAGCTCGGCACCATCAAGCATTGTAGTGCTGTTGCATCCTATCGAGACAAATGAAGCTTAATTATATTTGTTGGCACTATTCACTTCTCTACTGACAGCACATAGAGACTACTCGACCGTGAAAATACTCTTATTGCGGACATAACTACATGAACTAAATATTGAAAGCTTTTAAGCTCTTCTGAGGTCAGTAACGACAATTTGTATAATAAGAAGTAAAGCAGTGTGTCAACAAATCCAAAAAAAGAGAATGATGGTTAAAGGAAAGGCTTTAAGGTCGTTCGACTCACAAAACTAACTGGATTGCCAGCCTTGATATCACTCACTATTTGCCTCAAAGGAACATCTTGCGGATAAGTATTATACACTTTCGTGTACTTTACTTTCCTCCATAGCTTTCTTGGGAGCTCTGCGAGGTCTTCAAACGACACCGCTCGCTGTGCAAATGATCCCCGGAATAAACTCCTTATAAGATAGCGCCTATTATCATCATTCAATAATGCATTGACAGATGGTCGAACGCAAACGCTGATGTCAAATCCATTCGGCCACTGGTAGGCTTGGTTCACGATCGTAGGAGGCCATCTGCACATCGCCTTTTCCACGCTGTTCACTTCTGGTGAATTATCCTGTGGTAGTAAATCGACGATATAGAATATTACTAGTAGAATGCAGGCGGATGCAATGGTGAACTGACCGCAGCGTTTCAATTTGTGGTGCATAGTTGTAGATCGCAGATTTATCCTACGTTACTGCAGTCACTGTTCCGATTACGTAGCTTCGCGAGTCACTATTATATAGTTTCATTTAAAAGGAGCACAACTTTGAAGAATCGCATACAGCAATGAGCATGCGTGTGTTTTTGTGAGGTGTGGGTGTGACGGTGAAATTGTGTTAATATAAACATTAAAATTCAAGTGCTCACATGTATGGTACTAATTTCAGTGTGTTCCGACCTTTAGTAACGTCAGTCTCAACCTCTTCGTCGGTAGACTACAACGTGGCAAGCGACTTTACTACGTGGTTTATGACAACCAGTTTGTGAGTGGCTGAATTATTATTGGTCAGGATTCAGCCAATCACACGATTTCCTCTCTCCCAAAATCAGTAGTACTCACCATAAACTACCAGTTCAAGATGCCACATGATATAACCGCCTGCAATTGAAGAAGTAGTCTGACTGACAGTACTTAGATTCCGCATCGATTCAGAGGCGTGTAACTAAAGGTAATATCTAAGGTCTTCTCTAACTAATGGAACCATATTCTTGTGGTGGTGATGACATGTCTATGTAGTTGACGTATCATCGGCCTGGTCTTTGAGCCAGGGCTAGCACTCTCACTGGCTCTGATTTAAATGACTAATGTGGAGGAGGTGGTGTCGTTTGAGGAGTTGGCGGAACTGCCAAGAGAGATGTGGGAGACAGTGAAATATCCTGAGGTGTACCAAACCTGTCCACAGGATTTGCCTTTGAGGCGATTCGTAAAGGAAATCAAAGCTGGCAATCCAGTAGTGAATGTAAGTTTACTAGCCTTTTAGTCTTTTTAGCTGTTTTTCCCTTCCTACGCGTTGCTGGCGCAATATTTTGTTGCTCATTATGTGAACCTCTATGGACGAGTTTAATTAGGACTTGAAGCTTGTATAGAGACATGCATTTTTGCCGTTTTTTGCCAAGCACCTTCCATTGAAATAGAGATAGGTCTAAGCACCTTTGAAAATTCACATGTGTGGAGTAATTTATACCAATCGTAAGACCAAAATCGCAGTCACAGGATTTAATGATTTCTTAAGCACGTGTTCAAATAAGCAAACTTCTCTTAAAGGAAAGTTGCGCTGGCTACTTTCAATCGAGGCCCATCTTTACCGTCAAAGTGCGTCTAACTGGAAAGAAGTAAGGTTCGGGTATAGTCAATAAATAGGTCTAGGAGGAATGAAAATGGATTCCATTACTGAATCACGATTACAAGAATGGACAAATGTTTTACGTGAAAATTAGCGAAGGAACTGGAGAAACAGAATTACGGCTACCTTAGTGAACCTAGTTGGGTGATTTCACTTCGCCGATTAGCCATATTAGGTTACCTTTGGGGGCACACCAACTCAAAAAGAGCTTATTTTATGGACGCACAGACGGCACTTTAATGTGACTGTGCGGATCGAGGATAAAGGCGTCAAGAAGGGTCGTGAGAAGCGAAACGTATATTAATCACTTGTACTGAAGGAGGCATTCCAGTCACTATGAAATAGAACGACAGTCTCTTGAACAGCTCACTAATTCATTCATTAAGCCTTTAAATCGCATGTCAGTGGTTACAACTCTAGTATGACTATAATGACGAAAACAATGGACCGGCTATCAGTTTTTGTAAAGTGTCTCATCATTAATTTGTGCCAGTGATTGCCAAGTTGGGTAAATTGATGGATGAAGAGCCTTTAAAGTAGCTAGCTTAATAGGTTGAATAGGTACTAGACTTATTTATTATCTGCTGCTAAAAACTTCACGTCAACGGTGAGCTGAAAGTCTACGGTTTATAACTACTGATACGACGTATCAGTATAACATACATAACGTCAGATTACCAAAAGATAAATGCAGAATTATGGTGGTGAAATCACAGAACAAACTTGGTTTGTATTAGCTAAGGAGGAGTGGATGCTGACGTAAAGGTGATGGTCATAAATTAAGGAAATGAGGGTAGTAGCACAGTAGCGTTGAAGATCGACTTTCTCCATAGCAAAGCGGCATTTGAAGGACACAAGGTAACCACCAATGCGACTCTAAAATGGCCACCACATAACACTGTCAAACATGTAGTTGTAAGCGGTGAAGAAAGCAACGAAGAAGGCACCACCTTGCAGATCAAAGTAAGGGAAAATTAGGCAAATTTTCAAAATCTTGGGTATGTGTACCACGGATATCTAATTGTGAGTGGCGAACATTGAGCATTATATTTGGGGACGACTATGATGCAGGTTTCTGCTTCTCTAATACGGTCACACACTCCTTTCTTATCATGGTGCGTTAAGCAAATAGGCAATTTGAGCACAGTAACTAAAACAGAAAGTATATCAATGGTGCGATAACTATGTAAATACACATCCTACCTCCGCGGCTCCCTTTTTAATACATTTACTTAGGCATAGCTATTCTCCATTCCTATGTCTGCATGCATATTTAAATTCGTAATAGCAACTTAAATAAAATTTCACGCACCCAATCAACGTCCAATGATCAGTGCCGGAGGATCTGAAATGATGGGCTATGGGAAAATAGTATAGTGTAAAGTAATGTACTGAACTACGAAAGCACAACCTTGTCTTAGGGCGCAATTAAGTACTATCATGTATTTGCTCAAATATATGGAATTACTGGGTGTTTAGCAACAGGTCGTAGCAGTGATCCCAATTTAACAAGGGTCACCTGTCACGATCTGCCAAAATCAGCTTGGTTATATGCTCTTATTTACTATTGTTGTGATTTCAAATGAGTCAATCATCGCATTGTAACAGCGACTGCTGATAATACTGAGACACGATTTGTCTTACAGTAGGTGAACCTTAGCGCTGCTACTTAGATCTCAATTTTCTACACTTGGCCCGTCGATGTCCTTCGGCAAGCAGAGGGATTAATGTCAGGCGCGTGCTATGCGGTTTAAAGTAAGGGCATTGTAACAGAGGAACGGGTTACTTGATTCTCAGCAATGACGTACACATCCACTGTGCCACTCCCATAATTGCTTAACCTTCAGCAAACAAAGACGTCTGCATCAGAGTCCCGTTTGCCGAATACTCACCCTAGGCACTATGCTTTAGCAGGACCACCAAGGTCTTGATAATAAAATACTGAAAGATGAAACCATTTGAAAGAATTTATAAGCGGAATGAAGTGTAAACAAGCAAAGTAAGCTTACTGATTGCTAATGCCGAGAGATTTGCTAAGATTGTTAAGCCAGGTTTTTTAGCCAGGACACCTTGTTAATGCTAAATTAGACCGCAAAAAGATATTACAAAATTTTTCTGCAAGATCTTTTATCATTTGCATTTACTTCTGATCCGCTAATTAAAAATTGGTTAGGAGTTACAGGCCTTAGATGCCATTTCAAATAAATGATCGCTGAAAACGCTGTTAATTCCACTGCTACTCAGAGCCACGTTCCAATGTGTTGCCGTGAACCTAACAAACCTCTAATCAGCTTTCTGTTCTGAAATTTTACAGTAAATACTTTAGTCTCAGCAAAAAATTATCGCCATTCTGCCTAATAAATATACTATCAAGTCGGCACTCGCATGCCACTTTGTTTAATGGCAAGTAAAATCGTCCATTGAAATTCATTTTACAGCTGTTGCAGATTTGAAATGGTAGAACTTCTAGTGAAAAAGAGTATTTCTGAAAATGCCATGTGTCATAAGGAAGGCTTCACCACAAAAATTAAGATTTCTTGTGGCACATTTTTGGGGATGTGCTAGACTGCTGCACCTTCACGAAATGTTACAGAATATGTCCAATAAAGCTCCACTGGGAACGGATTTCACATTCGTACATCAGACTGGCTAAAGTTACACGAGGATTTTGAAGTAAGAAGATATGCAGTGTTAGAACAATGTAGTCATCAGTGGTCAATTCTCGGCTCCTTACAGACCCTTTTGCCCTACCTCTCGTCTGAAGTTAAGGGTTCTCCAAAAAATAGAATATAAATGTCGAAAATATGGCAAATGAACATTAGAGCTTCTTTTGGTAAGCGACTTAAATGAATTGTTGCATAAAGCAAATCCATTCTTACATTTTGACATTTGGAGGCCCAACACACTTCTATATTATGGGAATCACCCGTTAAGCTATTGAGTCAGATTTTGATACATCTCGTTAGCTCATCAAAATGGATAGCTCACATGCAGAAGAGGGTAAAATCATAGTACTTTGTGTTAGCAACACTTGTAGCAACTATCCATCGCAGAAAAAATTTGTCGGCTTAGTCAGGCCAATTGTTTAATCGGCATCTCAAGCTCGGTGGCTAAGGATGACTCCCATCACAGACACAAATATGCGCATTTTCGTCGCAAAAACGCAAAGCAATGCTTCGCTTACAGTAAAATATTAACACAGCACTAGAAAGTATACATTCTATGTGGTATGTCACTGTTCTTTTCGCAGTACTTATAACAACACAGACTCCTTGATGCTCTCAATCTGCTCCTTTCCAATGATTATAGATTGTTGGCTTCGATGCCAGAAACTAATATTCACACACTTATTTTGTCATATTTGCAGAGGACTACTATGACATTAGGGGCGATCAGTGTTGAACGATAAGGTATTTCAAAAAAGTAGTTGTCCACTGCGCCCAAGCCGTGAAGCATCTTATAAAATCCACAATTACGGCACCAACAAATCTTTACAAAAGACAGTGTTGAAGTCAGGGGGTAAACTGACTTCAACGCTGAGGTGAGAGTTTCACTTTTCGGTGACTTCTGTTGATGCGGACTCAAACCAAGGCTATGAATTTCAATCTTTACAGCTGTCGACCATGATGGAAGGCAGTCAGTCATTTCAACGCTGCATGAAGCGTCTCAGAGGGAGAGACAGATTGACCGATAAGAAGCTCACCATCTTTCGCAATCTTGTAGACAAATGTTCTTCTCCAGACCATCTTTGATTCATTTATCTGACAGATGCAGTAATTTAGGAGCGATGAAATCGTTTGGCTCTGAATGAACCCTGGGTTTATGCATGGGAGGGACAAGGGATTATTTCTAAAGCTTAAGCATTCTTACAAGCCTTTTATTAGGTAGTCAATCTTTTCTTCTGCAAAGCCACTTGCATTGTTTAGCCGCCAATGCTGCTCGCATGAGAGAATACTAACTGGTACACTTCCGCTGCCGCAGTTATTGTTAAGGAGGGGCACTGTAGTGCGGTGTTATACGTTTCGATTTTCCGTGAGCTGGTGGCTATTTGAATGGGGTTCATAGGAAAGTTTAAAGTAACAGAAACAAATTTGGTTCATTAGCAATCATGATGGTTATAATCGCGGATGGTCTTGGCGAAGGAGATTCTCGTTTTTTCTGTGCTGGAAGTATTGTTCATTGTAACGTGTTATCACCAACAACTGTGGAACGGTTCATCTATTGTCTACATTGTTTAATAGTGTAAACTGGCTAATTAACATGATTTTTCACCTGTTTCAGAGCTAGTAAACTATAGCGATGAGCGTCCTTCGAGTCAATCTATACTGAATGTTTATTTAAAGCATCCGACTGTACTCTGTCTCCGCTTGTACAAAATAAATCACTTGCTTCCTGTCGGTAAGTCTTTTTTTGACCCATCAATTCACGCACCAATTAATTTTTTGTAGTGTTGATCGCTTATTTTTGGGTTGGCTTGCATGGAAGGAGCAGCAGAGAACCTTCTCTAATGACTACTTAAAATAAGCCCCTATAGCATCCCCATTTGAGTGATGGTAAAGAAGTCAGCGTCCGCAAGGCTAGCGGATGCCTTAGATGGCTAAGAAGCAGTTCCTACATTCGGTTGGTGTAAGATAGCGTGGCCTGGGTGAATTCCATGCTGGTGTGTGTCACTGCGTCAAAATCATTTGGGCACCTATCGAAGGCATTCATTGTACTCGGCAGCTAGTTGGCTGATAAGCCTCTAATCCAAAGCCGTAAATGGGCGTGCTCATCTATTTCGTATAAATCAGTTTCACTCGCCTTAGAAAACAATAATGTGTGCTTACAATTACACCATCAACGACCAATTTGGAGTATTGTATGTAGGTGATTAATTACGAAACCTCTATTACGTCCTTCAATTTCATGAAAGGCTTCCCATCCAAATGATTACAAGTCCTCGTTGTACTTCTAGCGTTATTCCCTTAAACATTCCAATGAGTGGCTTCCTCGCATTTCATCCGTAGTAGTCCTCTCTGTCTTCACTTAATTTTTGAACGGTATCACTAGAGTTGACTAGTAATGTGCCCTTTTATGGATGCCCTTTGTTATGATGAATGGTAACTGGTTGAGCAGAGTACTGCAAATTGCGATGGACACAGTTTTTTGCTTATAAAGCTTGTTGTGCACTCTCGGTGGGAATATTGGTGGGTTGGGCTGCACTGGGCGTCGATTTGACCGCCATCGTGTTTCATTTGGTTAATGAATGACAACTGTGTGCACTCAAATGTGCTTTTGAGAGATTACCTCATTCATTTTAGCTGCAAATTTGCGTGAAATTGCTTTTGACCTTAATCGGAATGTTGCCACTGGTAAGCCTACAAGTCCTACCCTTTCCTTGTTAAGCGAGTGCGGATATAACTCAAACGTAGGGAAATGTGGGGGTAAAGGGAGCCATAGGATGCATTATTTGTTGTATAAAGGAAAAGCGCTTGCAAAAGTTAAAATGTTGCGTTGTTCATGACCAGGCTTTGGTGGTACATGCCATTCACCGAAAGGACACACTACTTCTCCTACCTCTTTCCTAATCCCATCAAATGAGCATTACTGTAATTTTCCTTTTTAACCTTGTGTCCACATCCTGATTCTAGAAGCAGGCACCGATTATAACTTTTGGCAAAATATGGTGACATTTACTGATTAGCAGCCAATCATTTCAGCTCTTACAATGCATCATTTTGCATGTAGACTAAGCAGAACCTCTAATGTCATTACTAGGAGAAGCAGAATAACTTTGCACTTATCCGGCTGTCTGGTGTAAAGGAATGTAGAGACCAACAGTGGCGGATGTACATATTGAGGCTAGTGTTAAGATAGAGCAAAATGCACCTTTTTACGCTGCAGTTAAGACGTCACGGCACAAATATTTTTGAATGACATAACGCGTGGCTCTGTAGCTTTCGAGAGACATACTACGACCTCTGAGGTGCTCCGGAGGAAAGTGCGTCGACTCGAGGGCAATAACGCACCATGAGATCTCCCTCATACAAATGTGCAGGCAAAGCTAAACAAAACAGGCAAAGTGTTGTTTAGTGGGAAGTCTTCACACAACACGGGATCGCAAAGGAAATTTCAAGGCTGCTTAGGAGATAAAGTAGCCGTTTCAAATAAAAAAGCAGAAGTACGGAGGTGCAGCATATTTGGATTAATTGTTAGTTGAAAGTATTTAGTTCACTTTTAAAGAAATTTGTTGGCATTTCTTTAATGTTGCACTGTACTTGTGGGTTAGATTGTGTGCGAACCTTTTTGAACGAAAAATCTAATCACTTGATAAGAGACTTGTTGTTCTGCTTAATCTTGCAAAAGCATTTGCATCTCCGGACTTCCTCCCACTCATTCTTGCGACAGATTAGGCAGCCTAGATAGAGCCAGACGGAACGTTGAAGTTTTTCATGACATAAAATATAAGTTATCTTTTCCGGGTCATTGTACATTTTATCCTCTTTTTTAGAAACTCATATTCTGCGTATTTCACCAACCTGGGCCACTTTTACTGCCCCAGATATTATTATGAGAGGGCACCAACTCAAAATCTACAGCAACTACAGCAAGCCGACACTCATGTAGAAAAAAATAGAATTTTGAGGCAGTACGGAAGCGTTCGCCTCACCAACAATCATAGCAACCCGGATCACGGTTGACCTTGACGATGGGGTCTGTCATTTGGATTGTGAGAAGGATATTGCCCGCTGTCTTGGAAGAATTGAATGCGACGTGCTGTCGCTAGCGGGACAGCCTAATGGTGTCAGGTGGTTACTCGCTATCAGGCTTCCAAACGTCCTTTATGTTAGCGAAAGAAATGCGATATGCGCATTCTGACTCAGAGTGCACTGAGTGCCTTGAGACTCATCGCTGTGCCATTTAAAGCAAGATTTCAAGCATGGAGACCGTGGCAGTGCGCCTTTGTCAAAGACTATCTCATATGATTAAATGCAACTCTCACTTTCATTTAGCAGGTGAATTTCAGAATTTCAGAAACTTTTGAATTGCAAGTAGTAGGATGGGAAAATCTGGATGGAAGCAGATGTGTGGTGGTCGTAATTTATTACATTTTACATTGATCTGTGTTTTTCTTTCCCACATCCAACCACCCGTTTTAGTTTTCAAGCACACGGATTTGTTTAAGTCTGTTCATCTTAATTGTGAAGTGAGGCTCTGTTTCCATGCATTACTTTTTGCGATAGTATGATAATGGCCATTGCTTTGCTTGAGAAACCAAAGGCATGTTACATGGGATTACGAAGGTCAGTTTCCTCCTGATGGTGGAGTCAGAGGACAAGAGGCTAAGAATGAGATGGAGTGTAAGCTCCAATGCATTATCTCATCTCAGTATGCCGCTATCATGATGCCGTTGACCTGTAAGAGTTAAAGAAACATATTTTTTAAGGCGAAATTGGAGAAAAGAAGACAAGAAAGTCTGCTTAGTTGTAAGGTTAGTAAAGCCGTAGGAACTGCATTCTTCCCGATGCACTCCTTAATAATAATAATCGGACACTTGGTGAAAGTCGTCTAGTGTCAACAGTCGCGTGAAGACGGATAGGGGTCAGTACAGTAGATTGGACAAGTCATCACCAATTGCTACTGGCGCCTTTGTCTTGCCTTTTTTGCTTGTTTAAGGTATGCTTTAGCTGATTATATGCTCTAGAGAAGGCCTACCATGACTCAAAATGCGTGTTCCTCCTCGTTGCCTCTAATGTGTTCACAATGGCAATTTGACGTTGGCTGCCAGTGACATAGGAGGAGTTGCATGATGTCCAATGCTCGGATTGGTATTTCCATAGAGTACTCACAACCATTTTTCCTTGCATGCTACTTGAGAGCTTAGACAAATGCGACGCGCTATCTACAAGCAAGGCGAACCATAAATAGCATCCGCGGTGCATTTGCACGGAGATCTTATTTTTGGTCTCTGGATTTACTCCTGTTTGTGCAAAAATTTCCTGTTTAGCGAATGATGCTGAAGATGGGCTCAAAGTCCGTCCAAAGTAGACTAACTAAAACAACGCGAGGCCTAACAATAGTGGATGTATGTTTCCATTAGGTCGGCGAAATTGTTAACGATTCAGGCATCGCGATTTGGAACTAAATGTAATTTATTAGATAAAGGCAACTAAATTCAGTGGTTGTGAGTAAGCAACACAACTTGTACTTGGACTTGTAGTTGAAGTTAGTCTACGGTGACGACGACAGCGCACCTGGTCTGTACGCCGGAAATTCAGTCTTGCCTACCTTTTCGGCGGGAACAGCTGGCTCGAGAGTATTTAAAGGTCTTTTGTTGTTTGAGTGGCTGAAGGACAAGGAAGGCGAGATGGTAGAATGATTGGTGACAATTGTTTGTGTTCAAAGCACTCTACAAAAACTGGCCAGTAGTAAGTAGGGAATTGACATGTCTCATCGACGAATATGCGCATTTCACCAATTAGCTTAATATGCAACGAAGGGGAGCAAAAGTGGGATGAAACGGCTTGACGCAACATAAGACTACATACTTAGATACATTTGGGTTCGCTTTAATTGGAAGCGAGTATGCGTGAAGCCTTTCGTTTAAAATCGACATTCAGGTGCTCGGGTTAAAGGAGGTGCATTTCCTGAGGTATGTACGATTAAAAATAGCGTTTATTCGCACCATTCGTTTGACGCATTTGGATGATTTTATAAGCTGATGCGAGGCAAATTTTCATGACCAAATAACTACTTTTAAGCGCTCCTTGTTTAATTTTTACCAGTCTAATTCCTTCCCTAATCTCCACTCAACTTAGGAAATGACCACGCATTTCCTTGATTTGATAATCAGTTGATGCACAGTCTCCTGCTTAGCGCAGAATACGTAATGATGATCGGACATTATTTGATCATGATACTGTTATGCTTACTTTTAAAAGTTAAACCCACAGGTAAAGAATAGCAAAACCCTATAAGATGTCACTGTCGTCACGTGGCATCAAAGTGATGAAATATTTGAAAAATGCAACTCCTCTGTTCTTCGGGCGAATGAAATGTAGATCTGACTGGTGATCGCTTTCAAATTAGTGTCTGCTATTCTTCAATGCAAAATATTAGTTAGTGCCTATACCTATGTTTGCAATTGATGTTATTCATGCCTATCCACTTGTATTTTAAACGGCAATGCAAAGATAAAATTCGCAAACATTCTTTGTCGTACATTACACCCTTCATACTTGAGTTATAGCCTTCTGAAGGAAGATCCTACAGGCGATGCATTTAGATATATTGTAATGCTAAAGATAATTCCGCATCAGATTATTGTTGCCAACTAAGAGTTCAAGGAACAACTCTGCATCGATTCTAAACACATCAATCAGGGGTAGCCAATGCTGTTGAGTTTTAGGCTTTGCATTCCACGCTCCGAGACCTCCTTTCCTCTGGCTACATCTCCTCAAAGCTGTCAGGGGCGCGACACAATCCGTCTTTCTTGTGCCCTGTTCCCGCTTGCACAAAATTAAGTACTTGCTTCTTTAAGTGATGGCAATTGTGAATTGCAAACTCTGCGGAATTTACTATTCCTTCTCACTGATAGCATGCGAGCTTCGAAACTTTGGTGACCTGAACAGTGGCAGTGCATGACCTCATAGGACCCGACAACTCTAGCGAGCTGCCTGGTTTGTAGGTACTTGAAGCAAAATGTGCACATTTCCAGACCCATTCTGTTTACTTGCAGCTAGCATTTGCACGCTCGCCCTAATATATGGCTATTTTACATCTTCTGCAACACACAAGACTGCATTCTCCCCTCACCCTTAAAGGCAATCTGAATAATTGCTGTATTTGTGCCGATTTTTGTCTTTCCCAGAATGTAAAAATGAAGCGGTAGATCTCTACACGATGAGCATGAGATTTGGATTGTTTGGACACCTAACAATATGCAGCAGGAAGCTTTTAATCTCTTTTCAATCCAAACCCTTAACTTTACAAATCTAAAATCCCTGGTAAGCCATTTTTTGCCGATTTGGTGAAACACGAACACACCAGCCATTTCGCCATTTTTGAAAAGAGGTCAGTCCTTTATACTCAATGCCTTACATGAATTTTTCCAACTTAAATCGCAAGAGGTGCGCAACGAAATCCGCTTCTAACCGCTAAAATACTTTGTATACATTGTTACATCATGTGAAATCTCCCATAGATTGTAAAACAAACGTGTATTACAAGCAATTAATTCCATGCTGGTGGTGGTAGCTCAGGAAGGTAATTTTCCTTAGAATGGTGTAAATACCAGTCGTCGCATTATTCGCTCTCTGTTTACTCAGCCAATGCATTTATTGGCTGACAAATTTGTCTGAATCATTCCACAGTTAGTCATTTTATGTAGGGAAGCAATGAACTTGCAAGGACTGACAGTAAATACAAAACTTAAGCCCACACAAACGGCTAAATAAAACACAAGTTAAGGCGTTGAATCTGTGTCAGTAATTCCTCTTGACAAGATTCTGTGCCTCGGAATGCGGAGGCTGTTTAATACTCAGAGCGGGTGTTGATCGATGCACAACTCACTGGAGGCTAACGCATTTTATATCTTACTTTTGATTGCAAGAGTTCTTGCACACCAATAAACGAACGTTAGCCTTCAGTACCATGGAAGTTCTTTAGCATGCTTACTAATGTTTCCGGATGTTTGGTTAAGTAAACCATCAAGAAGCTGCAAGAGCAGCATACGATCCCGCACTACAATATACTCTCCGCTTCATTTTGGCAACGTCAGACTGGTGTGCAGCTCCCATTGACAGTATCATCGGATCGCGACCAATAACCACATGTGAGAGATACGTGTATTTTTGTGTTTAGTATGATCTAATTATAAAATCCATCCACAAAATGTGAAGTCAGAAATATTAGGAGGAATCACAATGCGTATAACGAGAGATTGTCAGTAGACTTTAGCTTTTTCTTTAGCCCTTGGAGATGGCGTAAGCAAACTTCTGCCCACTATCCTTAAGACAATAGGTAAAGCTTCACCGAGACTAATACTATCAAGATGTAGAAGAGGAGAATTTGAGCAGATAAAGTTCGCTAATAGTTCCTCAGTTTCATCGAGAGTAAATCCTGACTACGTTTGCTTATCGACTTCTAGCTCCACTGTTGCCGGGATTTTGTTAGCTCCTTTATTGGCATCTAGCCTCCTCATGTCTGGTATATTCTACGCTTATTTAAAGTTAGTAATATAAACACAACTCGTATGTTATTGCGGTCATAGTCAAAGTGCATGTGAAGACAATATTTTCGTTGGAGTGAAATTGTGCTTCATTGCTAAGCACACCACCCAGATGGAAGGCAAGGACCTCAAAATTGCTACTTCTGCGCATTACAAATGTGGCTGTTTCGTGGACTAGGAAAGTTAGTAATGCAGTTAAAAATTCACAAAAACGGGGTGTTTGCGATGTGCAGGGAACTCCGCCTCATTGCACATGAGTGTCTTAGAATGGTCGACTCCATAACCTCAAACATCAAAACTTCAGCTTGCAAGAGCGGTGCGGAGAAAAGGAAACCGCAGTGTGACTTGTTGAATTGCAGTTCGTAATGATCAATCTTCATTCCCAATCGCATAACAAAAAAATCTAACTTACTTCGAATGTGGCCATCATTGCCTGTAGTAACAGCAAATGACTGTTAGAGGCTTAAAATCTTTTATCTTATAGTCGGACATACGCAAGTGTTCTCCTATAGCCAGTCGATATTTCTTTCAGGAGTGATTAGGATGTGGGTTTTAATGACTCTCCATTCTTGAAGCAACCGCTTTTGAATCCTCTACATCGAGTGGCAAGGGGCTAGTCGATCCCTTATAATAGGATGCAACATACAAGTGAATACATTGTCATGCCATCACAAGAGGTCGGCTTCACCAAATAGTTCTTAGATCGTACCCCTACCGATAGCAATATCAGTAGATGTTAGAATTAGCCTTTGACTTTGTTGTTTGCAACCAAAAAGTGATTATTTGAATTATAGTGAAGAAGATACGAATAAATCTACAAAGATGCAAAGTTTTTTTGGATCAGCAGGTCAGTCCTCTCTCAAACGCATCTTGCAGTCTTCATCACAAAAGTTGTAAATACCTAACTCAATCGCTAGAACGGAGGATTGAATTATTGAGGAAAACACTTGTTCACATTTGTGTTTGTCTCTCGCAATTAATATGATGCTATTGGTACTTTAATTGAGTACCTGTTTCCAACGCTCGTAACCGAATCATGGGAAAAGAAGCTTGTTTGTATATAATTAAGTAGTTATAGGTAGTTTCACCAGCAAGTACTAATTGAAGAAGTAAAAGGACAGCCAAGCGGTTATTGATAAATCCGACTAATCTTTGCATTGTGAAAAGGCTTTTTTCCTTCCAAAGAATATTTAAGTTTTAAGTCTAAAGGGCAGACTGACCGAGTGTTAGGATCGACACGCCTAAGTAGTTTCCATTGTCTACAAGAGAGTTAGCGAGTCTGTTTAGGGGAAAATATGGTTGTACCCAAGGAAGTAAGTCAGCAATTCTGTTACTAGAGCATCACACTTCAGAGTCCTGACGCCTTCGCTAACAGAATCGCTGTGTGGAATCCTGATGCCATTTCTGTCAAACGCATCCTTGATAATTTAGTGTCAGTAATATCTTCACAAATAACATCAAAACATAAGGGATGACTTTAAATGTAATCCTAAGGGAAGTGTTTCGTGAAATGCGTAAAAATGGGATTAGTGCTGTGCTAAAATACAATAGTTGTTTAGTTGGTTGGAAGAGCATCTATGATCACGATCTGAAACAATAGCAAGCCATTGTCAAATTTTGTCGTCTTTGGAGTCAGTTTCAAGGTAAAGTGATGTAGAAGGATTCTGAAAACTAAATGCAAAAAAAGGCATTACTCGATTGGGCTTTCCTTATGAGCGCACAACTTCTTTTCACACCACTCTATTAATTCCACAAAAATGTTGTCAGTGTCGAACATCGAGCCTGTAGACTTATCAACTTGATTTGGAGACTCTTCTAAACAAAAGCTGGGTGATGTTAAATCTGGCGAGCGAAAGGGTACAAATTCAAGAATATATCACCATCCGCACGGGTAAAATGTCCAAAGCATTTAAAAAAGATTACTTAAAAAATAATGTCCTCCCCAGAAATCATTAACAGACCAGTGTCAGTCCACCATGTGAGGAGTTATTTGATAGCGCAGGTAAGTAAATGAGATGCCATTTACTCGTACAGTTTTATTCCGGGCTTGGCATAATTTGATTGGATGATTATTTTTTGTGTGATTTTGGTCAACGATGTCTTTTTGTATTATTTTACAGACCAATTTAGTCACCAGCCTGCCTCACTACCCTATTTATTCTGAGATCATGGTAAGAACACTTACAACTCGGACAAGAGGAGGAGCGAAAAAATAAAGTAAAATAAAATCTTTTTGGATAAGTGCCTGAGTTTAATTGGAGTTATTCAGCTCAAAGGGTACGGAAGGTGACCTCCAATGAGCGGAACTCGTGCTTCTCTAAAATGAGGAGGTTTCATTGTCGCGCACAAACTATCTAAGAGCAGCCTCATAATTCCTGCCTGGAATTCATTTGATGTTATATCCTACATCTAATTGGGAACGGCAATGCCCACTGCTGCCATGGCAACAATTCGGATTCTGTGCGACCTTGCGATGGCTGGTCTTGCAGCAATCAGACTTAGGCATTGCACACGTTAAGTGTGTGCTATCAGAACTGATCCATGGGTACTCAAGCTAAAGAACGATAGCGCAAGCCATTCAGTGGAATGTTTGTGCCATTCATTAACTTGTTCCAGTACTGGGGGGCTGATTGCGTTCAATCGCCTTTTAAAATGTGTTTGGAGGTTCCATCACTATAAAAACAATAGGTAGTACAGCACCAAGTTATCAACTCCTAAAATTTTAAATGGTCCACCCATTAACTTTCACGCATTATTGACATTATTAATTTTAGAGCTCCAAACTTGCAGTATTTTCCCGAAAGTCTATTCTACGTTTAATTTTAGCAGCGCCTTCGAAGGCCTTGGGTGGACATCATAAAAGTCACCTTTTTTACTCACAGAAATACCGCAATTTTTTCGTAACACAGAATACTACGGAACAGGAAGAAATGAGCCAAAATCATCACATCTCATCCGTAGTTGGTTTGAGGACAATTGCCGCAAGAATGGAATGTCTTGGGTTTCACCTGTGTCGCGTTGTGAAGCATCAAACGTGGCATCAGATTTCATCGAGATGAGTTTTCATTGCACCTGTAGTCACCTATGCTGATGCTGCAAGCAGTGAATAGAGGAATAATGAGCCAAGTTTCTACCATTTTTGCAATTTTTGATAAAAAATCGTAGTAAATAAAATCAGAGCAAACCCATTAGATAGTGTGCTATTTTTAAACGGGTGCATGAGATTTTCCGTGTGCCTGAACCCTACCGTGTTCATAAACAAAGTAAGTAGATCCTCAACACAGGTGCCTTTATCTACTGATTTGTAAAAATAAGTTGACAGTTGTTTTAAGTGTACTTGACTGCTAGTTCACTGCTACGGGCGTAATGTAGCCTCCAGTTTGGAGATTTTATGGCATATCAAAAGGGACTTCTACTAAAATCATTGAGCAGAACAAAGAAAAAGGTAATTTTTGGAGTTTTTAGGCTGATGAAGAATGAGCTAAGGCAAGGCAACCACTATAGATTCAGAATAGAGTTGCTAGAAATAACCATTACCATTCTCATTGCAAACCCATTTCAACCCTCTAATCGGCATTTCGTTAGAAAGAATTGAAATTCTCCTTAAGCTGCACTCCTGATTTTGGCCAAAAGTTTGCGAAGTCGTAGTTTCTCTCCTCCGAAAGCTCACAGCAATTGTCATCTCAGTTGGTGTTGTTTGTGCGCTTTGCTTTGCCAAGAATTCGTGGAAGATTAATGAGACATTCAGTACAAGGTAAAGAGAAAGGAGAAGTGGTGAAAATCAAGTAACTTCCTCCTCCGAAGCAGTTTCTATTTTTACCTTTTTCTTTGGCAAAAAGCTATGGTCGTAGACCAATCATTTTTTACGCTACAAATAATCTCTTTTGGACCCACGGAAAAGGTACAATCCAGCTAGATTAAAGAAAGCGCTCGAAATGGTTGTACTGCATCCGATCAAAGATAAAATTTTAGAGCAATGGTATTAAGAGTGTCTCATTCCCCTGTAACATCGCTGCCATTAATCACTCTTTGTTTAAGCTTCAGCTTTGCTTTCACCTATCACATGATAGCACTTACTACCGAATGTCATCTTTGCCATAAGGCATGGAGTCCGCTGTTTAAGCAAAACACATTAAAAAGTTGTGAACAAAAACTGTGTAAGGTATTATTGTTCAAAGTTATTAGACTGTTTTATTATCTTTTTCACTCGCTATTGTTGCATTACATCAGTCTACAGGTCTAAAATTGTCAATGAAGTCTCCTTAAATTTCATTTATACAGTGCCGCCAAGACCACTTGTTCATATCGTCGAAGCCTCGTTCATCGTCTACACAACCTAAAAATGAGAGACCGATAGATTCGGCAGATCATTCTTTTGATGCAGGTTTTGTGCATCTGCTGTAGTCTCCTCAGGACATTGTGTAAACCCTTTTAGCTTCAAATGTGTCCTCCTGTTGATTAGATTGCATTCTATTACTGCGTGGCAATCGAATCGGATGCATAAAGTTACGAGGCTCTAAAAACACGAATCAGGCCAGCAGATAAATTCTCTGTATTTGCTAAAAGGCTTTCCCTGGCTTTTGCTAAGGTTGCCGTTGACCGAATAGCACAGCATGCAGAAAGGAACGCAAAATATCCCAATTCCCCTAAACAAGCGATATCAATTTTAACTTTAATAGTGATTAAAACAAAAATATTCAAGCTTAGTGGGAATCTCCTTCGACTTTATAAGGTATTAGGAGGATGATCTCTTTTAGTGCCTCAGCTGCCACTGTAGCAGCGCTCCAATTTCTTCTTTACCGCTTTTTGTAGGTCTGCAGTCTTCCTTCTTCGGCATTAAGAACGGCATATGCAGTAACAAAACAATGCGGGTAATGCAGCACACTTTATCATAATTACCTCTGATTGGGAAGCCAAAAATACCGAGAGAGTAACGATCCCACAGCTGAAAAGGCGTCAATCTTTTTAACAAAAGGCAGAACAATTTGGCGAAGGTCATCCTACCCCAACTGCGCATAATTGGTGGATTTCTAAGTAGTCAGAATTATTCTTTTGGTGCATGTGGTCTTCACAAATTGCAAAGCTAAATGCGCAACTACAGTCGGCGGCGCAAAATGTGTTTTCTACCTAGGCATGAAGTGGAATCGGTTATTCTCTGGCCCCTCTACCAGTGACTTGGTTGAGGGTAAAGTAGCTTTTCTGCAACTGATCAACTATTTAGCGAGGGCTCATCCTTTCCATTCTTGATAAATCAGCAAATCGTTCAGACTTAGTAAGCATTTATTTAGCCAGTTTTACTTTTCTCCGCCTTTCGAGATAGTTAATTTTATTGGGATTTGCTTAATTGCGCTGGGTTAGCCTCCATCAGGTGACCGAATGCATACATAAATGCATATGCTCGTCTTCGAAAGAATGTGGGATAATGATAAAGATAAAAATAACAAAAGAGAGATTTTCAGCGTTTGTCTAGCTTCGCAGTAAAGCCGATTAGGATTTAAATTATATTTGTATCTGACATGAAGGTGCGTCTAGCGATGCATGATTTGGGTTTTTACTTTACTCACAAAGGGTCACTAAGGCCCAGTCGTCTTGGATGATGTACTAGTTTTGCTGAAAGCACCAACCAATCATTTGACCACTTGTGCTAGGTACACTTAAAGTCGATCCCAAGGACGTAAAAATTCTAAATCAAATTGACACAAAATGGCAGCCTTTTACTGCTGACAATGAGGAGGCTCAATGGACGTGCAGAATACCTTAGCAACACCTCTTTGGACGTAGTTTTTTTAAATCTTTTGTCTGTGATACACTTTATCTGTATACCGCGTCTTCGCCGAGTGCTATGCAACCGAAATATCAAGAAGTTGTCTGTGTGCTTTGGTGCCTCACATAAATCAAGTCGACCAGGTCCAGCTGACGCTTAAAGAAGCCTGAGCTTTGCCATCTCGTTGTGGTTTTGGTATTTGCTTCAGATAAAACCCCTCGTAAGTATTTCAATAGACTCGACACTAAAATCGCGAATAGCATAATGTGACCAAGATCATTGATAGAGTTTTGTTCATTGCCTAATAAAGGAATTTTTTGTCAAAAATTTGCACGGCTCGCGGCAGAGTCGATTCGGGTATTTTTTGAATCGACGGTGCCGCGCTGATACGCTCAAAGGTTAACCAAATCCTCCTCTAATGAAGAGCTCAGCATGTATTAACTTGATGTTTTTAAAAAAAGTACTTGAGGAAGAGACCTTATATGCTGATGCTAAATCACACGGCACTAAGACTAGTTCTACACTTTTAAGCTAGCAGGGTTAAAACATTTAGTAAAATTAAAAACTGCTCCTTGGTACTGATGTACAAACATGTTCCTCCTTGTTAAAAATAGGTAATGCGTTATCTCTAATACAATAGTTAGTGATAAAAACTGCGTTTGCATTGTATGGCATAATTCATCTTTGCAGTATTTTGTAGCCCACAAGTATTGAGAAGGTGGACAAGACTGTCGAACTGCAGTGTAATGCATAGTCTCTTGTGCCAGTCTGTCGACACGAAACTCCTCATTGGAAGACAGATTCTGGTTCGCTTTCAAAAAACTATACACGTTTTGTTAAACAGCTTTCAGAAAAGGTGTAAGGACAAAGCTCTTAGCAGAACTGCTTCGCTTTCTGAAAATATTCCCGGGATTGGTACCAAAGGTTGAAGAAGAACGTGTACGCTTTTAAAAAACAGTAAATGGTTGCTATTCGTCACTAACCCTGATAGTTGAAGACTAAAACGCTAAGGTTGGTACCCATTAATATCTTGTCAAATCAACGTGGCTGATAAAACAACTCGTTTTCGCTCACATCATTTGCATAATTATTGGAAACAAAGGAGTCAAACAAATGAGTTCTATACTTCATCCACTAATTGATGTTAGTGACCATCAAAACCCACCGATTCGACTTTAAATTTCGCATTAACTTGGTAAGATTGAGCGTTAATTTTAGCCTGCATGATAATTAATTCCATAGTACCAAAAACCGGGGCTTCGTGTTTTGCGCCATTGCCTATTCCAAACAGTCAGCTCGCTAATCCACAAGTCTGAGGCATCACCTCATCCTTGTGGAAGCCAAATTCTGTTGCAGTTTTGTGGATGTGTGATAAAACTGAGGGCAAAGTTGGTTATTACAAAAAACTCTCGCGCTAAAGCAAAATACTTGGTCCAAGAGCCGCTGGTCGCACCGATAGCGTCTGATTTGACTTGTTGGTACCAAGAAACCCCTCCTAAGCAGTTCACGACCATTTAACTAAGTCAAAATTAAGTCTTACAGCAAAAGGAATCCTAAAGAGGGTCTTATGGTGATATTTTAAAGTAGAGGGATGCGATACTTACCATTTCTCAAACTAATTTATGCACCATGTTGCCATTTACAAATAAGTAGTGTTAGATTAGAAATGAAATTCGAGAATATTTTCCCTTGGAAGATGAATTTTGGCGGCTGAAGTAAGTAGCGACTAGTTGGGAGAGAGCTACTGGCCTTATTTATCGGTGAGAAATCACCTCGCCGTCTACAAGCTTGTTCTCTTGTTAACTTAGTCACTCCATCTTATCAACGTATCAGTTATGATGCTGTAAAGTTTGGAAACATGCTTTGTCGTAGATAGCGAGTGGCTAACACGCAATAGTTAAATGTTGCAAGACGCAAAATAGGCGCTGACAGAAGTAGCTTTGCGTTTGTTTTCCCGCCTAAAAGTGATTGTGAGTAGCTGCTTTTGTTAAAGTGCCATTTAAATCCTCTTAGAGGAGAATCAGAAGCTGTCATTGCAGTGTCAAAGAAATGTCATCAAATGACAATAAAATTTGAAGTTTGCAAAGAATGCATGGAAGGCTTTTAAAATGTCAGTAATAACTAGATAAACGGTATATTTTTAAAGTCGTTTTGCAGCGAGCGATTATATTCCGCCGGACTGCATTGGTATCACTGCAAATCGCCGACGATATCACTGCAGGCTTATTAGGTGAAAAGGTA
The DNA here is from genome assembly GCA_023375655.1 of Taenia crassiceps. Classification (NCBI taxonomy): domain Eukaryota; kingdom Metazoa; phylum Platyhelminthes; class Cestoda; order Cyclophyllidea; family Taeniidae; genus Taenia; species Taenia crassiceps. Next base: position 2,225,866 of record JAKROA010000009.1, read on the forward strand.
TATAGAAAAAGGAAAATTATTTTTCCAACTATTCTGCTGAATTTTACCCCAGTTACCATAATTGGCCATGGTTATGAAGGCCTTACCTGGACATTTCCGAGTTGGATAACGCAGGGAGTTCGACAAACACAGCCTAGATACATGGTTCCACTAATTTGCTAAAACCAAAGGAAGTCAATTATTGGTGGATATAAAAAGCTCCACAATCACGTCGCTATTTGACACTTTGCTGGTCCATTGTTGACAAGTCATTCTATGCACATGATTATAAGGCACTTGTCACCTATTTGTGACGTTGGCTACGATTGTGAAAAAAAGTAAATGTCGCCTTGATTGAACCGCGTCTTAGGTTTGGACATTTAAAATAAAATAACTTACTGCGAAATCCTAATTCTGGTTTAGCAAGCAGGATAGCTTCCTGCCTATTAATTGTTGTTAACTTTCTTCATTGTTGCCCACAAATTCACAGATCAAACCACAAATGTTAAATTTGTCTTCAAAAAAATATAGCTCAAAGCTCCTCTTGGTGATCTGACTAGTCTACGTATGAATGCGCCAGTAAATGCAAGGTTGTTCACTGCAGGAACGCACCTCCTTTACAGACTGAGTAGGTTCTAATCATGTCATTAAACCATTTTTATTCACAGTTTAGCTAAGACATGTGAGTACGCTTATTTTTAGCTTTTAGTTTTGCATTTTCTTAACAAGAGCTGTAAAAATCTACCTCACATTCACATATTCCAAATTTACAGGGCGTCTCAGCTCAACAACCGTATTTACCAGCCCGCTCATTCCTTGAAAGAAATGGATCTTTCAGTACTCTTTAGAGTTAGAGCTGTTTCTTTTTTTTTGAGACTAGGTGAGGGTAAAATGCATTGGCCGTGTACGATTGTTAAATTACGATAAAGGCGGGCAGTTTCAAGCAAAGCTAAGCTACTTAGGGCTGAGCTAGTGACTTTTGTTAAAGAAGGAAAATAGATGTTGTGGCTCTGTGGCACGGCCAAAATTTCATAACTCGATTTCTAGCTATCCTTTCACGGCACAATGCTGCAGTACAGCCTGCATTAAGTGGAATGGATAGGCTTGTGACAGTCCATTAGTGACTGGTGTTGAGATGAGTGATTTTGCATACCATGCAACATTTACTTTTGTCGCGGTTCAGACCTATTGTTATTTATTTTGTGTGCGAATGCTACAACTTTCAAATTCTCAATTACCAGAAATTTTTAAAGTCCTCCATTTGGACCGTAAAATCAAGAAAACCAAAAATTTTGTAGAAGTGGTTTATGACTATTTCTAAATCTACCACATTATAATGTTTGACGGTTAAAACGAATCTTGGTAAGTGACTTCAATGCAGAGGCAATGGTACCCAGAGTTGGTTGTTAATGCGAACATTCGTTACGGCCTCGGAGAGCTATCACTTAAGTCCTTAAGGGGAAGCAATTCGGTATTTATTTATGTTTACACCAGTGGCAAGAATGGTCTCGAGAATTCCTTCTGCTATTATTTGCAGGAGGTGTAAGTCTCCTATCACATGAACGGACGAGCACACACTTCCACCTGATACGACAGAAAGCAATTGCAGGTGTAAGATACCTATAAGAAGAGAACGGTCGTATTAAGAAGCAACCTTCTTAGAAGGACTAATGTCCTAGTAACCCCACCAACTCCTGCTTCTATTGCGGGCTAATCTTTGCCATATGGGACCCACTTTTGCAAAATTTATGATTTCCAGTTGCACAAATTCTACTGTCACATAATTTTTCTATGATTGGGATTCAATATTTGACAAATATGCAGAGTGCCTTTTTTGTGGCAAGTGCCTTTGTTAAGATACTGCTAGAAGCAAACGGATGAAGTCGGTTAAATTCCTCTTAGTACAACAGTATGACAAACTTCTATGTGCTCCTTCAAATTAACTATCTATTTTTAAAGACGAGTATACGTAACTTCACCTTTGGAGGCCAACGGCAAATTAACCAAGAAATTAACTAACCGAGATAGTTTTCGTCTCGGTAGTACCACACCTGCGCTGCCTCCTGGGTTAATTCCGGTTGACATCTCTATTCGGATATATGTGAACATCGCAGTATTTGTTGCAACTCACCGTTTCAAAATGCATTCATCAATGACCATGTGACAATTTGGCGGAAGAGAGAAAAAAATGACATTTCGTGTCATGATGACGCATTTGCTGTGTTTTTCTTTTCAATGGGAAAATTCTATTTTCTGATTCAGAGGCTGTGGATAGAATTTGTCTTCCACATGCTTTAACTTGACCTCCTGGCTGTTAGAATTAAGCGCCAAATTCTTAGCAGCTCTTGATTAGCCCAACAACTTGCCAAAATTATGAGGTCTCGGATCTCGACGAATTGGAGAATATTTTTGCGACATTGGAACGGGTAGTAATTGCATTGGATTCAAACTCCAGTCGGAAAATTTGTCTACTTCTCGTAGGAATCTAAAGTTGTTAAAAAACATAAATAATCGCAGCTGTGCCTTGCTAGCAATCATCAACCGCCAAAAAAGCGGTTGCCTACGTGCAAGCGGCTTATGCATCCATCAGAGCTTTTGCCAAACGCTACGCCGAGTGTATGCTTGCCAATTTATTTAGTAATCACATAGATCTTTGTTCGATTTTCAAGGGACAGCAGTTTTAGCCCTTTCGAAATTTTAGGACCTAGTCATTGAACAGAGCTTCCTGAGAAAACAATCTTTCCATTTTAGCCCTGAGAATGAGTTTTCAGCTCCCATGGTGTACCGTACATTCGATCGCTGGAGAGAAATTACTAGGTTAAAGACAATCTTAGCTAAAGTATTTGCAGGTCAAGGAGAAAATATTACGAGTTGTAATAATCAGCAGTATCTGTAAGAGATTCCTTACAAACGCTTGGAATGGACGGAATGGTGAAACGTCCAGTTTGACGGTGAATCACAGGAGATGGAAAGATTGGACTGTTTAGCTACACTTTCTAGAGTCTATCATTTTCTCACGCCTTATTGTGTCAATGAAGGACCCATCTTTACCTATCCTCTTTCTACTAAAAGTTTATACTTCCTATCTGTTCAGTCGCAAGCAATAACTTAGCTTTAGCAGACGGCTTATTGGCTAAGAACAGTTTGCTGACCCAGAAAGGCCCACAGATATATGGTGACTCTTTGCTTAAATTGTAAAACTTTTGATGACATTTAAACTCATCCACATTAAAGCGCCACCTGCAAATTTTTCGGTCCATTCTTAGACCAATAACAGGCTAAGCACAAACGTACTGATCATTATTTTAAATGAACGTATCAAAATTATCCCATCAATTTTAGAGCTGGAAAATAAAAAGCTTCACGCCAAATTGAGAATTTTGTATGACTTTATTGTGACTCCAAGCTTTACGGCTGCACAAGTCTGCCTTACACTTTGATACTATAGGGACCCAAACTAGTCACAATTCCACGGGCGCTGGTTGTTCCATGGTGCAGCAGAGAGTAGTGGTATTTTCACGCATATTTTATGTATATCTGCTCAAATATTTATTTGGGTGTTTTGTTTTCTTAACATATACTGTTCGGTAGCAAACATTTTATTCAACATAATGCCTAGACAAATATCTCGACTTAAAATTGATAGAGAAATCCATCAGTCATAGGTAGGTTCGACCTTGTGAATATTAATTTCCGCTAAATACTTCAGCTATGAAAATGAACCAACTGTGAGTCATGTGGACGCCTTATTTTACACGCATATAGCTGTTTTGGTGTTTCCTTTCAAATTATTCCCTGCATTACGAAATTAATCTCACTACACTTTGGCCGTGTTTTGAGAAATGGCACTATTTTTTTATTGCAAGTCCTGCCAGAACGGGAATCGCTTTGGCGATGTTGACAGTATATTGATGGCATTCAAGATCTCGCATCTGCCTCTTGAGAGGGATCCTCATCCAAAACGAGCGAAAGACCCAGGATAATTCTAAAGCTATGAGAAGGAACGAAGGGCTTTAAAACTGTGTTGCAAGAATGAGAGTAGTTTGATGAGGCTTTCAATCAAGCCATGTTTAATGGCTCAATTCAATCCAAATGCTGCCTAAGCTGCCCAAAAATTAACACCAGAAGTAGACACTAAGTGCACTTGGCGCGACTGCTGGTTAAATGGGTTTAAATGTCACACATCCCTTGGAGGTTCACCCGGCGGATGCTATCAGTTGTATGCCATCTGAAAAGACAAATATGCAATTAAAAGTCAAAGTTATGGTTAAACGCATCAAAACATAACTGCAGCTACAACTTATAATTATAGAGATAAAAATCTGCTCCTTTTTAATATTTTTGGAGGGAGTTCATACAACTATCTGCACTGCCGGACAGTACTGATGCACACTTCCATGTGGTCAGTTGGTTAAACACAAAATGTCACTCTCACGATTTATTTTGTCATTTTATGTATAAGATTTAGTTGCGAAATGCATTCCAAGACTCCTTCGCATGCAAAAGAGCGCTAAAAACTTGAAGCGATTTTGTATATATACATATACTTGGCAAACAGAAAGAACGGGAGGCCATGCCACCCCGTTGGAGCGAAATAGCCGTCTAAGTCCCACGCTGAAACCGGTAGTCAACTGAGCAAAGTAATGCAATTAAGGCTTGACTGCTAAGATGTGCTTAGCCTTCACAGCTCCAATGTACCTCTTTATTTCACCTCAAACCCATTAGTCTTAACCTCCTTACTTTTGCTTAAAGTGGGAAAATTATCCAAAACGGTACCATTCTATGTTTCCTAATGCTTACGAAGGCAACATCTTAAATAGTATTATAAACCTTCTAAGTAGGCTGTGGACCAACGGCTAGTGACTAAGAAGTGTCATCATCGAAATTCACTGTTCTACTCAGAAGCAAATGTAGTTTTGTCACATGACTGAATTTAACAGGAATTCTTAATGACACCTTTCCCTTCAGGATCAGCCATACAACTAAAATCTTAATATATCTCTTTTAAACGTCAAGATGCATTACGAAAATCTTGCATTTAAAATTCGTGTAGGGTAAGTTTATCAAGCGAAGATGCTCATTTTTGTATAAATAATTCAAGACAAACCATTGTAGCAAGAATTTCTAGAGCTTACTCCGAAGAGACCTGAAACCCTCCCTAAGACTCACTAACCCGCCTTTGCTCCAATTTCCGGCCCGCGCAGACTCTGTTGGCATTTTAAAGTGAAAATCGCCACCTATTTTGGCAATGGCCAATTATAACCTCACGGCTGCAAGACAAAGAGTTAAAAATAAAACCTAAAGGGGTGGAGCGACCTATTCAAAGCGTATTAGACTAAATGATGGGTTGATGGATGCTAGCCACGCAAACACTCTGCTATAATGTAGTAATAATATTGCAGCTCAGGCATAACGCAAGATGGATAACCTGTAACATTTGTAACACAATCTATGAAGGGTTAACATTACCTCCCTCAACTCGTTGCCCACTGTTAAATTGGTGCAACTGTGATTCCAAAGCGAAATTCTCTCACCCCTGTTAATTTCGAATATCAAAATTGCGCCTCAACGTGGGGCACCTTTGCGATGTCACATGCCGGCGAATGGCTGTGGGTAAAATTTTTGAGCGGCAGTTTTAAAGAGGTTGGTTTCCGCTCAAAAAAGTTGTTTCAAGTAGATGCATGTCTCGAATATTATTGCAACTACTGAAATTACTGCTTATTTATGGAAAGTAAAAATGAATTTTATTGCCCTAAGTGTGTAAGTTCTTTAAAGCCTTCTAATGGTTTAGTAAAAGTTATCCCAAATTAAAAAAAATTACCAATCCCCTGGCAGTGACACGGTGCTGCCGAAGTGAGGAGTGTGAGGGGGATACGTGGTAGCGCTTATTATTTTGTATAAAGAAGAATATTTTCCATAAATATGCATTGAAGTGGTATCGAATGCTTTAAAAGGTAATCTGACTTATAAGGGGGGTGGATATGATAATTACAACTTAGCGTTCCAGAAAATTGAGTTGATAGCGTTTTTGGATTCATCGCTCTTTACTGATACCGTATTTTTTTAATAAAAAATGCCGAGGTATGGCAAAATTACAAGATCTTGTGCTGTAAGAATGATATTTTTCAACTAACAAAAAAATTTTATTGTCTTCAAGGAAAGTGCTTGATGGTAGGAGGCTCTATCGGCTGGGCAGATTTCGTCTGTCAATCATTACTAGTCACTTTGTAGCACAACTGAAATGCCAACTTCTCTCCTGCACTTTGACATTAACGAAATGCACCTTATCAAAGTACTTAATTAAAAGTTAAAATGCTCATCTTTTGTTATTTTAATGTGAGGGGCATAAAATTCTTTTCTAAATGATGACTTCCTCATGATTGCTATACGGGGTTGAGTTATGTGTTACTGCCCATTCCAAGGGGAATAATTAGTTATAAAGACTATAGCAGTTTAAGTAGTAAGAAAGAGACACTTCATGGGTGCTCAATATGGAGTACTTTGGTGTTCTCCTTTTGATATTGTAAAATGCTTATCTTAACTAAAGTATGTGGATTTCTGGATTTCAGCCCCTTTTTAAGCAAATGCTTTCTCCTTTTAAAGGTTAAGAGTCAAATAACCGAAAATTGGTATTATTTTTTATTTAAAGCACCAAATGCAGTAACATCTTCCCAATTCGTCAAGGTATTAAAACCAACAATTTTCTCATCTTGTAGCCGGTTGAAGGTTTCCCATGATTCGCAAACACCAGAAAGCGTAATGCAGCAGACGAGGAGCAGAAACGCTCTACTCACATGTTTTTCCCTTCATGCTCCACACTGTCCCAATATAGAGTTATCAATTATCTTAGTGATGTGGTCCCGTCACTGGATGAGGGATGAGTCAAAACGAGAAAGAGTCGATTTATCTTATCCCGGATTGTCATGCAGGAGGCATCCGAGTCTAATTGCCTGTCCGCCCTATCTGATTGCTCGTCAAAGGGAAGGTACGTGAGTGCATGTAAATACTTGCTCCCTCTGCTCCTAAACATGTCATGAAGTGTCACCACATTTTCCCCGGTACCAATCATTAGTGGTCAGACCGCAAACAGCAGCATCTTTCATAAATGCCTTTTATAATTGTAGAGCAAGACATCTGAATGCAAGTTTGTAGGCATTGTGAGGTATAAAGTGTTTTCTCCCACCTAGTTTGGTAAACTTCTACTATGTCTATTGCATAGTAGTCAGGCTTAGTCCTCAGCAAAGAAAATAATCCACGCATTCAGTAGTATCTTACGTTTCTCTCAAATTGCCTTTGTCACTTTTACTTGATTTTAATTTTAATCACGAGGACAGTCACTTTACCACCACGAAGTCCAACCACCAAAAAATGCAAAACGGAGTGTAAAAGTGTTGATTTCCATTCCTAAAGTTTTCAACACACATTTAATTAGGGCGAGTTTTGGCTAATGTAAAAGGCTTTCATTCCATCAAGTAATCAGTCTCGGCGCCCATTTAAATGTGTTTCCTTGCGCCAATCCAAGGTTTAATGTGCAGCACGGACACATCCTCACTAACCCCTTTCTTCTGATAATTGGCCTCAGATCTCTCCGTGATTCCGCTTCCGTGGCAAGCGTCACCTTGACGATCGAGGGGAGAGGGAAATCAGCCAAGAGACAAAGACAAGGATCTTGAAGTGATTTAGACTGCAGCCTTTGCTTCCTTAAACTTAGTTTTAAAAGGGTGCAATTAAATTGCTCCATAGTGACTATGTGGAAAATATTGGTTGACGAGGAAAATCATTCATTTAATTAATAAAAGAAACTAAAATATTAATAAATTTATAGTGCCATCTTAATTTCCTTTCCCCACAAAAAAACATGGCAATCAGAGCTCTCTGCAGTTGTTCGTTAAAAAAATATCTACATGAGTTCCGCAACTTAGTTTCCGTAGCGTATAAGCAAACTTTTATGGAAGTTAAGCTTTAGCTTTCATAATCACCTCGCTTTGATTTATTTGTCAGCACATATCATTGATGAATCACGAGTTAATTCGAGATAACTTTAATTGCTCCATATTTAAATCAGTCTCCTTCCCTTTTGACATCTCTTCCTTAAGGGCCGAGAATTGTTAAAACTAATTTATAATGACAGGTCAATTAAAGAGGTGACTGGCGATGTGCACGAGCTCTTAATAGCACCGCCTACTTTCTTTGATATTTCCCGCAATACTTAAATAATTAGCTTTGGAGCCACTTCATTTATTGCCAATCAGGTAGGCTGATTGGTAAGTAGGTAGGTGGATAGGTAGGACGGTAGGTTGGGTGATTAATGACCCGACTAGGTAGGTATGCAAAAAATGTAAATTGAGGTAAACCCTGCAGTTGTTTTGGGTGCAGATACTTATTTGTGCTCGGTTTAATTAATAAAAAGTATGGCATTATGGTAAAGTTCATGGTGGGGAGGGGCAACGATAATTTGCATTGATGTCCAAGTCTCTGGAATGAATACGAGCAGCGCAACACATTGCAGGAACCGAGCCGCCATTTGAGTTGCTCTTCCACATTAAAAATGAAGACCTTACTCAATCAAAATGCAAATAAAGACTGCTTTTTTAAAAAAATATGAGGCAAATCGAGATGTGAAAATCATGAGCATTTCCCGAATACTTGTGCTTTTCCCATCATTCCGTTTTTCTAAAACCAAACAAGTGAGAATTTTGACAAGAAAAGTTTTAAAAATCTCCAACTAGTATGAAATTTGCTTTCGTTAATTAGAAATTATCACTAAATGAGATTTACAGCCATTTGAATTGGAATTCGGCCATGATTTTAATGTTAAGTTGGTTTTAAACGGTGCGACTTAGGGGACTCATTTTTGCTGCACTTAATCAGAAGCCCAAACAAAACACGGCTACAACTTCATCGCAAAAGACAGGATGTTTTGATCAGCTCTCTCTAAGGTGATAGAATTTGGATCGCGTTCTTGCAAATCTTTCATTCGAAAGCACCAAAATACACGACTTAGCTAGAAAGGGCGGCATTAAAGTCCAAATGATACTAATGCAGATGGAATGCAAATTCTTTTCTAATATGCTAAACGACCCTTGAGAGTTAATGAAACCTTACCAAAACTAGAAAAGTGGTGAATGAGGGGAAAACGATTTGATGAAATTTATGCAAGACCATTTGAAAGAATGCCATTGGTATGCATTCGCTTGCCTATGGTATTAGTTAAAATGTACTTTTTTTCCAGGCTAAAGGCCTTTATCTAGGCAGCTTTTACAACATCAAGCGTCCGATTCCAAATGCGGGTGAGGTAACCAACAATAGCGTAAAGTAGAACTTTTGTGCCTCTTGTTTCCTTTCGAAGGCTAAGGATTAGTGTTTTACGGAGGCGACTTTTAATGCTTTGCTTCAGTTTCAAGTGTAATCACTATGCCTTTGCTAATTTATTCGCTCGCCAACCTGCGTTAGTTGTAGAGTAGGTTGAAAAAGGCCTGAATTGTGCATAAGCTTAGAATTTTTGCAAGCGACGATCCATTATGCATGTCTGCTACACGCCAAAATTGGCCGCGCATGCCTTTTCCTTGATCCGTTTAGCTTTAAGCACAGTCCATCTAAAGTTTCCTGCGCCAGTCATAGGCTGAAGTAAGTTGGACTTTAAAGGCCATCAAATTTCGGTGTCTCAGACATATTGCCCTGATAAACATGCAGTGCTACTCCTATTATAAGTCGTTTCCGAAATTATGCTTCAATTTTCTTTAAGATTTCATTTTTTTAGCAGAGACTAATCGGTTGAGAACTGTTCCGCAAAAAATGCATTAATAAATTTAAACTTTTTATATCTAAACCATAAATGGAACTTAAACATGGCGCCCACAGCTTTGAGTCTCCGACCTTCGTGCAGAATTAAAGCATGGCAGCTTGCAAAACACTCATCCTCTGCTTACTATTTGCTGATGTTTCCATATTCTGTTTGGTCCGTTTATCTCAGGAACGAGACTATTAATGCGGCGTTCCGTTTGTCAGCTGTACACCTCATCTGACTAAACTTTTGTGCATGCAGAGAGTCAGAATTGGTTAAAAATGTGTGCTTGACACACGAGACTTCATGGATTTTGCAATGGACGTTCATTGTAGAAAGTTTTGTCGCACATACACTACACTGCAAGATGACAAGACACTAAGAATTTGGTGTTGTGTCGAAAGAGACTGCAACCCCTGTTCATCGAATGCGAGGTAAGGGAACTCTCAGGCCCTTTTTGAAGCCCCGTGGTAATGCACTGTCTTATTAGAGTTATGCCGTCTTTTTACACAGCTATTTGGATAGGATCTTGTAATGTCGCAAACTGTTTTTTTATTCATTCTCTAGCTTTGCCAGATATAAATCACACCAATCTTACCATTCCTCACTCTGTGCAAGAAAGTGCGACTTACTATCACAGCAAAACAGCGGATTTCCTAGCACAATTTGGCTGGTCAGCAAGTAATCCAACACCGACCCATTTTTAAAAACGAATGTGAGAGGAGAGCAGAACAAAGATTAATGTTCTGCTGCAACCCATCATCATTAATTAATGTATGGACTTTGAGGCCCATTTTCAACCCCTATTCCATCTCCCTATTTATGGGTGTTAACTAATCGCTCCATCATTCGCGTCACGCAAGACCTCACTTGAAGTTACTTCTGGCACCTTAATCCTTAAATATCGCATTTGATAGAGGTAGGTGAGGATTTCGGTTTCTACCCAACTTGACGCCATTATTGATGATTAATTGGGTACTACTGTCAGTTTTATAGAAGTTCCTAAAAATCTTGCGAATTTTTAAATCAGTCACAAAACGGAGAGTATAGACTGGTGAAAAGTAAACGATGTCGTTTCAAACTTAGTAGAGCACCTAATGAAGCCTAAAAAAATTACATTTTCGTGCTGTAAAGCTTATTCATGCCGACAATCGCTGGCATTTCCAGGCTTCTACGAGTAGCTAGAAGATGCTCGACCATTCTTTGATGCCTAACGCCAGAGTAGACAATTCCCTGCCGGAGTCATTTTCAATTACTGAATTAAGACCGTTTGCCTTTGCCGCTGTCCAATACTTCCGACAAGGGACGCAGATCGAACTAGGAAATCCACCGCCCAGTGTAGCTGCATGCCATAAAGCTGAGGCGTTCTTCGAAAACAGATGAGTCGATCATTGCCTTTAAATTTTAATCTTTTAGGAGGCATTGATTAACCTCGCTGTTTCCTTTTTACCGCATCAATGACCCACAATTTCATTTAAGCAGATAGTTCGGTCACAAAACAGTTTCAAATGGTACGCCAATGGATGTCAACTTTTAGTGAGATTTAAGGCTTATTGGAAAGATTTCCAAAAAGTATAAATAAAATCCATAACTGAAAGGCTCTGGGCAAATTTACTCAAATTAAAACGTGCAAATCTTGAAGCTAATGTGAGTACACGTCGTTTTTTCTTTGTTTTTCCTTTTAAAAAGGACGGGGGAAAACTGGAATACCGCATCAATAAACACAGAACTCAGGAGGAGTGGCACGTATGTGATGTTGACTGGATAAATGACAGGCGTTGGTGACCACGAGAAAAAACTGGTAGATTTCGCATGTTGTCGTACTGCTTTCCAATGGTCCGAAATGCCAGATGTTCACTGAAGACTCGCCTAGTGCTGTGATTTCCCTAAATACATACCCAGATTGTGAATGTCACTATAATAACTTTAGACGTGACGGCGAAATTTTCTTTAGAAGTTCTGAAAAAACCTTCTGCAACCTTATAAGGAAGGGAGGATGAAGTCGGATAGAGATAGCGTTAGTATCTGTGAGCGGAATACTGTTGGCCTTTATCGCTTTGATACGGTTCTTCCGCCTAGTACTGAGAACAGACTAATTTGTCACTGGATGTTTACTCCGGAAAAAGCTTGGAAATAGGCAACCTTTTGATTCATTTAACAAAACATTAAATGGATGAAATTGCTCTATATAGTTAATATTATGGAGGTGTTGGTTTTTCTTGAAGAACCAAGCGCCACTTAGCACTCTATGACTAAACTTGCCTTTAATTTTGTGGCAAGAAGGACATGCGAGATTCGTTCTGGTTAAACGACAGACGTCTACAGTGGTCGAGATTTGACACTAGTAGTTAGTCAGGTGCTCACACGGCAATCGCACGCACACCGTGCAAGCCTGTCGAGACTTTGAAGTCTTAGTCACCGAGGTTATCCCCACATTCCGCTTTATGCATTCATTCTCCCCAAGAATGGCAGTAGGAGAGCATTTGGATAGGTTACCTCTGTCGTGCAGTAAGTTTTGGGTCACAAATCGAATAAAATTCGATTCCCGAATCTGGCGATTTGTCCATCTTTTATAGCAATTAGTCTTCCCTTACCCAATTGTTACCAAAATAGAAATGAGATCAACCATGATCACTATAATAGTAAAAAATGGTTTTTTTTATATTTCGTCAGAAGACAGCTCAAATGTGGGCATGGCTGCCGAGAATTAAGTGAGATCCCTACGAAATAATTAAATAGTCGTGGCAATTTTTTATCAGCTTCTTGATTTAAGCATTACTTGTGTGCAAATCAGATGCCTTCATATGGATTAGCATACCATCACGACAACTCCTTAAGTCTTGATTAATGATGTTATGACTAGCACACGGCACATACAGCGATCACCGTCAAAAAGAATGCATTCAGCACTCACCAATGTTTGAGGCAGCACCATACTAGCATGCTTTTTAGTTCTGGACAAGTTAAAAGCACAAGCTCAGATTCAAAGCATATTATATGGGGTTTCGCTGTTGCGGTAGATTTCCTAAGTTTGAGGCTGAGCTAGCATGTCCTTGGATCCTACTGAATGCAGCTTCGGAGGCCAAATCGAGTTGCTTGCTTTTCTGTAAATGTCTTTCGTGAGGGTTACTAAAAGCTCCTTTACCTTTATTAATGTTTCATCTGTGATTATTTTGCCAAATCCCAAAAGTGGCCAATTTTGGGATTTGCTCATTTAAAGTCAATTCGTAATAAACTCACCTTCTACTTCAGTATTTAGCATTTAACTGACGAGTAGATAAGGCTTGGCAAAGTAGGGACTCGCTCACAGTTGATATTGTCCTGAATTGCAAGCCTTCCATATGATTGCAAAAGATCATGGAGGCATACCCGTTACGGCCAAATGGAAGGAATGAGCAAGTGCCAACAAGGATCCCACATGATTAAATGAATACTGACAGCAACCACAGCTTTTAATTTTGGCTAAAGTGACCCCCAAGGCAAATATGCATGAAGTGCGACAACATTAAACGGCCGTTGATTGCGTGGATATAAACTAAAGTTAACTGTCAAGCCATACAGTGCGAAACTCCGTCTTGATGTGAACATCTTTAAAAGCTTTCTTAACAATAAGCTGTTACAACAAATGCAGGAAGTATTTCGGGTCTTACGACGTGCATACACTTTGTTGTTACGTTCTAAAATCAGTATTTAACGACCATTTTTCTTGATATTTTTCCTTTAATGTTTTGCCTTCTTTTAATGGCGAGTGAGACTGACAATTCATTGTCAAAACGAAAAATTCATTCAGAATAATTAATGATGTCATTTATTGCTGCCCTTTCAAGTCTTCTATTACATTGGACAAGGATGGGTTAGATTTTAACCTACAGCACCAACCTTCTGGAAGAAAAATCCTGGTGAGCGTGTTAAGCCTTTGACAGCCTTAACACGGATTTAACCTGACGTTTTTTTGTTATTTTATGCAACATGTGAAGTTCAAAGTAAATTTGTTGATAATAATTATCATTTGCGGGTAGTTTAACTTCCATAAACACCATCTTTGCTGCCTTTTTAAATAGTGACAATTTCTACCCACCACAAGGCACCGCTATTCATAAAAAAACCTGAAATGCATAAGTAGTGGAAAGTGGGACCTCTTCCTTATGAGTCACGATAACTGTATGCTAAAGCCTATCTTGTCAGGCCGAAATTGCAGGCTCTACGGGTTTCTCAACTGCTTAACGGCCAGTCTAAGTGCCTGTCTGACCGGCTTACTCATCGCAGTGGCTTTTTTGCTGCTTGGCGTCAGGCGAAAATGCCCACGTAAGTTAGTTTTAAGTCGCGGTTTGTCGTGGTTACCAAATCCGACAATGTGACATTGACAAGTAGAGTTTGAATTAAGTGCGTGCTGAAAATAATTTGCATTCATATTTATTAAGTGGAAGTCGCAGAGCATTTTGACTAAAAAATATACTAAAACTCACAATGTAAGGTGCGAAAAAAAGTGGCTTAATTCCATACAAATGTTTATGTTGGGTTTTTACTTTAATTGGGCTGAACTCTAATGGTGGTTTCAGGTTGGTTTTGTGAGGGATTTTGGCGTACAGTCACGTGTCAATTGAAACTGAAAGATTCAATTATCCAACCGAGAACACTAATCCAAGAATGTGGGTTTAGCACTCAGAAAGGTAAAGCCATAATTATTTAAATTGTAAGTCGTGGCTTTGAGACTAGAACTGATACCTACCAGCCTCTTTGTACCCTTATTTGATAGTCGGAGCGATGCCTGTGGCAGTGGTCAGGTAACCCAACTCAGAGACGTAGAAATTCCCCAAATTTTATCTAAGAACATTATTTACAGAAAAGTAAAGTCGTCTAAAGCGCCTCAAATTCAAGAATGCTTATATTTGAAAGAGTTACCGCGGTCCTGTCATCTTTGGCTACCCGGACACCGCATTAATGGTCGAGTCAGAGCGATTGCAAACAAGTCAGCAAAGGAATTATTGTGGCTATGCTATTGACATAGTAACTAAGTTATAAGACCATAAGAGGTTATAGGTCTATCGCATATGCCATGCATTTTACAAGCATGACTTGTAAAATGCATGGCATATAGCCAAAGGCACTTTCTGTATGCTACCAGTTTTATCTCACCTAGTGGTTGATTCTAATTTAGAAGAAGATCGACAGATGTCGAAAGAGAAGAGTGGCTAGGGAAAGGGCTGGGTGCTTTATTCAAATAAAGCTTATGTGAGTAGCATAATAAAATTAACGCTGAACCGTAGATATCTAGCAATCGGGTGCATTTTTATGGTTACATTGTTTGAGCTTGTAGAGGCTTATGGAGCTGCGTCCAACTAGCTGGGAATCTGAGTTTCCGTTGACTAAAATTATAATGGATAATTTACCCCCAAAACAAGGCATGACTAAATTAGGCTGCATGGTTGGCAACTTACTACTTAAAAGCGCTCTGTTTCGCTTTGTAATTTGGGGCACAATCCAAAATGTATAGACGCCTTAAACTCAATTATTATTCCTCTCTTAATTTACATACAGTTTCTTTGCCGTTTGTTTTATGGGAATAGTCAACCAGTTTAACAAAGTTGTAAATAATCTAAAACCCCTCAATTATGTGCAAAAGCGATTAGGTTCAGAAACCAGTCTCGTAAGGTAATAAATTTCCGTGGAGAATGATATAACGCTATATCAGTGAGGCGTGTTTTTGAGGTTATTGTTACAGTAGGGCATATTTCTACTGCTTATTTTTTTACTTTATTAGAGTAAAGAGCATCTCAAACTGTGGATATCTTCTGATCAAAGCATTGGATATAAGGATCTGCAGAGGCAGAAGAGGCTCTTTAAGGGGTACAACATGCGCATGGCTAAACCTAGCATTATTACAAAAATGTTTAAGTTAAACCTGAATTGTGGTTACATAGGGGCGAAGGAAATTTGTACTGCAAGAGGCAGACTAAAATCATTGACCATGTTTTTAAATGTCCATTAAAACACTTGGTCCAGCATTCAGGTGACACATAGTAGGCTCAAGTGGGGAAATTGTCGTAGGATAAACTGGCATGTCCTTGATCAATCGACATTCTCCCACTCCACCGCCTTCCTTGTTAAATCGCTTCCTCACCGAATCTTGAATTGCAGTTCAACTCCTTCATTATGACCTCATGAAATGTGCACGGCTAAGAAACTTTCAAGAGAGTAACTATCCCTCTGAAATTTGCACAATCCGTGTTTATTTTGACGCCACTGTGCCACATTTAAAGTCCCTCATAATCACTTGATCCCTATTTGATGTTCTATGCAAGCACCACCGCTATTGTGCGCCGCTATTCCGACTAATGGTGGCCGGATTGTCCTGTGGCATTGTGGCTCCCTCCAGTGCTCCGAACCCTAACATTAGCAACTCTTTCCATTGCAGTGTAATGGAGTATTTCAGCTTTAACATTACTACTGCTGCAACTTAGCCTATTAACAATCCTTTGATTGCTGCACTCTACTATTTACAAATGGTTGGGCTTAGCTCTTGTAAAGTAGTGCGTTAGTTACTGGGATTAAGTATTCAATTCACACGATGACATGGGAACAAAAAGGCCTGGACAAGTGAACAGAATAAGCAAACCAGTGTCAATATGAGGTATAAGATGAGTAGCGGTAAGAGATAAACAAGATAAGGTCAGTATAGTCAAGTATGCAGTCCACACGAATCTCAAACCATAATGTAAACAAAGGTTCTTGCATCAAATAGCAAACAAAAGTTTTCATTTGCGGTTGGCTTTGTTGACTGCTGCATTTCATTATTTGGCCACAATCAAAGGCCACTGCCGCTTGCTTCAATTTTTCCTCCCTAAAGGTGAGCGGTTTGTGCCTATGATAGCCATCTCTCAGAGAAATAATGCAACCTTGACTTAATCCATTCTTAAGAAAATTACGGGGTTTTTAATGCTTTGATTTATCCTAAAGTAGGACTTACGTGTCATTACCCAGTTCTTCTCCGCCAAGTTGGCGAATACATTAGAAATAAATTGAAATAGTGCATATTTAAGACAAGATTTCAAAGATTAGCAACTAAGCTAAAATCGTTTTGTGAAGAAAACGACTTTGGACTACTACAGGGTTAAGCAAACTTTGACGTTTAGGGAGTTTAAAATCTCGAAGAGGCAACTACCTCTTTAGGTAGTTGTAGCAGGTCTGTAGGATGGAGTATACTTAAGTCCGTTGGACTTTTGGTCGTCTGTCATTACAAAGTAATTTTGAAGGACCATCAAAGGACGCACTATGGAAGTACAGGAGATGCCCATTCAGGAGTAATAATCCGCAAATCTTTGAATTTGTTTGAGGCAGTTCAGTAGCATCATAGCAGAATTTTAGGCTTCCGGTAGTTAAGCGAACAAACATGTACTCTTAAAAAGTACAGTCTCAATAACTGTCACCATATGCATTGCCAGACAGTGCAAACTTGGATGTACAACAAAATTTTGATCTTCTTTTTGTAAGGAACAAAGATTACAGTAAATTAATGAACACACAGAATATAAGTGTTTTTGAGCAAAACAAGGTTGAAGCCTTTGTCTGTTTTATGTATAGAAGGATACTTGACTTAACTTTTGTCAGACTTGTCAGAAGTTTAATTTTCCTGATGGGAAAGTTCAGAGTGAACGAATGCAAGTGGACAAAATAATGTACCACTTAAAGAATAACTAAAAAACTTGGCTGTATCCAATCATTCTCATTTCCATCTAAAACGGAAGAGCTCTTCCTTCCAGCCAGCAATGTTACATGATCAAAAATTAATGAGTTGAGTTATAACAAAACACGAGAACAAATGGCAGCTTGTTGCAAGAAAATTTGCCCGAGATGCCTTATTGCATAGAAGACAACTCCTCGGTTATTTGCCCAACTTTGGGCCAGAAGTTGCAGTTTAAACTCACTAAAGAAAACCAAATTCAGGTAAATTTGGCAGCAGACTAGGAGCATCTACTGTGACTCTGGCGTCAACCCTGAATAGGCGTCTTCCATGGTGAAAAGCATCGCGGAGGCTTCCCAACTGCCCCAGATGTTAGGCCAGATTAAGTTAAATAGCCAACCACACGGGATTTAATTCAACATCCAGAAGCTTAATTAGCAAAATCACTCACAAACACCTTACTCCAGGCAGATTTGTTTGCTCGACCATTCACTCGGTAAGGGAAGTTTTAAAAGCAATTGATGCTGTGCATATGTTTACGCATAAAACCAACATTAAATTAACCCACATTATTATGCTGCTTTGCTTGATTGGCTCTCAAGCTAATTAAACTTAAATTTGATTAGGCAATAGCCCAAGTAACCCAAACGGCGCTGCCAAGTTACCTTAGCCTTCCCCGTGTGGCTCAAGCCATTCCAAATTACAAATAGCCAAACGAAATAAGAGCAAGTTTTGGCACTCAGCTGCAAGGCTAGCTAAGAGGATTTCGCATCTTAACGTTTTTTTTTCTGTCACCTCAATGTCCTCACCTTTATACTCATTCGCTTCTTTAGGAGGAGGAGGCGGAGGAGGCGAGAGTTGAAACAGTTAAACATTGTAGCAGCGTTTCGTGATGGTATCGGTTAAGCATGAACCTGAAAGGGCTGTAAAACGCGCTCTAAATCCAACAGTAAAGCGCACCTGCACGGCTACTTTGGGGTTCATTTATTTTTCATGTCTGTTCAAAAAATGCACTGCATTTCAAAGGAAGCCTCCTAAGAAAACGCAATCTGCGTTCACACATAAATTCCCTTTTTATTGTTGCTAGAAATATTTCTAAATGAGATACTTTACACCAAAGGACGCTCATTCTAAAATTTGCAATGCTCTTTCCCCGAAAGATTAGATAAAGCCACAGAATTGGACCAAATGAAAAGGCAAAGGAAAGGTGATTCTCGAAATAATCAGAGTGTTCATATGCATGCTTATCAAGTACTTTAAAATTTGTTGCTGTAAAATAATTTTAAGGCTTTACAATTTGAGCACCGCGTTCACCCTCATTTGATCGGTAAATCGTGTTAACTAGAGGATCATGGAATAAGCAAATCCAAGAAGAGAACAGAACTGTTCTGATGGAATTTGTTTCCTATCAAACTGATCAAGAAAGCGCTTAACATCGTCTTGTAGCTAAGTTTTACCCTGATTAGTCTCCTCGTTTGCTTGGGCAATTTAACTGTGTTGAAGAAGTTTATGCTTAAGGGGTTTGAGAGCAGCGAAAGAGGAATTTAAGCGCGCGTCATATGGGACTACAATTAAAAAAGGCCTGGGTTTTCTTCCAAAGCTGACCTACCGCTAATTTGAAAGCATCGCCTTCAAGACGCACTTTTTAACCGATGCCGACAAAGGGTTTAATGCAGAGAACTAGTAAGTTGCCACTGGAAAGGGGCCTGTTTTGTGGTGGGTCAAGTAAGGCCTCACTTTTGTACTTGTGGTCAGTGACGATTCGGGCGCCTTAGGCCAAGCTTGACTGCTCCCATCTCCTCACATTTTCTCCTTTAATTCACCCCACTCCATCCTACTTTGAAGCGCAAGAATTCAATTTTACACCGACTCAAATGAAAAGGATTTTTTTCTTAAAACATTCACTCATTTTTCTCTACCTAATCCCATGCAAACTAAGCTGAAATAAACAATTCTTACATTTAGTTTTTTAAGAATGAAATTCGAGAAAAAACTGTTGCCTTTCAATTTTTCTTAAGGAATGAGGCTTTTGTCTCACAAAAATTCAGTCAGGCTAGGCAGATTAGTAAAAGGGTGTTTGGGATCAGTATTTAAACAAACAAGTCTTGCAGCGACCAAATTTAGGGCACTGAGTTAGCTTGAAGAAACTAACTGAATAAAAACTTCTATCAATGAGTTGCTTTTTATCCAAGCTTTTGCCTTCGTCCCTCACCTCATGTAAGGCGGAACTACTCGCGCTAACGGCGGTAAATAGTTAAGCCTGCTGTTTGCATTTTTGGTAAATTTTTCGTAAGCTCTAAATGGATGATGCGGTGATTTTTTTCACCATTTTGTCACTTTGTACCTTTATCCAATGCAAATAAAGGGTTTCCATTCCCACTATACACTTTTATCTTGGACGAACAGACAAATGCTTCAAAACACATCTCAAAAACCGTGTTGACTCATGCGATCATGAAATACGAATCTTGTTTCATGAGCCTTCATTACTTCATCATTTCCTTTCAGTCGAAACACGTGATCGTTTATACGGTCGACTGATACAACGCGTTGGCACACACAAAACTGTCCTAAGGCGAGAAGGAGTGGAGGCCTGTTTTACGAACCTCGCGACTCTTCCTGTTGAAAGCAGTTAGTAGATTACCAAAACCCGATTTCCCTACCCTCTCTATCTTCATCTCTCCATGGCTCTTTCTCACTCTCTGCCTAATGTGGTGTAAAGCCTGTAAAGGTTAAATGGTAATTATACCACCGCTTGTGCGAATTTTGCTGCCAAATGAGGCAAAGCGGGGTAAATTCGCAGTGAATCGGCGCGTCTTTCGTTGTGAATGCTTAGTAGCATGAGAATGTTTCCATCCTTTGCATAATCACTTCCGACATATGAATAAATCTGCAAAATCCCCATGCGGCGGGTTCTTATCCATTTTTGTCATAGCAACAGAACACTAGTGCTAGATTTATCTGGCGTTATTTTTTCTTAATTTTTTGGGTTCCCTGCAACCGTCTGGCAAGTATATCACCCTTTTTCGCCACTTTGAAGAATTCGTAAGCCCGGTTTTTCATATTCCTTGTGGATATTTTTAGGTAGACTCAGTCTACAGTTTAAACCTAATCCAGGTCCTCCGTTATTGTAACGCAGTGCTGCCCTTTTAACTTTTGACTTCCAATGATTTCTCCTCTATTTACCCTTGATAAAGCAGCTTCTGTGCTTTCGTTTTATATCACCGCTTTAACTATAAAGCCATTGACTTACATTCGACTCAAGCTTCATGGTTCGGATGCATAGGTTTAAGCCAAATTGCAATGCAAAAGATTTGAATATGAAAAAATAATTTAATAATAATAATAGTAATTTTTGGCAACACTCTGTGATTTTCTTCTGTTCTCTCCAGATCACCTTTTAGAAGTCAAAAGCCACCTTGTTTGCTTGTTTCAATGCCATCTCCTTTCCACTTAATTTAAGAGTAAAAAACCTTCAAATTTATAGTCTCGCTATCTTTTTGTTTTTTGTATTTTATAGTTCCTGTCCCTGAAGGGTCAAGTGTAAAGCCAATTCCATTCATTTTTAGGCAAACACTTAATTTAGACTCAAACAGGCCGAATCAGAGAGTTTCAAAGCGAACATGTGCAGAACTCACTAGCTTCTGTTGGATTTCTGTTTATAAATGCAAATTATTTACTGAAGAATGCAGTTACAATATTAATCAGAGTGTCATTCACTGATAATCTGCACCAAACTTGGCAACTAATTGCCTTATCAAAATAAGCAATGTCATTTACACACTGTGCCTCTTTTTATCGTGAATTTCTCTTATTTCCCGTGTAGGATTCCTTCGTCTCAACCTGTGTAGACACACGATGAGTCACATTTGTGGAAGGAAACATGCTCTTTCCTGCCAATAAACCTGTCCCATGATAAAAGGAGTTCTTTCTTTCCGGAATGGGAATAAAAAGACTCGCCATTTGCTCATGCAGATTTAAAAACCACATACCTACAAACGAGCGGACGCATTTCAATTAAGGTGGTGACTGGGCACGCTCCCGCCTCCCTTCCTCTCGGATTTTGGCTGCAATTACTGCTCATTAGGGCAATGAGTAAGCCGACTGGGGTGACAAAAAGATACTGAGGATGAAATGGAAGGGAATAGCAAAAAAAAGTAGTTGAGAGTCCCACTGGACTTTGAAAGTAATAATTGTGGTTGGTTATATCAGATAAACGTTTGAAATTAATGGAAATCCATTAGCATACATTTAGTAGACAGTTTCGGAGCAATTTTTAAATTAATTTTTAAGCTCTAAAGTGACTAACGAGATGTAGCACGGCATCCGAGGTCTGAAGGCTTAGCTGATCATGAGGCAATTTTTAGAAGAAAGCACTTTGCTTTTATCATTAATCATGCTTTTATGTTAATCAAAGAAGTTACTCTTTAAAGAACAGCAATTCGGCTAGGTTTGAGTAGCTTCTTGGTCCCTTAACAAAATGAGCATATAAACTGCTTCCTTTTATAAGTCGCTTAGCGAAAAACCCATAACGTGAACACTATCCATAAGCTGAGTTTTCTAAAGATTCATCGTTATCCATCATTTCTTGCGGAATTCGCTAGCAGTCAACACGTATTTTCTTTCAGTCACTAGTGGTACATCAAACAACATAATAGCAGCCCATCTATTTGTTAACTTGAGTGATCTGCCATCCAAACTCAGAGTTTTGAGGCGCATCAGAACTATCAACCCACTACCAGACGTTTAAGGTCTCTCGCTTCATTTATTACTTTGATTTGGAATTACTTATCGCATAAAAGGAAGTTTCATGAAGAACTTAAAGGTGGGAGTAAATAAAAGGTCTTCCTGATGCACACAAACTAGTTCACGCTTGTCACAGGCTTATAGAAATTTCCAACTTTAAGCACAAATTTACACAATTTAACTTTTAGAGCCTTTTTTAATATTTTGGCATAGCACGTCCTACCTTCTAAACTAAATAACCGCTTCAATAGCCAAAAATTTAGCCTGCTAAAAAACATCATTTCCACTCGCCCATGTGATAATGATGACCGAAAAAATGAAATCCATCGAATTGCCAAATGCCGTTTTGAGTGAAGCTTGTTGAGGCTCTTTCGGGCAAGTGGCACCGCATTTTTGCCCAATCCGCCCCATAGAAATCAGTGGTTGGGCAAATTAAATGAAGGAATCACTTTGCAATTGTAAGAGGTGGCTTAAATTTATCCAGCAGTATTGTTATCGCTATAACTATATCGGAGTACAAGTGGTAAAGGCAGTCATTGAGGTCTAGAACCTACAATTTATTATAAACCTTTTTGATTAGGTCCTCATTGTTCATCCAGAAGTGATGGTAGGAAGTTTTGAAATCATGTATTTGGTAATGAAATTAATGTATTTTTTGTCGGATTTATTAATTTTTGTTAGCATGCGTCTCATACAGAAGTAAGTTTCCTGCGCCGCTTGATATACGACTCTCAAGAAATGCCTGTGGCAGAGTTACGTGTCTAGAAAAAAAAATATTTAGGGCTATAAAGCAATGCAAACACAAGACATTTGGGCTTAAGGCTGCCGTAATTAAAGTTGAAGGGGTTTTTTAACTGCAATTTACTCGTCAGCTGCCTTTACGTTTCACTTTTAGCCATAGTCGCCTCTTCCGAGTCTCAGTGCATCCTCTTGGGTGGTCGGGAAGAGTAACGAAGATGACAAAGTTCATGACAGCTTAGACTAAAATGGAACTAATTTTTTTCTGATTGCCGATGCCAGCATCTTTATCTTAAAAGCTTTTATGTAGGTACAGCTGGTAATTCAAAGGAATAGTATAGGCGAATCACGGGGACGTGTAGATGTCGTTGTGGCATGTTGCATTATTGAAGGCGATAGTAATGTACCATTCACTAATGCCGTCATCATATATTCAAGTTCTAAAGCAATTAACAGGTTTAATTTTAGGTGGCTTGAGGTCCCACAGGTCCTGCCACAATTACAAATGACTATCAATGCTTACCTTCCATTGTGATCATGTCTGTTTAGATCTCCCGTAAAGACATCTTAGTAATTATTTAAGTCAGCCAAATAAGGAGAATAGGAGCTCAAGCCTAAAAGCTATTATGATTACCTAGGCCTTTATTCATTCCTTCATCTATTGTTCCAGTTGCGTGAGATGATAGTGATCTGCATTGAGACATGCATATAAATAAATTCATGATTTGACAATCAGGTAATGGCATCTTCATTTGCTTAAATCTGAAGATAACCAAATGAGTTGGTCCTCTCTGCTATGGAATTAATCGTTAGTCACAAACAGTTTTGTGCATTTTTGTCAATACATCATTCAAATTTTAAGGAGAGCTTTGGTGCGCTTTGTTGGCCAAAACTATCATCACTGGAATGCACAAAACATTGCCTGGTGGAGCACAAGCGTGCCTACAAATCCCAATGTAGCAAACCACTCCGTTCCTCAAATCAAATGGCTGTCTAAACCACTTCTACTTCAATCACAAAAGCAGACTTTGTAGCATGAAAAGCGGTAAAAGATTTCTTTACTTCTGTAAAATAGGACATTAAAAGATTGCGGGCGCAAATAATTGGTGGGATAAAAGTAAGGCTAATCCCTAAAGTTCAAAAATCATAAAAACTTCTACGTGTTGGAATGAAGGGTGGACAAATAGCAAAGACTAGCCTAAAATACTAGACGCCATCGTTCACTTTTGTGTGACTTCTGTAGGAGGGGCCAGAACTTGGGTAGAATGCGGCAAAATATTACTAGACCAAGAGGTGAGAATTGTCTCAAATGCTTGGATTGGAACTTTAACAAGGCTTTTATCGCCCATTTTACAAAATATTGCACATCACGCTGGCCTTCCAACTTCAGGCTCAATATAAGGCAGGTTCATTGCATGGTTGTTCGTGAGGAACTCGCGTTGGAAGATGTTTGCATTTGCTTGTCGTGATCTTAAGTTACCAAATAACAAACAAGCGCATTCCTCACAGATACCTGTTTCTTTTGCAATGTTTCAAGTACAAGAGTCATAAATTGTAGCATCGTTTTAAATTAGACAAGGGAGCTGAGTTGTGTGTTCTGCAAAACGTTGCCGCAACTCTCGCATTTGCAGTACCCCATTAAAGAATGCTCCAGACCAGGTATTTCATTGTCCTCCTAGGAAACGGTTCAAAATTTTAAAAATCTCGCAGCTATAGGTGGCAAAAATTCACTGCATTTTTTTACTAAATCTAAAAATTACTAAATACTATTGCACAGGTTTAAATTTGGTTGAAAATATCTCCAATTAAGCCCACCAAATACAGACAAAATGACATTTGCAGCTCAGAAATAGAGCCATTATGAGTTTAGATATTCATTCCGAAGTCTTGATATCTACATAAAAAGGGATGGTATCTCACTAAAGCAAGCTGAACAGATGGTCTAGTCAGTGGTTTGACAAGTGGGTGGTTTTCTTCTCCACCAATACTACCTAGTGAGGCAACAGCCATGAGCTAATCTGCGCAGTGGTGTGACAGCAGATACACCTATTTATTGCAATTGTTCCTGGTCCTAAAAGCAGCTTCTTACATTGTCAATGCAGCATTCAACACTAGCATTTTTATTTGGTCATAGAGAAAGACACGTTTCCATTTGGCAGTAATTCGGCAGCCTTAAAAGCCCTGGCAGTTTTGGGTGGTCCTTTAGGTAAACTAAAACACATTGGCGGCAAATGCAGTGGCAATATCAACAACGAAGAGAGAAGCCTCGACTAATTAGGGGAGAAGCCGGGACCACACATACAGACAGATGGATCTTCAGACTCTCCAAAGTCATGAATATAGAAGAGTTAAAAGTGTGTCTAAATATGGTAAAAGACCATGGGTTTGGCATGTTTGCTTTCTATTTTAGCAATGCTTTTAGAAAGTGAGTCTAGTTGTTTGGATAAGTCGATTCGATGGCTATTTTTTACCATGCATTGCCTTGTAATTACATAACTGAAGTTCTGCCATCTGTCCGGTTAGCCGCTTTTTACTTGCAACTGTGAGAGTTTCTTTTTCCAATTTTTAGCCTTTTATACCTAAACTTTTAGTAAGCAGAAGCCATTTTTATGTGTTGCATTATTGTGGAATAACTCACAAAGCACAAGGCGGATAACAGCTTACTGCATTAAAGAAGTGATGCCTGTGGGCAACAAGAATCCGGACAACTGATGCATGTGCAGTGATGTGAATAAGATAATTAAGCCGAGCTCACGTTAATGGATGTTAAAAACGAGATTAAAGCCAATTTGGTGTTGAATTTTGGACGACGCATGATCCTCAGATCACCGACTTGTGATCTGGCGGCGGTAAGACTTGAAGCAAATGGCCAATTTAATTTATACTACTTAAAGTAAAAGTCGGGAATAATTATGCTACCTAAGTGTGGCTCACCTTAAAGAGTAAATGCAAAGTGATTTTAAGGCTACCTCTCCTCAAAAACTCACTGCATAAAGATGATTCCACACAAAAGTGCTATCCAGCTTTGTTTGCAGAAACAGCCTCATGCAATTTCTGCTTCATGTTGAAACAAAGTGGACAATAACACTTCAAACTTACATACTTTGTCCCTTGGTGACGGAGTGGTTGGGTAAACAACGATTAAATAAATATTTTGACTTATGAAGGAAAAGTAACCGAATAAGCAAACAGCTAGGAAGGATTAAATTGTATAATTGCCGCGTAAATGAAATTATGTCAGTTCAGTAAAAAGGCATTTTACTATAGATAGTGGAGAGCCGATGTGATTTTGATGAGTCCACCTTGAAATCGTATTGACCATTTTAAGAATTTATTAGAGTGAATTACTTCATGAATTGGTCCAAAGAAATGTTTCATTCAAGTGCTTGCAGTTAACGGCATGGGGAGAGATGAGCATTTATGATTTTTGACAATCGTGCGTTCAAGTGACACTTGGTGAACCTCGTTAAGATCAGGCTTTACTTAGAATTCCAACAATACTTCATTAGTACTTGTCAGTGGTTAATAAATAATAGTGCTAGAGCCAACGACGTAAAAAATTTTTTTATTTAACAGGCCATTAGGTAGGCTTCTGCATTTAAGCCGAGGCTGCAAGGGCACTTCCAAAGATGGAAGAAATTGTTGAAGTAGGACAATCATCTTGGATGGTGGACTTTGCTTCATCACCTGTCGTGATACCTACCAAGCTTCAGCTTTTTAATGTTGCGCCAGATTGTCCAGACTGGTCATAATGCGGCATACATAGATGAGCTGTCCAGATTTCCTACAGCTACGCTATGAGTTCCAGCAGGCCAACAGTTTTAACTGCTTACAGCATTTATTCGCTCATGTT
Source organism: Taenia crassiceps (assembly GCA_023375655.1). Lineage (NCBI taxonomy): Eukaryota > Metazoa > Platyhelminthes > Cestoda > Cyclophyllidea > Taeniidae > Taenia > Taenia crassiceps. Next base: position 2,252,647 of record JAKROA010000009.1, read on the forward strand.
CATCTGAGAGGTTCAGAGTCCTGTTTTCCTGGACGTTGACTGTACGAGCTAATATAATTGGTTTGAAAGTGTGTGCCTTCAAAATTCCAATTGTGGGACATTGCTCCATTCACGTTGTGCGATGTCGTCCACCGCCTCGACCAGTTTGCATTGACTGGCTCACCACCTTTATGTTGGCCATTAATACTTGCGACAAAAAGCTCTTGGCGTCAATTGCCATCACAGTCGCTTTCATCTTTCCCGTTGAGGATCAAATTCCATAACTCAGAGTGATTGCTTAGTCTTATTTGCATTTATCGAGCCCTTTAACTTTCCTTTGATTTCATGTCAAGAGCGCGTGGGAATTCTCTTCTCATTCTCAGTGTTTACGAGTTGCTGAAAAACCTTAGTCGTCTGGCAAACATTTGTGTTCCTTACACCTGGTTTTTCTTGTCCTAATCTTACTGCCTTCTATGCCTTGAAGTGCCGCCTTGATAAACGGTGGTCATGCGTATTGCAACAATTCTCTTCCTACTTGGCTCTCAATTTGCTAGAACTTCAAAGGCCCGTGCGATCTCGTGATCTAGGTCACCTTAAACCGGAAGTTACTTGGGCAGATTGACAGCTAATTTCGGGGAAGATGATTGCGCCATAGTGGAGTTAAAATTATGCAGCTTACTTCCGCTGCTTCAGTATAAAAGACCTCACAGGCACCTACTCTGGTATACTACCGATCTGGTCTATTGCAAAATGCTAAAAATTATTGCTCTTTGCATTATCCTTCTGCTCTGCAAAGGTAAGATCAGAGTATTTTTTCAATTTAAGCAAAATTTAATTCAACATTTACCGAATAAAGCTGTTTCACGTGTAAAACCTCTGGAACTCGTGCATTGGCTTGAGTAAAATAAAGGAACGTTCCAAAGGCCTAAATGTGATCTTCAAGGTGTCAGTGCTAATGCTTTTGACACTTTTTGTGCTTTCATTTCACTTATAGTTGAATTAAAATAGCTCCCAAGGATTCCGTAAAGTTTTAATCAGTCTAACATTCCTATTCTGAATGGTTATCACTGTTGGCCTTTTTTTAACTTACTGTTGCGCAATATCTCACCTCATGTCTTGTTAAGTGACTACCTGGCAGAAACTTTAGTACACAATAACGATAATTCTAATATTGTTATGCTTTTGGCTTTGTTAGAGCATGACGATGCACCTCAAGAAGATGTAAATTGGCCTCGAATCCTTCCTTTTTTAATCAGGCAAAGCTGTCATCCTTACAAGTTAAAGTAGTCATTTGTTCAGTATCATGCGGGATGAAATGCAATTCTGCGGATTTAGCTATCGCGAGAGAGACTAGGCTTTAGGAAGAAGGCTTTACCCAGTCATGGTTATAGCAACTAAGAGCTTTAAAAAATTCACGCATTCCTTCTTGCTTTTCCCAGCCTCATACGCTGTTTATCCGGCTTGCTACGAACCGCACTCTCCAGGACCATGCCGAGATTACAGTGTCAACTACTACTATGATCCCCAAAACAACACTTGTCAGCCCTTCTATTATGGAGGATGTGGTGGTAATCGCAACCGTTTCTACAGCTGGAAGGCCTGTATGTTCGTCTGTACTAGGCGCGACTATTCCTGGATCCTCCAACCCGAGTATTCTGATGAGCCTTGGGACAGTCTAAATGAGGAGAGAAAGTGATGCAAAGAAAGGGATGCTTATTCTCTAGTTTCTCAAAATATTTTTGTTTAGTGTATGCAAAAGTAAGGAAATAAAAGTTGGATGTTAATTACACACTTTTAACACCCGAGATAGACAGGTCTAAGGTGAATGAAACAGATAGGTCGAATAGAGTCAGTTGACGAATGATGGAATGGAGATTTTTAGATTGACAGCCTAGTAAAGGTCAGAAGATTAGGACTAGGAAGGTAAAAGAATATTACCTGCTATTTCAAACAATTTCCTACTAAGCGTCTTTGCTATGAGTAGGTGATTGCGTGAAATTCTTTCCTTCTTAACGAGACATAACCCGAATCGTAACTTCAAATGTTCTGTCTGTTTATACAGACATTCAAGAAGACCAACGCCTGGCCCCATTTTGAAAGCCATTGCGAAGCAAGAAAAAGGCAGCAGCCTGCTAACGGCATAGAGAAACCCATTAGTGTTTGCAAGCTTTGCTTTCCAATCCTATGCCTAGACAATCTGCATCTCGTAGAGTTTTGAGTCACCTCTCAAACAGTCTTGCGTTTTGTCGTGGTGGTGTTCTACAAATGCTCAGCGTCCACGTAAAATTACGTCAACGCAAAATACTGACAAGCATTGTTATGCTCAGATTGTTGACAGTGGAATGCTTCATTCTAATGAATGCATCCTCTTAAATGAAACTTGACCTGTCTCCGGCCGCATGCATAAGCGCACAGCCCATCACAGAGTGAGCATCTGGGAAGAGGTTATTAGGAAGGAGTAAAGATGAAAATTAAAGTTGGCACCGTATTCCCCTTTTAAAGTGCCAAAACCAGACCTTCACAGCACTTTCTTGAGAAGTTTCCTCCACAGCTCATCAGCTTTTCTAATTTTATTTGTTTGACTTTGTCCTAATTTTGTAACTAGGAAAGAATGAGCAGTTTAAGGCGAACAATGTCAATATTTCGTTAAACACACGTGAAGCAGGTATAATCTTCGGCGAACAAAGTCGTGTCGTTGATGTGTGAAGCAATCGGTGTGGCGTTTTTTAAAAATATTCGGCCGGATATGTTGAAAGTCTCTGCTTTACAAATTAAACGGATAGCAAACTATTAAACGAAGAGGAGTTTAGTTTACTCACCTACACGTGAAATTCTGGTAAACTTTCAGATTCACTCAGCCTCCTTGAATCAGCCAACACTTTTTCCTTGTTATACTAGGCATTAATGAGTTGCTTTAGCATCAGCTTGCGCTAAACATTTGTTCCTATTTATCTCAGTTCAAACAAATATGCAATTTCTCATGATACAGCTTTAAAAGGCCCCCTCCGTTTGCTTTTCATCGCCCGAGTCAACTTGTTCCATCGCTATTCTCGGTGATGCACTTTGCATTTTGCACAAACTTAATTTGTATTTGGAAAAAATTGGCTCGAAAGTTGGAGATTTCATCCTCTTCTTGTGATATTGTGGTGGGTGCAAGACATGGAGCAAAGGGTAACATATTCATAAAGTCACGCATATCTCTACTTTATACAACAGATAAATTAGTAAAAGTTTCCCAGGCACTAAAGCTTTTATTATTTTTAAAAGACTTCTGAACTTGAGCCAAAGACATAAGCAAAAAAACTAGCGACTTCTAATATTATTTTCGGATGGTGTATGAAGTCTCGGACAGTTTTTGTCTTAGAGACAGCCACTCTGGCCACATGGCCGCCGGACGACCCTGCGTCTATATTTGTGGTCGCTCTACATTTTATTGGCGCTATGAGAGTGGTATTACCCGTGCCACAGGGGATTTTTGGCACCACACTCTAAAATAATGTTGTTATTTTCGGAGCCATATTTTTATTTGAAAATATGTGCATCTTCGGACTAAAAAATTCGACGCATGTTCACTGTATTGTGCATTACAGCAATTTTCGCATAGTGGCCGGAAAGTTTTGCATTAAAGAGACACTAAAGGTGAATGCATGGCCTCCACGAATGGCTTTTAAGGAAGCTGAGGCGACCTTGCGTATACACATTATCCCCTTGTGTCTAGTTATCCGGAGCTCTTAGAAACCCGGTCCCATCATGCAAGTGCTAACGTTTAAACATTCCCTTTGAAAAGACTTAATATTTACTCATTACTCTACCATCTCAGCTTCCTCTGCTACCACAACAAGCCGGAGTGGAATAAAAGGAGGACTTGCCGGCCACAGACAAAGCCGGGACAATGACGGCAAACGGAAGTACAGCCTTCGAAAGCAGCTTATCTCGCGCAGGTAGTCACACATTTAAGCAAAACTCGAACCCATCATCTTAAGCTTTACCAATTCCTACAGTATCGATGCATCTAAAACAGCCTTTAAGCTGAAGCAGAAATTATTAAGCTTTCCTTGTCTGGACCTTTGACTTGAAACGAATCACAAGGGGAACACGACCAACTGGGATATTAAGTAGAGGAAAAGATGATTACAGAAGACGTCGGTATGCACACTAATCTCTTTTCCTTGTTGCATTTGGCAATTTCTAGGAAGATTTGCTAAATGTGGACTTATGAAGTCCATCAATCAGCACTCACCCACCCTTGCAAATATTTCCGCTACTTATTCCACACACAACATGGCCGAAATTCCGTTTAATTATTTAGAACAAAAGAAAATAATATCTTTTGCAAAAATTACAAATAATTATCCACGAACTGTAAAATTTAAAGTAATGAACGCCCCAAAGCAATCACATTTTTGTTATTTATGGTCTTCTTGCAGAACACATGGTTGTGGCGATTATTGAGGCATCCTTTTCATACTTCTGCAGCGCATCTGCACAAATTCAGCCGATATGGGCAGATGTCCGCCTTCTGTACCCTTTCAAGCCCAGTGATCAACAAAAAAATTCAAAGAGCGAACTTGATTGCCGCATTCACCAGTAGAGAACCTCGAGCTTTTTATAAAGTTCTAATAAACCAGGCCGGCGGGGGGGATGCAAATGGGAGGTTCGCTTATCTGTGCGCTAATCTTCCCTTCCCCCTCATTTTTTGAGTGCTAAAGCAGTTCATCAAGCAAAAATCGTGTTTTATAGGCAACTGTTTGAATTACGGTGGCCTTATCAAATTCATCTAATTTGTGGTAGCAACCACTAGCGAGGAAGAAGCCAACAAAGTGAAAATATTGTGTAAGCTTCTGAACGAATCTACCCCATGAGCAGTTGACACTGCCGCAGACATAAATTTGTTCGCTCCGATTTTCATCGGTTTGTTGAAAAAAAAATTGTACTGCCTCAATTTGCGTAAAGCATTCCATAAATAGTTCGTGTTGGCAGAACGTTTAAATGGTTCGCCTTTTTTTTGCAAAAAGTTGCCTCTTTTATGAAGCTGCGAATAGATTTCTTTATATCTCTAACTCTTTCCTTAGTAGAAAGTTAAGACTTGAGTATTTTTAAGTCCAATGCTACCCATGTGATTTTACTTTCAAATACTAGTGATGATAACCGCAGATCCGTTCGCATTATCCTATTAATTCTAAATCTTCCCGTCCATGGCATCGCATTACCAACAGATTAGCTTCACTTTGCTGTCGAGCGCAGTTTATGAGTCCTCTGCGGCAGAAGATGCATTGAGGGCGTTTGGAAGAGCTAATGACAGCTGGCATTGCCTGAAGTTCATGCTGTCAGGCAAAGGTGAAATCCTTGGAGATCTGGTGTGTCCCCTAGGCCAAACACAGAGTTAAACAACGTATCAGGGCATTTTGCAATAGCACTGTGTGGTTGACAAGGCAATGACGAAAAGCGATTTGGCCGCACGCAGAGTGTGCGACCTCCAGTATTCACTACAACCTTAGAAGATAAAAGATGTCGCTTAATCTTTTTTCATCCTTCGTATGGCTTGGGATGCAGCCCAGAGGACATATCAATTAGGTTTATAAAGCGACCACAAGTAACAATTGAGTATTGGATCTTAACCACAGGTCATTTAGGTGCATATTTACCAAGATTCGCTCATTCAAACTGTTCACAGTCAACCAACTTACGCTATAACTTGATTTGTCCTTTGCATTCAGATGTGGACTGCACAAGGGCTTCGAAAGTCTTTGTGACCTCTCTATAACTTTTGGTGATTGAGAAAAAGAAGCCTAATTTCTGACACATTCGCCAACTAGTTAAAGGAACTACTACAAAGTAGGATTTAGCGGTAATTCTTAGGCTACTGTCTATCATGAGCGGAAGATGCATGCTTTTTAGAATCGCAGAGATGACATAGACATAATGCTCTGAACGTTCACTCGGTCAGACGCACCACAATGAGGAATGAAGCTACAATCAGGCAATCCAATCATTAGTGGACAGATGGTGGTATATCAGAACTTAATAGCTTGACAACTTTCTCATGCTTTATCAGGTAGATGCCCAAATAACCTCTGAAAAATGCTCTCGAGTCCAAATGTTTGGTTTGGTGGTGTGGAGAACGTAGCTGCCTTGAGTCTGAGTCTCTCAACCACTGCCTACTTAAGGGAGAAACAAAAGTCACAGCCGTTTAAGTTTGTATTTTGATCTTCCAAATATAGTGCCACAATGTCTTTTTATTCTCACTGTCATTAAAAGATGGATGTGTTCACCAAATTAGACTTATAGAACGCCTCACTTCTTAAAGCTTTTGCGGGCTCAAAAAGGAACGTTTTAAGTATTGAGGCTAAGGATTGCGTCTGTGTCCTGCAGTCATCCACAGTTTTGCTAACACATGGAAATGTTCATCAAGTAAAGACTAGCTGCTAGTTTTGAAATTATATACGTTTTTGGATGATAATGCTTGCCATTCCTATTAATATTCCTCTACAGTGGTGAATGGGAAAGCTGCAAAGGGCAAAGGCATAACATGTCACCTTTGCCTTACCCCCGAAGCGGCAATGAATAAAACCACAAAATCACGTTTCATTTGATTTGTTTGGCCAGCATTCTCAAATGTTGCGTCACTAATTTCGGGTGGACCCTTTGGCCTCGGAACACCTGAAAGTTGCTATTTTGACTAACTTCCGACAACCAACTTGAGTAAGATAAGAGGAGTTTACTTAATTTTTAGCACAGTTCCTTAAATGTCAGCAGCACTGATGGTTCGAGCATAAAACGACAAGGCTCTTTAGAAAACAGGCTTTACCATCGATCAAAGCAATCGATGTCACTGCTCAGCTGTCACTGATGGCATGCTTGATTTTGTGTCATTTATTTCGTCAATTTTTGTTTTCTTTTACTAGCTTTATTATGGTCTCCTCCAGTATGTTAACCATCTTGATTCTAATTCTCGATTTCTTTCACGAAAATAGCCAAAAATTTTCACAGATATCTTATAGTGTGCATGGTATTCGGTCCACATAAAGGAGTGGTTGTGGGAATTGTAGGTGTGGAATAAACTCGTTTCCCAGGATAGTGAACCAGTAATTTGGGAGAGGAGAGAGATTTTAGATGCCAGTTCGGAGGGATTTCGTTGGCCAGAAACTAAGGCTCTGCAGGCATTTTGTCACAAAAATTCATAATTTACATTAATTACATAACAGCCATATGTCAAGTGATCGTTAAAGAGAAGCGTCTACAAGACTTAAGATGTTCGCCTCTCATCCTGTTAAAGCAAAATAAACGAGCATAATTTTTAGAAGTAGACAAGGTGTTCTGCGTTGTCAGGAATAAATCATCCTTTCGAGCCTAATGCATCACCTTATGATGATTCATGTCCGGAATCAAATTACCCAAACAACTTTCGCACTTTTCTCGGATAGTCGATGACTTTATTAGTAGAATAAGAATAATTTTGCAGAGCAGATTTGCTTCGATTCCATTTGTCAGGTCGAAGGCAAATTTGATGACTTCAGGGGAGCACTGCACCGATTAATTATGCATGCCAGTAGTTATAATGTAGTTTGAAAGTTGCACACAACTCCAAAATTTTTTCGATTTTCAATAACTAAACGAAAAAAAAATACACCGATTGGCGCTTGATGTAAATGGAGGAAAATAGTTGAAGTTTCAAGTCTAGAGGATTTCGCAGATAAGTCGCTATTCGCAACTGCTTAAAAATGTAGCGCACAATCACTTTAAGAGCGTTACTATATCAAATGCATAGATACTATGATTTACGATGACTTTAAAATGTATGTAAGCCCAGTTTTCAATGACGGGACAAGCCCAGTTAGCAACTGAATGCTTTATTGTCATAATGAGTTTTTCATGCTGCAAACAAACAAACAAACAAAGAAAGATGCCTCATGACTGTCTGTCAGTATTTTCGAGACCAAGTAACTATCTCTCAGAAAGTTAACAATTTCCTCTGCAACATGCGCTTTCGAAGGAAGCTAAGATTGACGTAAGGGAGGATGAACGTATGTACTACACAAGATACAAGTTTGGACTCCATTCTGGCAGATAATCATGAACGATCAGGCAGAAAGAAAAAAACAGGCAACTAAAAAACCACAATTCATTATGCGAAACTTAGCTTCGAAGATGTGCAAGTTTTGGTCCAGTGGAATGCTGATTGAAGGGAATTTTGGATAACAGGCAAACAAGGGGCTTTAAAAACAGTTTGATATTTCTTCGGCATTCACTAATGCTCCCTTCCACTGATTAGTGACAGACAGCATTTGTGAAACGGGCTCCTACTTCTAGTCATGTTCATTGTGTAGTAGCTCAATCAAGGAAGTGTCATCCTGTCATCTTTCGCAACCTTTGTCAGTCTCCAATGTTAGCCTTTTCATTTTTTTGTCTGCCTAAGGCTGCCCAAACTCTCTTTAACGAAACGCGCTTTGCCTTCATTGGCGCAGTGTAATTTAGCAATATTTTTTGAGTTAAAAAGCACTGCTGTTAAATTTGCACACCTCAAATCCTAACACAAAGCCTGAATTTTGGTGGATTATAACTGATAATGTTATTTTAGTCGCATATAAAACCGCAATGTAGTGGAGTGCCATAAATTTGCTCGTATATTGCCATTTGGCAATGTCACTTGTTTAAATCTCTGCCTTTTATGATCTGATTGAAATTTTATGTGTGGGTCATATATCAGCTCGCCATGCTTTTTGTTTAGAACCACCTAATCATAAAAATCAGCATACTTTTGTTCCTTGTGGTGCATGAAATCGCTTTAGCCGAGGTTAGCAAGTTCTCGGAGTCCTTCCAGCCTCAACGGATCTTGCGTACCTTATTTGTCGAAAAGGTAACTTTAAGGTCCTTTGGCCTGCACTTTTCATTTGCTACATTTTCCAGAAATAAAGTAGCATAAAGTTCTGTGGTTTTTTTCATTTTTCTCATTTGAGCAAAGGATAACACAAATTCCAAACTTTCAAGTTATGTAGTTCTCTTCCAACTATGAGAATCTATCTTAAGGATTATATTTTTAGTTTTTGCTCAAATTATTGCTGTACGAGATGTCACCAGTGGTTGGCCTCTCTTATTCGCAGTTCTACTTTTCTACTTTCAACTTTCCCAAACTCGGCTTCTTTGAGTATACGTAATCCAACAAGGCATCTATCGATACCGCTGTTAAATATCATTTTCTCACTACTTAAAATGGAATGATTCAATGGAATTAGAAAGTAAACAAGAACGCTTTTAAGGTATCAGCCTACTGCTTTACTGCACAGTAAAAGTTGCATGGCTGTCTAAGAATAGAATTGGAATTTCCAACCCCCTGTGATGGATGAAGAGTTCAAGGTGGTAAAACAAGACATTCGGTTGCAGAGTTCCCAAAATTGCACCCCTTAAATTTGTTATAGCAAAAATGCATGGCATTTAAAGACTTTAAAAGGCCAGCATATCAGACTTTACGATTTTCTGCAGCTTCATTTGGTATTTACCAGCTTATTAACTCTAAAAAGTCATAAAGCATTTTAGCAAGCGATAAATATTATTAGGGTGTTAACTTGGGAACTGGAACTAGTGTAAATACACAAAAAAACGTGTCATTTGGCCATATTACCGCTTACGTCCATCTGGACATTGTAGCCAGAGCCCATTGGGTCCAGAACTGGAATGTGAGTTCGTGATCTCTGCCACGTACTTCTGCTGCTTCATTAATCCCCATCACCAATGTCGACACTGAACCCCACAATGGATGCCCTGGATCGCCAACTAACCAACATTTTAGTTTTACATTTTGATGAACTACGTGCTTAAAACACAAAAGATTATTTGTAGCCCAAAGCCTTAAAGAATGTCAGATCCAAAGCAAAGTTCTTTAACAGTGATTAATTAAAAGTCCAAGATACGACGCAACTGTAAGGTCCATTTTATTGTAATAACTTTAAAAACAAACCACGGGAAAGTCTTTAATTTAGATTTCGGCTAGGGAAATGCATGTCTAATCTAAACAAAATTCATATGCACTTAATGCTGGCCAAGTTTGATATTTAAAACTAATCCAACAAAACAATCAACCCCGTATCCCCTGCGGTCACGCAATCCAACCGGTTGAAAGAGTCCCAGTAGTTAATTAGCCCACTTCTATTTTGTAGTCTTAGCAGTTTGCAAAAGTAATAATTAATAACCGCGTTGTCTCTGCGAAAAAGTTCTTTAGATAACGAGTTTGTGGCAAGTCCTTTTTTTGCAGGTTCTCCACACACCCTTTGTGATCCTTGGTGCATTTGTACCAATCGAGGCTGTCATGTTAGAATCATATTAATTTGTAGAACCTGCTTTATCTTTCACATTTTTCCATCCCTCATTCTTGCATGGCCGACTACTTTAGCTCTCTCGTTGCCTCAGTTAGTAGCTTTTCAGTTCGCCTTCACGTGGATGTAGTGAAGTTTATCTTAATTTTCCACACTTCATTCCTCCCAGAGATGATTTCATGCCACACTGCCAGAACAAAAATTTCCTAATTCTCTAAGCAAACAATTCATATTATTTAATCTTCAAGCAATTCTATTGGCCGAATCTATAAAATTCTACAATGAGTCAAATTTAAATAACCCTACTTTGATCTATTTCGGTATTACCCCACCCAGCGACAGTCACCGAAGCACAGGTCCGGAAGTTAAAACATGTGCTCTGCAGACCTTCTGTAGTGCTGCCCTAAATAATTTACAAGGCTGATTCTTCCCTCCACCGGCTAGCCTGAATGCAGTTATGCTACATCATAATCGGAAAGCGAGATCTCCACCACCTGCAGAGGTGCTCTTATGCAGAGTAAGCTAAAATTCCCAAAATCTGCTCTGTAAATATCATTTCTGTGCAATAAAGCTTGTCAATGCAAAGTTGGCATGCATATTTTAACCATCAAAGTGTCAATAACGTTGCTGAATTGGGTCAATGCAAATCAGTAGTGGGCAGCCATGGCACAAAACCTTCGAGTCAACTGTTGAGTAGCCTATGCACTTTATTCGCCTAATCGCCTTCGGTCATCTTAATCTTCGTCAAATAATAAAATTCAGTTTTAATATCTGCTTTATTTGCAAGCGTTCTAAAATTTTGATTTTATTTTACAAGTTCAAAGACTTTTATGCCTCTCAGCGGCGTATATTGAAACGAGGCTCATAAGTTTGGATCAAAAGCTGCCGCTTCGTTACTACAAATACCAAGTAGCGCTTTAAACTTTTCGGAATCCGATTTTGCAAAAACACCGCATTCTTCATGCTTAGGTTAAAAGCATTTAAGAAAAGGAATGCGTTATAAGCTTAACAAATAGGATTTTGTACAACAAGTACTCGTTTTATATCAAGTGTAGCTGAATGTGGGGACTTTTCTCCAAAAAAAACACTCGGAATTAGGTGTCCGGCTTTATCGCCTGTTTTTTGTTGTGCCTGAGCCAATTGATGTGAGACGTCTGTTATGGAAAAAACCTTCAAGTCTCAAATAGCTCTAATAAAGTGATTTCCATCTGTTAGTAATTATTACCAGATCAAAAATTTTGCTTAACTGTTTCGGTATTTTATACCTATATCTATGATGATGGCAGTCAGTCGGTGGCTCAAAATTTCATAAAATAGGCCAGCATTCTGAACATGGTGTTGAGGGATTAGGTGCACGAAGATATTGGGCTACTTCCTAATGTGTCAAATGAAGCACACTCTCTTCCGGACATTAAATTGTAGGTGGTCAAAGAGTCCTGAAATCCTTCTTTGCAGCAATAACTTTTTAGCGACTTAGAAGTGTTGTATTATTTTCAATGAGCTACAAGGTAATGATACGTTCACTTTTACTAAGTTGATGTTTCTCTTTTCGCCTTGATCGGCCATCCATCAACAGGAGCTAGTCGATGCTGGTCACTTTGATTTGAGTGTTTCTGTGCAAGGAGCCACAGAAGGCTTTATGGATGTACAGCAGCACAAGGCATTCAAACACATTAAAGTGAAATGGCCGGACCACTTTGAATCACAACATAGTTGTTTGAACAGAGCATACTCCTTTGAAAAAAGAAGATATTTAGAAGTTGAGAATAATCTGTCACGAATGGTCTTTTTAGAGTGAGTTTTAAGGTAGCATGTGGCGGATAAGGAGGAAGTGGCGCTATGCCATGCCCCAAAGACGTCAGTGGACTGCAGCTGCCGTCATTAGTTTTCTTTCCTCATGCATTGTATAATGCCAAATGCAAAATGCTCGAAAAGAGACTTCTTTTGTTTGCAAGAGCTTTAATGCAAATTACTATTATTGGCTGACTCTCAAAACTGACACTTTATTCGCTCACACTTCCAAGGAGCTACCTTTTCCTCAGAAGTCTATTAAAGCACTGTCCCTATTGACTGTTCTTGTAAAGACTCAACAGTTACACAATGCAGTTATGGTGAATTTAGTGAAATCTTATTTTGGAGAAACAGATGAGGTTGTTACATGGTTTAAAAAGCATCTCTGATTCTCAAAACTCATCAAATATCCCCAAACAGCATTGTGCACAACTCTGAATTCATCCAAATTACTTTACAACATGGACATTTACTAATCACAAATTAAACACTCGAGGAATGGAAGCAGGAAATAAATATGGCTTCTTCTGTGTTTATGCCTTGAGTTTGTTGGCTTGCAAAGCCAAAGAACTTCCCGTTGGCAAAGGGTTGCGAATTTTAATACCGACTTATTTACTTTGGAATGCATTCCAATTTGTTTTCACTGGACATTCTAGCTATAATATGGATGCTACAGAAATCTATCACTACTGAATCACGAAATATGGTATTCATTTGATGGCCTATAAAGAGGCCTTAAGTGCCCTCATGCGGATTTCTTCAAAACCATCATATTCACTTCCTTTTTATCAGTGCCTCTCTACTTTGGCCTGTTTGTTTGTGTTTGAAAATTTTTTCTCTCTCTCTTGTATCAGCATTTGCAATCTTTTTGGATGCTTTACTATGCTATCGTAGTAACTGTGGCTTATCTGATGCATAACATGGTAAATGAAACATTCAAAAATGTTTAGAACATCCATTCGATACTTTATTTCACTCTCTGAATGACGCTGATCTACGGCGCATATGTAAACCATTATAATTATGGAGCAATTAACCCTCTTTTATCATTAAGGTGGAACATTAATAAACTTTCCACAAACCCGAAGAGGAGTTAGCAACTCAAACGAGCGAATGCATTCAATTTACTGGACTCAACTACACTGAATCTATGTAGAATTTAAGGAAATGTACCCACGGAGTCTATTTTTTTCAGTCATTTGCTGCACGCCGTGCTGGTACAAAACCCAAGGCTAGTTATCACTAAAGATTCCCATCCCCATAAAGACAGCCTCCTGAAATTGTCGAAAAGTTTTCTTACAATGATGAGAAGGCAGGTAAACCAGACTCTCATGCATCTCGGTAGCGGCAGTACTGAGACTGCTTTTTGTACTGACTTCCCTTTGCTTTCTTCATTCTTCCCTTTTCTATTTGCCCACTCCTCATGAAACATTCGAGGAGGACAAAAAAGCTAAAGCAGGACTATGGGAAAGACATCGTCCCTCATCCCTTATTTATTTGGTTTGCTACCGAAGGGAAAATCGTCGAAGGTTATTGTTAAATTGCTAGGAGAGAAATTGGTGTTTGTCTGAATTAGCTAACAATTGCAGCTGATTTTGCAAAAATTCTAATCGGTACTTTGCTTAAACTAAAAGATTTTAAAGTTTTAGCGATGAGTACGCCTTCAAAAGTGATTGATAGCTGGGCTGCGTTGTACCAACTGACTAAAAGTAACTGCACTGTTAAGGGGAAGAAATTTGTGCTAGTCACTTGGTCGAAGCTGGGCCTCACCTTGAACGATGAATAAATTAAAATGCTTCTTTTACCCGTGATGTTTTGGATAGGACAATATAACCGAGCAAGGACTACTTTGACTGTACTAGTCGTTCAACCAGATATCCTGCATTATGCGATTTTGTTTGCCTTTTTGGTGCTTTGGTGTCTTGTTTAAAACGATACCACCTCCGCGCCTTTACAGGTTCACAACAAATCACCCTCTACGCTAGGATGCCTTATCCATGCTCTCAAGCTAGACTTATAGCGCCGCAAAGGAATGCGGTCTTTTAATTTCTTGGAGAATTTTGGCAGTCTTCTGGACAAAGTTTAAAGTACATTATTAAAAGGGGTTAGTGTCAGCAAGACAAATGGAGATTAAAAATTCTGGTCTACTTTCAGCTGTCACAAATCACACAAAAGGGAACGAGTTCAAACTAGAAACCTTGTGATGGGGACTTCTGCGATCCAGAAGGAAGAGTTGGGTGGCAGATATTTTTGGTTTTCTTTCGAAATATTCTCCTGACACCAAAGGACTAATTGACGACATACGAAAGGGTTATAACCGATCGCATAAAACTAGTTCTGCAACTTCTTTTTTAGGGGTGAGAGAGTTTTAATTTCCCGCTTGTAAGAGAATGCTATTCTGACTCAAGCCTATAATATACTTTAAAAAGGCATAATGCGTCCCCTTTTCTTACCTTTTCAAACAATAAAGTAAGGATTATTGTTTGGTTGAGTGGTTGGGATAAGTGGCGGTAGCGCATTAGAAGGATGGAACATCCCCAGTAAAGCTTTGTATGCTACACCCAGACTAAAACAATGTCGGCCAACATAAAACAGACCTATAACAGCGGATGATTTGCAATTTTTTATTTTTACCTCTAACATCAAATGGCTATGTGCAATTTTTGCTTAATCTGATCCAAAAGAGGACAATTTGTTGTGTTCCTTTCAGCAAAATGTGTGTCTAATGCCATAAAGTTTTATGCTCCCATTCAAATGACGCTTTAGCATAATGTTTCGCTGTTTTGATTCAATTCAAATGTTTTAACTATGACACCCCTTCATCTAGCTCAGGAGTTAGAAGCATTGTTTGCTTGTTTGGTGCATTTTTCCTATTGGTATTCAGCTAGAAGGAAAGTTGGCCGAAATCGCTTATAGAAATTTCCCACTTGTCAGTTGAACGAAATTACAGGTAAATGGAAGTGACACTTGAGTATAATTTTTGAAATCAAAGGAAGGCAATCCTCTTGGTAGACCTGAATACTTTCATTTTAATTGCATCATCGGTAAGAATGCTCTGTCTTGGCGTCAGACATTCGTTGTTTATAAAAATATGATAAAAAAAAATGTAACTTTACACAGTGCATAAAGTGGAAAAGGTACATTGCAATATCAGTAAGAGGACAGACACGCAACTTAACGATTGTGGTTGTTATGAAAATTAGAAACAACTACCAAGCAAATACCGGTTTGCGGATAGATTATGCACTTGGTTCCTCATTTATTAATAATGCCACCTCTAAAATGTTAATCTGATAAAAACGCTTTTGGGTATAACTCAACGATAGATCGTGTAAATGCCAAAGTTGTGTAATGCAGGTTGACTTGGGTTACGCCTCAAGGCTAGAGCATGTCAGTGAAGGCGCACCTCATGGCGGGTGGGACACCGTCTGCCCCGAGGCGGAAGATTTTCCCAAACACACCCAAACGCAACATCTGTACTCCAGTGAACACGCCATCGTTTAGCTCGTCGGCGCAGGTGGGAGCGGGTAGCTTATAAATGCATAACATACTTAATAAGTAGGTGGTTAGCGGACAAACTAAAACAAACTACCAGTGTGTTTATGATTGTCCTAGTGATCTTTCCCAGCACTAAGTAATATCCTTTTTATCGTGAGTCTTTAATGAAAAGTCAGTAACATGGAGGAATTCACATGATTTCTGTCAGGAAGCACTTCACGGAGGTACACGTGATACGAAAGTCGTAAAAAATACTATGCTAATTTATTTGGTGCGATTAGCAGCAGGTAGACTTTACGCGTATTAGTTAAAACTAGTATGATTGCAATTATTAGGACCATACCTGCACAAAAAATCTCTTTAAAGCCTGAAATCATCAAGCGAATAAGAGTGATTCGTGCATTTTCCTGGCCAACTTGAATCAGCTCGCAAATTGGCGCTCGTCACTATATTATCGAGACAGTTGGAAACACTGCGGCACAAAATTTGGAGATGGGGTATGCACTGGCATAAAAGACCTCCCAAAATAATGCTCCGGGGATGAATCACCAAAAGGCGATGCGAGACCAGAAAACCCTTTGTATTTACCTACCCACTGTGGCTGTATCGTTTGATCCTTCCCATTGATAGGATTCCAAATAAAAGCTTTCAAAGTTGCATTTTCATTTCATTGAAGTGGTGAGGTCGGAGCAATTTAAACAAATGGACTGAAAATAATTCTACACCATCAACAAAGAGTTCAAGCCTTTGGGACCTATCACAACTTGTAACTCCTATTTTAATGTTCATAAATGCCTATCACTCACTCTCAAGTAAAAATACAATAATTTTCTTAGGTTTTTTAAATAAACCCTAGATCGTCAGCGAAATAAAAACAATTTGACAACTGTTTCTTTGGCGCGTTTGACGTGGCCTTTTGGCGAGTTTAGTGTAGAGGAGTCGAAAGTATGCATATACTTATTCCTCACTGACAGCTACCGCGGTTTTTCACTCGATCCACTTGAAATGCACCATCTACTTATCATGTTTGTTTTTGAAAATGTTTAACTCATATTTCAAAATGGTGCTGACATTTTCAAGTGGTGAACATGGGAGGCTGTATCAAGCTTCCCTTTGCGAAATTTCGCTGTAGAAAATGGAATGTTACAACTCCATCTACCTAGTTTAAAGAAACTCATATCAGTGACATTCAAACACATTTTGAACATAGCGAAAACCTCCGCCTGATTGTCCATGCAATCGCAAAATAATTACTCTGGAATTTAGCACGCTTATACTGCCAGTCTGTGGTCGTGCATCTCCACAAAGTTTACTGTTAACGTAGGTTTGAGCACTCACGCCATGCCTGATTTTAAGGGATCCATTTCGACTCTAGTATTTCCTCACCTAGCCACTAATTTCGAAAACATGAGTTGTTTTCCAAAAGCTAAAATAATTGTGTCAATCGCCACATATCAAAATCTTGTGGTTTGAAATTGTGGGAACTGACATTCCTCTTAATTCTTTGCAAAGCAATTTTTATGTGCTCATAAGGTGTCCTGTGCACTGAGGATCCAACGCGACGAGTGGATGATTCTTCCGACAAATGCCGCTAGAGTTAGAGGCAACCGAGTTGTAGCAATGCATTTATACTTTACCGGTCAAGACAAATCAACGTCACAGTTGAATACACTTTGCAAACTAATTACCATTCTGAGGAATTCTTGCCCAGGGTGCGGTACTCATTTTAAAATTGTTTCATAGAGTGGTGCCGAGGGTTTAATTCTCCCCGATTTTTTTCTCTTTTACCAAGCTCAAGTAAGCGATTGGCTAAATTTAGTCCAGTAAAAAGCGAAAAAATGCACTCCTTCGTAATTTCAGCCGCTTTATAGATGGCGTACACATCTCCTTGATATACTCTCTCAATCTGCTTAAGTACACTGCCTTCCCGGTTAGCTCAGATCATGACAGAGAATACAGGATTGTGACAGCTAGCAAACCTTGACGTAGTATCAATTATTCCCTCATCGTGGGCTTCTGTGACTTCGCACAGTTGTCAAAGGCTTCAAATAAACAATGTATAGAGCATTTCCTCTGCAATGGATGCCAACCACTTTACCCTATTTAGCCAGTCATGGTGTGAATGTCCAAATACAACCTTATTACAGATGCAACACAGAGTTTGGATGCTAACCCGGCGAGCGAAACTGCGATGAAGACAAGCATATTGCCCAGCTAAATATGGCTAGATATGTATAATAACATTCTTTTTTATGCTTTCCCTTTTCTCGTCTTCCGAATGTCCTATGCATACACAAACAACATTCCGCATCCCAGCTTCCTCATTCGCATTTCCTTAATTCTAAAACTTCGACTTTGATGACTGAAACCCCAGCAGCATTTTAGCTACTTTTGTAGACAAAATGACCGGTAAGAAGAAAGATGATTACTCATTTACGAGATCGTAATAAAGCTAACAGAAGTAGAAATTCATGTTTGTGTCGTCAACTTTTCTCAAGAAAATGGAGGCAAATTCACTTCTTCCACAAACACACAATTTTAAAGTGCTTCACATGTTGCATGTCTGAAAACAGGTCGAAATTGTCCGCACTTTTTAATGTAATTGTTAGGCATGTTAGTATTTCAGGGACATTGTGAATTTCCTCCAATGACGTTAAGACCGGAAGCACTTATCGTGGCATTTTTTTAGCTTTTCTTGTTTGTCACAGCTATTCATCATAATGTTAGATCAAAAGAATTCTCACCCAAATGAATAATCGAAAGGTGATCTCTTTTCATTTTTCGTCTACAGAACAATCCTCTCGTAGAATTTAGTCACTTTTCAATGAGTCAGCCAAATGCCACCCTTTGTTGTATTCCATATCGCCAAATATCCCCTTAAGCCAAATTCTCTTTTTTTTAAAAAAAGGCAAAGTTTGCGATTCAATAGCCATAAGAGCTTAGTTTCCTTAGGCCAAACGGAAGTGAGAATTCACTAAAGGAAATTTGCAATATCTCGCAGACTCGTGTACCGAAGGAGAGAGCGTTTAGAATTTGCTCTTTTAGGTCCTCTACTTCGGACATATGAGAAGCAGTTGACCATCAAAAAAATTTTGTCATCTCTCCGACTGCTTACATATCTTTTCTCGTAGTAAATTAGAATCCCATTCCTTGTTTGTAATTGACACTTAATAATCAGGTTCCAGACAATCAAAGTGGGAGAAAATTTTATGCTCCTTCGTGTGTTAAATGGTCAGGAAGCAAACTTGGCTTGTGTCCTTTTTAAAATAATGACCAAATTGTATCAAATACCTACCGACTATAAAAATATTCCTTCTCTTATAGAGTCAGAAGGGTGTGGGAAGAAGTTCCATCTCCCAAAAGTGTTATTAGGGCAGTTAAGCGATCCCAGAGGAGTTTTGCTGAGTGACGAAAATGAAGTGGACAAAAAACAAAGCGCTTGTTGACACTTGCTTCCATAAAGCAGTTTTAAAAACTATTAAATATTCCTAGACACCAAGTCCTACCATATTCTTATAAAGTGGGCCTTTTTTATTATTCGCATCAGCAGAATACTGATGACAGTGTACCTAAGGTTAAATGCATGTGTGCCAGTGGGGAAAATTTTACCCTTTGCTGCCTTCCCCACAGTGGAGCATGCGGCTTACAAAGTTCGCTAGGCCAATTCGGTCTCAATGAGGAGGTACTGATTGGCGTGTAATTCTTTTATGTTGAAGAGTTTTGATTGATCACGTCATTTGGTGCTATAGTGAGGTTTCTTTATGGCGCAAGGTTAAAGGCATTTTCCGCTTGTATTTCCGTGGGTTCTAATTAGGCATGGATGTGTACCCCAGAATCGTGTGCAAGTGAAGTAACATTCCTCTGTGGCGTCGGTTTGAGGGATATTGGGGACTGTCGGTGGTCATGACAAACATGAGGCGGAAGTATATGAATGAGCGCCCACCGGAAAAATGTGCTATAATAAATTTCTTAACCAATTCATGCTTGTTTTAAAACACTGCCTAACGTTTTCTCCCCAAAATATATTGTCAGAATTCTTTATCATGCGCAAATTTTTTTTCATTTGCAATTCTATGCAAAATCTAAATTTCCTCTCAACTAAAGCTTTTTACTCTCCATACAAAACTAGAATCTCATAATGTCAATAAGTTGCGCTAATTTGATGAAAACTGTCAGTTGCTTTTCATTACAACGCTTCATAGCCAAGTGTGAAGTATTGAAGTGTTTGTTAACTCTTTCTTTGTAGAGGCTTTTTTTGGTTTTTCTTGTGACATCAATGCCTCTCCAGGCCTACAATTCCCCTAATGTAACCTTAGCTCATACACCTCCTCATGTTGCATTTTCTTCAGTTCCAGAAGCCAAACTCAGATCAAGTTACATTCATGCCTATTCCAGTCCACTTTCCCACCCATCGGCTTCGCATGAAATTTTCTAGGCCGATGAACCATTGTAATCAAATGGAAGGCACGACTATCCCAAGCTTCAATCCTTCTCATGGCCAAGTTCTGAGCTGAAAGGTATGCGGTCGTGTCTTGTTTGGGATTCCGTCTAGGCAACTAAGTCTTTATTCCCTAATACAAGGAGTAATTTGTTTGTCGGAACGAGATACATATACGTTAGGACAACCCATCAACAGAGCCAAGTTAGGGCAGTTCTACTCAGTATACCTCCCTAATCGCATTCTTAAACATCTTAATAATCTTCAGCTATCATATCTAAATCAAACAGGCTTGTTATAAATCTAAAAATGAACGGGAAATCGTAAAGGGTGCAGTTTAGCTTACCGCATTCTGCTCACGTGGATCTAACGGTTTATGGCAAGACAATGCGTTAAATCAAAATTGAAACTCCAGCATAATCTTGTATCACTTAAAGAATTTGTGTTCTTACTTACCATTGAATTAGTAAACTTAACCATTTTCTGAGGTTTGAATGTATTAACCGAACTTAAAGCACCCCATTTCCTTTCCCTATTCGAAATTTCAGTCGTAATTTAACTTTGCTGTATCAACAGAGATTGTTATCTTTAAAGCCGCGTAGCTTTGCAATTAGGCTTTTTTCTGTCCCAATTTATAAGTAAGAAGTCTCTGCGGACGTAATATGTGTTTTACTACAACAGGAGGCATTTATCACTAGCGTTGAAGATCTCTCTGTTGGGACCACAATGAATATGCTTGAGCTACCAATGCTCAGCACTTATCAGTGGAATTCGTGAAAAATAGACATTCAAAGTGGTGAGCTTTGGCACTTTTTCATTCTTACGCAAATATATCTTTTTATTTTGTTAATATTACGGATGAATAGGCCACCCAGAATGGCAAAAAGCTGCCGGAAACGGCCATCACGGAAGAAAGGATGTGAGGGATAAAGTAGGGGCAAATAATCCTCCGCGCGAATATTAAAACCTGATTAGTATTCTTATCTTCGTTCTTCCCACTTTAAAATATTCACGGTTGTGGGTTTCTTTTGCAGCGAATGAAAGAATTTGAAGTTTTGATGTTAATCGGAGCTGAAAATATTGTTTCTTAATGAAGTGTTGATGATGTTTAACAGTTGTGGACTTTCCTCTCAGCATAAATCTTACTTTTAAAGGGCATAAAATGACCTTTTTAAGCTCAAACATGTCTCTGAACTACTTTTATCAGGCAAGATGCTCCTTCATGTCAGTTCTCGTGAGCGGTCTATCTAATGCGAAAATGTGAGCTGAACCACAACGAAGGGAGTAGAAATTTCCCAACTCCTGTTTATTATTCAAAAAAGGTTAGTGCAGCGGAGGTTGTGGTACACTAACTCTCGTTATGACCGCTCCTAGAGACACCTGTGACTCCAATGCAGTGCTATTGACTTGCCATGCTACTGAGGTGGGGACCCGCTCAGCTTTCTGCCAACCCAACCCCTCGGGATGAAAAAAGTAATCAAGTAAGTGATGTCAAAAGCGAGAGGACTTGATTGCAAGCATTAGACTTGGGTTACGCGTGGTTTAATGGCTCTCAGCACTTTCATCAATGCTCTTTAGAGAACACACCAATTTGTCAGCAAAATCGCCGTCTCAGATGCATTTTGCATGTTTTTGGGTTTATCTTGTCGGAATGTTTGACTCCTACATGTTGCGAATCTTGCCTGCAAACTAGTGAGTTTTAAAGTAATTTTTTTGAATAAATTGCGAAAATCTTATTCGGCTCTTCACTGAAGGACCGCTTAGTCCTTTAGTTATTTTAATCTTCAAGTTTTCATTGCCTTGTTTTGCAGCCGCACTTCTACGAACTGCTTTTTAATTGTAAATTGCCTTCCTTTCTAGAAGTATTCCTTTGACTTCCATTGGAAACACGTTTACGGGGAGATTACTTCTTTCTTCGCAGCCTTTCCATCGATTTGTGACTATTTCGGCAGCTGTTGTACCGTAGGAATGAAGAGTATTTGTCACGTATTTTTGACACTGGCCCTGGGTGTGTCCATGCATAGAAATCACAGCAAATTTTGCTATCTTCTAAGTTTGGAAAGTATCTGCTTTTATTCTATATTGGAGTTATTTTCATTTCCTTGTGTTGGAATCTTCACAAGCCACATGCTGACTCAACGCACATTTAATGCAGAATTGTGCGCTGGTCTGCTTTGACTTAAAAATTGCAAAATATCCCTAAAATGGTCCAAATACTTGAAATGGTGGTACTCACTTCTGCAGGGGAAGCGGCCTGATTAGAAGCCGGATGAACGAAAGGTGATTTATGCAATTGGATAACGAATTACCATTTCGGTCACTGTAGCCTCTTACAACGTTACTTAAATGGGTCACCGCGCACTTTATTCAGGGCGGCGTGGATCAGAAATGAATTACTGTGCACAAGATGTGGGAAAATACCTGTGGAAATGGCAAAAAATTGGTACCGAATAAACGTTTGTTTTTTAATCTGCTGCCACAACAAATGGCATTTTAAGGGTCAGCTTCTTGTTCCGCCCTGCGAGCAGATCGCCTTAGTGAAAAAACCGCTTGACTAAAACAATTATATATTTATGTTAATTCTTTGACCTAGTAGCCAAAAAACACCATGTCTTAAGACCTGTTTCATTTGTTGCGTTGTAAAAAACAGTCAGATTTTTGTCTTCTACTTAAAACAAAAACGACGAAGCTTCCCTAAGTGACATTAATTGGCCTTGCATTTCAAACTTGTCAATCCCTCATTTGTCACTCTCATTCCTGCTTTTCTGCCAAAAATCTCTGTCTTCTGAAACCTCTCTGTCATGCTTTCAACAATGCATCTTAATTTTATCTTCCTCTGCAGGTGTAGCGATTGTCGGTGTGGAATGTCTCATGAAAACTGTGTTACTATTCATTTCGGCCGTATCAACATGCTTGTACTACTTTTCTCATAAAAAACTCGTCCCCAATGGTGGATAGAGACCATCTGAGAATGCATAAACGCAAGAGATTTCGTCATAAACCACGATTTTACCTCCTGATTGACACAATGCTGTAAAAGCCCACAGTCCCAGAGTCAACCCTGAGAAATTGTAAAAAAAACATTTCATAAGCAAAGCAACTTTGAAAAATCATTAATGCAAAGGGGAACAGTTCTGAGTTTTGGAAAATGTTTAATGCTCTACGCCATACTTTAAGGTCGAAGAAATAACCAGCGTGTAAGGCTTGTCTACTTCTCCTTCTACGAAAACAAAATTGGCTCCATTTGTAGTTTTACATATCGCTTGAAACTAAAATAAGCTAGGCAACTTAGTTATTGCAGAGGACCTGATATCTCTAGGTCTCGCAATGCTGTAACCTTCAATTCTCGTCTGCTTTTAGCCATATTTTTCCACCCTCTCAGTGATTATTCTTCCAAGTCAACCATAAAAATGGCCACATTTCGTTACACCCAGAAACCTTTGAAGTCTTCAATATTGATATATCTGAGAGGGTTTATCCATTATTTTGCTCAGAAATAGTGATTATGGGAGTATTTGTTTTGTACAAGTTCATCGTATCCACTCTGTTCCGAGAGGCTTCTTCGTAAGCCAAAATTTTATCATAAATTAGAATATTAAAAGTACACTCACCACCATCACAATTGCACTGCTCTTTATTTACCCCTCCGCATTGTCCATAGCTACGTAGTACTTAACTCCCTTTCAATTTTTCGCCCTCTATGATAGGCTTTGATTTGCGTTGGATTCGTTATTCAATTCACAATTATTCCGACGTCATTCATTTGTTTTACTCTACGACGCTTTTGTTGTGATTCTCCTACCGTGCTGACCATCCGCATTAGATTCTATTCCTCCCTGGATCGGCTGACTCCCTCTTGAGCTACTGTTTTGTTAAATTTTGGTTGGAAATAAAGTGCCTTTTTGCAGAACACTAAGCAAATAAGATGACACGCCATTCCGTGTCACAATTAACCATGAAAATATTGTGGAGTGAGCAACGAAAAAACCAGAAACCTAGTGATTGTAGAATCCGAATTGCAACAAACGGAGAAGGCACATTTACAGAAAGTAAAAATCTCGGTTTGCAGCAATCCACTTATCCATAACACTATATTTGTGCAGCTGCACGAATGTCACGAAAAGTCGAAACGTGGTGCATTAGAACTGCAGATGCTTTATCAACGCAAGTAAATCCACGAGCTCAGTACCAGTAGAGCACTAACTAGACCTGTTACGTTCTTGGAATAAAATGGCTAAATAACAAGTCAAATGCAGGCTCATGTGACTGCCACTGATCTTGGTTTGCTCTTTCAATCACTGGCCACTTCCTGGACCGGAGTGACTAAGGCAAAGACATCTCTACTGATAAACAAAGGTTATCAGTAGTTCTAAGTTGCGCATTTCGGAAAGCTTTTCTGTGCCCCTTCTTTGGTTTTGTCGAAAAGCTGGATTATGTGCAGGGACATATGGGTGGACACTTTCGGACAAATAAAGCGCGATAAATCTAATAGCTTCCGATGAACGCAAACAAGCCTTAGGAAATGCTTGAAAAGCTAAAACTAGCGCATTTGTGTATCGATAAGGTGCAGCTAGAATGGCAGATATAAAAACACCTTAGATTATTTTAATTTACTTTTTAATTAAAAGACCTTATAGCCAGTTTGGGGTCAACTCACCGATGTATGGCCTGGAGAATCCCTTAGAATGTCACGCATTCTGATTACTTTATCGCCCCAATTTTATTTGCCGAATAACCTGGGCCGTAGCGACCAAATGATGTCTCCATTTGATAGTTACATCCTCTCTTGCACCACCTTGCTTTCTTCTCTTCTCTTTCCTCCGAAAAAAACCGCTCCATATGGTGGCGACGGTGGTTTGAGTCATCCGCAGTGGCATAAGGATAGATTAGGAGTGCGGGTGGAAAGACATGGCAGTCCAGCCGGAAGTGCTTTCCGCTCTGACAACTTTAACCACCATCACTATCACCACCTCTTCTTGTGGTTGTTTTCTCTCATAAATACTACCACTAGGTTTGTTTTTTCCTAGGGCGACAGGATATTGTACCGACTAGGAGGTAGAGGTTTTTAAGCATTTATGATGCCTATGTTAATAGCACAGTGGAGTCCTGCAAAGTCATGTCCCCATATTAATTTTCTCAAATATACCGGTGACCATTCAAGAATTGCTCCTTTTTTCGGTACATTAATAAGTCAGTTTGGTCCTTTGATTCTGATGCAGTTATGTTGAAAGTAACTATTTTAAAAGCACCACCTCCGACTCACGATAGACACCTTTCTAGAATTTGCTATCCAAAGATATGCTTCAGCTTCCAAAAGTTATAAAATTATTTATACTTACTAGCATTTTAAACAATCGCAGGCACAATAATTGTGTTTCATTCCATTTTCTACCAGGCCAATTGAAGAACTGCTAGTAGTTCCCCACTGCTAGACAGCCACTTTAAATGCTTCAATGGCAAATGAGAAGCAGTTCTGGCTTTCAAAATAGGTAGTCGAAATGTGCAGGGATGATTTTATTTTTGAATTGTTAAACCTACTGCCGAACGGATACTAACATCATCTCACATTTTGATGGTGATGCTGTAGGAAGGACAAATCCCGCCCAGTAATCACTCAGGTTAAAAAAAACTTCATTTTTCCCTTTTAAATGCATAGAAAATGAATGTATGAGCGCTTTTTTTTCTCTACGACATAACCACACCCACTTTTGAAGCGCACTTGCGTGGGCCGACCGGTAGGATAATAGTACATGCACTTTCCTACGAGGCCTTTTTTTCTATTGCGTCGACAGACGGAAGAATAAAGACAGGTCTTGACAGGCGAACTGATTGAGCTTGTAACAATAAAAAATAGGTTGCTATTTTGCTGCATACACCCCTGTATGAGCTCCCATTCCCTCAAATGCAATCTAACGGGTAATTAACCAGCCTATGCTCCCTTTAAGGGTCTCACCTCTTCTTCTTCTAACCGGGCAATACGACTACACAATGACTACTCTACCCACCACAAACTAGTTTTTTTTAAATTAAAACCGCTCACATTAAAAAAATTGAATGGGCTTACAATGACTGCTTGTTTAAATTTGAAAGGCATTTACGTGTGGTGCATTTGGTGTAAAAATACTCTGAGGAATCATTCGACATCTTCAATGCACGTACGCACTAGAAGAGTTGCATAATTCATAAGCTTTGACCTCATTATCACAAAAATTTCGCAGTTTCTCACAATTGATAAGTGAGATTTTATACTTTTTATCCGAATTCATCCTGCCCTACAAGACGTCAGATTGTTCATTTATCATTATTTCTCTTATGTCAATATTTTATAGCATATTTTTATCTTCAAGGGTTGAGTCGCATACTACGATGAGGTACACGAATTTCGATACTGTAAGTTGCCTACCTAGTGAACCTGTTAATTACTTATGCTTCCAAACCAAAGCAGTCGAAACGCCAATTGCTTTAATTTTTGGAGGAGATCATGAAATCAACACTTCGATAGCAATTTCAACTGCTTTTATCAGTATTTAAGTGGGTTTGGGAGAAGTTTTTTACCACTTTTCAACCCATTTGGAATGGCCTCATAATCACCAACATCCACAGGGATATTTCTATTTGACGTGATTTCCGGTCTAGTTTTGTCATTTTATTTACAGTTAACCCATATTTAGTCCTTTTATACGGTAAGCAAGAGACATTTTTAGACTATTATGTAGTGTTATGGAATGGCATAAGAGAGATCCAAAATCCCATTCCATCCCATCCAATCCCATCCATCGGTGCTTCATTTTGTACTGTGCTAAACCCGTACAATGACAGTCAGAAACAAATCGACATGACTTGAGCATATTTTGACTAGGGAGCCAACTATGGCTTGGATTCAACTCTGTAAGTTGCTCTCATAAAGATGTGCCAGTGACATTTGAGGAGGATTTCGTGGCTGGTGGTAGAATGTTTCATGGGTGAACGCTGTTAATGGGCTTCTCGAGTAGCGTTGGGTTCTCAGGGCAAGTCTATTCTGCATCATCAACGATCAGGACAAATCGGCATTGACACATGAAAAATAACCAACGCTTCTGTTTGGCATTTGCAAATCCGAAACAAGTTATTTAGACTTATGATTTTTGAGGTATGAAATTTGCCAGAAAAGTTTGGAAAATGCAGCTCTCTATGCTGCATGAATTGCAAGATTAGAATAAGTCCAAGGTTCAATGTTCGCTCCGCAAATCATTTATGCGCTTCATTAAAAATGCAAGAAGGCGTGGACCACTGTCAGACTGACTGACTTATGATGAGAGATAGCTTACCTCCAAATGATACATTTCAATGTACCACTTTACTGCTTTGTTTGCATATGGTAAGCTGTACATGAAGTTGTCTACCATAAATTGTTCTTTGAAGGCCAAGCGCTCACTGATTAAGTCCTGCTTGATGCAAATGAACTGCGTCATAGAATAGTTCTTACTCTAATAACCTTAGATACTAGTCAAGATGTCAGAAATAGGTCGCCTTCTAACAAAAGATGCATGAAATGCCTTCCGTCACCGTGGTTATTCTCAAGTTGTCTAGTGTCATCGTTTCTAGAATTGTGCCATCGTGATGCAGAAGAGAATGTGCAGCTTGAAAAAACCATAGAGCAGAGAATGAGGTAGTCAAAGTCTTAGCATTCTCGCTCCTCACTGTTAGAGGACGATTATGTTAGTAATTGAAATACTTTTGAAAACCTTGTGCGCTTACACGACCTTCATCACAAAGGCTGCAGATTCTAAAATTGTACGTCTTGAACTTATTAATTCCAAAGTTATTCTTTTCGAAGTGCCAAGCAGTGGTTTTGTCATCGCTCCCTATGCTGATGGTAATCTCGCAAATTGGTGGAATATTCTCACATCACTGAGCGTTCACAACAAAAGACGCGTCCATTCATTGCTGATTTGCCCTATATTCTCCTCATCAGGCAGCAAAATTCTCACAAACGTAGACTCTTAACAGTGGCATATTTACCCTCTAACCTTTGCAAGGATCACACCACGTCAAGCAGAGGCTGAGAATAGGATAGGTAGGGATGGAAAAGACTTGCATAAATTACGAAATTCGTTTGTCGATGGGAGCTATAAGGCACCTTATCCTATGCCCGCTTCATCTTGTGACTTTTGTCGACTGATTCAGCAATTAAAGAGAACAGGCAAGAAAATGAGTTAATCGAAAAAAGGTTGGTTTTACTTTAAGTGACTCGAATAGATGGTTTTGAGCCACAAGCCATCTGAATGTGTTTACGGTTCCAGCGACGTTTTATGTATTGCAAATGCAAGACTTTAAGTGTTCGCCAATTTTTCTTCCGGTTGTCAAGGCCAAATGTGTGGTACACGAAGTTTACTGAATGTGGTGCGCAGCGTCCTACTTGAAATACAAAGTAATTGACGTGTCTAGGGTTTACCCATGTAACGAAGCTTAGTTACACAGTCATAAATGGTGTGAGGTGCATTCTTGGGTCGCAGTATCCCTCTTTCGTCTTGCTTTCACCTTATTTTAATGCTTTATAATAATAACTTAAAATTAAATTGGAAAAACAACAGATACAGAGCCTTATTTGAAGTAGTCACTGCTCAACAGGATGGTGGGTGTAAAGCTATTCACGAGAACTCCATCATCACAAAGCGCACTGTTGTGAAAATTGTTTTCTCAGAGCAGTCATAACCACGTGGGGATAAATTAAGCAGTGTAAATAATTTCTTACAGGCAGCCTTTAAGGTTCTTGGGGAAAAATTATATTTCTTAGTAAGCTGGAGGGACAAGAAGTTAGTAAGTTTATAAAAGAGATTGACTTACCACATTATAGCTTTGCTCGCACTCAGATGAGCAAAATGCGTGGTCAGTCTACCTACAGACAAACGTCTTCCTTCCTTATCAGATATTTATTTGCATCTTCTGATTTTCATCATTGCAAATGTGCGACTCATCACTATGACGCAGAGTTAAGTAAAGTAAAGCCAAGAAAGGAGAGTGGAAGCCGAGTCACGTCCGGCCAAACTCACCAACCTCTGCACTGATCGCAGGCAGAAAAAAATAGACTTTAGTCGGCCTACCTCATAAACAGGCATCTTTGAGTGGATGCTGGCCACTTCGGTGAGATATTTCTGCTGTCGGCAACATTTAAAAAGTGTGTCTTGGTGGCGATGCTTTGAAGTTGGTGGAGAGTTGCTCTCTGCAAGGAAGCTCAGTTCCCTTTTTTTTAAGGGTGAATGAAAAATGGACAAGCTAGCGCACTAGTCACATTTGACGCCTATTCCATAGCTTGCCGTGTTGTCCTTAACTTTCTCCAACGCAAAATAGGGTTTTGCAACTCTTATTGCCTTTTTACGAAAAAAGGCCAAGTGGACAATTATGCAGACCAAACATGGAAATATTTTGTGGCGTAAATTTTTCCCTTTAAAGCTGTAATGGCTTTAAACACTTTTGCGTACTTAGCTGACTGATAAATGTTTTTCCAACTTTCAGTTTCTGCCTATGGAATTGGCCCAACTCCTAAATGGCTTGGCATCATTGTCTGGGTTATTTGTGTTCTTACCAGCCAAATTTAAGTTTAATTAGTTGGCGAACCAATTAGGCGAAGCAGCATAATAAAGTAGGATTTATCGCTTGCCCATTTTATAAACCACTTTATTTAACTACGTTGTTAAGGAGCACAAATATTTGGCCAAAGGTGGCAATTCACAAAGTGGAAGTAGGCTGGGTCAAAAGAAAAATTGTCACTGAATGAGTTGAGGTGGAATTAATAAGGTTAAGTTTATATTTGCCCATCACTTAGTACCTACACGCCACGAACGATGACAGTTGGAAAGGCTTTTAGTGTGTGTGTGTGTGTGTGTGTGTGTGTGTGTGAACAAAAAAGGTGCCTTGTTCATTCTTAGTTGCTGCCAGGTGTTGGAGAGCCCCTCCGCTGCGCACTGACCCTTCTCCAGAAACGGCTTGTCTTGTTAAGTGTCCGCAGTGTAAACCGATCGGCTTTTTTCTTAGAAATCCAAAGAACTTATGCAACGTATTTTACTACTCAGGAAATACAGATTGCAGTAAAAAGTTACTTTAACACATGTAAAGCATGTAGCTTGCATAACTTATATTTTTAGCATGTATTTTACAAATACAATGCCTTTTAGGTGGGCGGAGGTAAGTGAATGCCAACTTTGTACCACAAGGCGGTATTGTATTTTGGAAGCTTAAAACTGTTTCAATTCTGCGCCTTTTATCCTTACTATCTAGTTAAACATGCAATCGTCCTTTCCGTCTTCTCTTTCCAGGGCTATGAATGCTGCAAGGAGGGAAAATCGAACAAAGCCCTGTTCAGTAAAATACTGGAATCTTTTTTTGGAATGCACCTTGACTTGTATCTCTTTTGTCCCTTTTACTCGAAAAGTTAAGTCTTTATCCAAAAGTTTCCAGCTCGCTTCATCTCACTGCTTCTAAATACATACCGCTGTTTCTAGGAGAAGGAAATGATTTCAGACACTCGAAGTTCGACTGAGCCTATCATTTGATGAGGTCGGTGGCTGGCAAATATCAGTCATAAATCCACTTCATTTAACCACTTATATGAAAGCACATTTCAGGTTAAATGTTGCTGCGCCCATGCGGAGCGAAGAGGATATTTTGGTAGCCTCTGCGTAATTAAATGCAGGATTTAATTGGATCGTTCAATCATAAGGGCTTCTTCCATAAAATTATTGTGTTTTTGAGGTTTTAGGCTGGTTAATAGTATATATTATACCTTTTTTAATAATTGTATACATTTCAATTAATTATTTAGGCCGCCAATGCTTTTACGCATCAGACTAACAGGTTGAAATGTGGATGCACCCATCAATCGTTGAAGCCTATTCTCATCGGTCCGTACCTTATTTGATAGGCAGTTCTAATGTTTTTTTTCTCCTCACTATATGCATTACTAAAGGATACTGCCAACCCTTATACAAGGCTGATGTTTGGTTATGACAGCTTATAATATCTCCTTTGCAATGCCAAAAATAGTCATAAGGTAAGATTGCTGCCATGATTTAAAGAGACCTCTGCCTCTGTAAGGCCATGATGGTATAAGGATTTCAAGCCTGTCCTGCCACATCTAATGCACAAATAATGCTAAACACAAAACCTCAGAAGCAGTTAAGGGCTTTGAAGAATTGAATGTCAGTGGAAAGTTGTAAGCATGCTGCTTCTACAATACAATGGGATTCCTGAGAGGCTAATGCTACAATTAGCACCTGGAGGTTATCACGTATTTTTAATGTCCAGGATACATCTACTTGGCATGTTTCAGCATTAGTCCGGATTTGTTGGTCCATTGACTTCTTTTCCACAGCACTCTCGATTTAGAGTAGGTAGGCCTGGATGTGTTGAGCTGCAGCCTGAAAAGACCCCAAGAGGGCTTAGTGCGCAATAGGAACAGAGATTACCTGGAAAGCCGGTTTCGCTCTAATTATAAAAGTCTCTTGATCTAAATTAGATAGAGAAATCTACTTGTATAGAGGTTTGAATGTTTTGTGGCATATTGTCGGTTTCTTTTTTGCCCGGAGTAGCTCAAGGTCTCATCTTTGTTAGTTTTGTTTGACAACCTGATAAAATTCATGTTTATTCATTCAAGTTTCTTAGTCGTTAGTGGTAGGAGGTATGCACCATTACAAATTTGGTATCAGCGACCGCAAACCAGTTTTTTTACTCTTTGCAGCCAATTTTGTCACTGCTGTCGCTGTAGACCACCCAACACGAAGCATCGAAATGTGGACGGCCGTCCGCCCCACCTCTCCAGACATCCATGGAGGTGAGATATCGAAACAGCTGACAACCTCGAAATGGAAAAGCTGCAACAGGCGGGTAGCTTTGATTTGAGTTATGAAGTTCCCATAGGCTCTCAAATCTTCCTGTTTACTCTACTCTAAATTTCGTCCAAGAGATGTTTGCTTGGAAGCCCTAATTGGGCACACAGGACGCTTAAACATTAGTGAAGCATAAGTAGTCTCCCTTCTACTATAAAAACAACTAGTAATGTAAGTTGCAATTTTTTCATAAATTCAGCCAACTTTAGGCTTCTTAGCTTATTTCAGCATTTTCTTCACGACTTATATCCACTCGACAGTGTTACTTCACCTCACCCGAGGCAGGTAACATAACGCGTTCATTGATTTAGTAAAAAAGAAAGTAATATTTTGCTTGAATTTTTAACTACAAGACCTTTCGGATTTGGTTTTCGAAGGACTTAAACAAATAATAGTGTAATTAAATAAATATACTAAGTGCTGATATTAGTTTAATTGCGATTAACTTTCTGCTGCAATGTTTGGTGTTCTCCGATGTGTCTGGAGAATCCTGCTGAAATCTGAAAAACCACTCTACTTTGGTAATAGGTTTGTTTAACTTAGTTGCTGTGAGCTGCAAATATGCTAGCAGTACACCCATAAACGGTGGAGTTTATGCCTACGGGGTCCCGACAGTCGTGAGTTCCTTCGTTGCAAGTCTAGTGCGTCGTTATGCATGCCTCTATTAATGAGCCCACAGATTTTGACTTTAGTATTCAAGTTCACGATTAAAAATGTATGTTGGGGGCACTTAAGCTAATGGAGCATTCCTCCAGTATACATAATCTAGCATATGAAATATGGCAGCAAAAGTTTCTCCTAGCGGGTACAATTCGTTTTAACCTGGAAGTTAGGCTGGAACATCAGCCTTAAATGGTGGGCATTATCCTAACTGGTTTACTGGGTCTGTCAACTTCTTCGGCAATAGACAATGCAAACCTTTGCACGGAAATTTATAATCTTCTTCGAAAGAAGAAGAACAAAATTGTGCATGTTGTAAAATTTATTCATATCTGATGCCGCTTGGTTGAATGGGTTTATGAGGTTGAAGCAAACCTGCCGGTAGTTTGGATGTTATTCTAGCAGAACTTCAAGTCTGTTTTACTAAATAGTATTTCCCTAATTAAATGACAACAATCATTTACTTTTCAACAACCATTTATGGTGCTCTGCCTACCATCGTAAGTACCTATAAAAGTGTATGATCTGTCTTCAAATATATACGTAACGAGACGGTGACTTTATTTTTGTCGGCTCCTGGTCTCCTTACTTTGGCCGTCTCGAATGGTGAAATTTTTATATGAGTTTCTTCCCGAAACACACGCAGTTCTTCCCCTATCTTTACTGTTTCCCTCTTCAACAGTTATAAAAAGGCAATTAGACCGTCCCTACTCTGAAATCGACCCCGTTCCACCAAACATAAAACCGTCTTGTGTCTGCGATGACGCATGTGGCGGTAATTCAAAGAATTCGGTCATCTGTTCTGTATCTCTGAATAGGCGACCTACAAGGCTCCTCTCCGTGTCTTTTCCCTTCCTTCAAAAAGTAAGCATTTTCAGTCCCAGTTGTGATGAGCTTGGCCACCTACGTCAAAACATTGTCATTGCAGATTAACGTTTCAGACGTGTACGCAGGCACTCCTGTGCTGGTCATAGCAGCACAGGTTTGCGCAGCATCTGTCTATCCTGTGTGGTCCAGCGAATCGACAGCATTTGTATCGAAATGACGAAAAATAAAAATCTTGTCACAATTTTTAGTTGCGTCTAATGCCTTAACTTTATTTACTTAAGAAAATTAACCTCCTGGAGGGCATTTTGTTGCTGGAAAAGGCTTTATAGTAAGAGAACATATCTAATGGTAGTAAAAGCAAAATAAGGCCATCACTGAATTGCTGTGGGAATAAAAAGTGGTGGCTAGCTTGAAATCTAAAATATTAGGCGATTTTACTAACTCCCTCCAAATAACTTTGCATGACGATGGCAGAGATGGCTGGTTTGCGATTATTTTCTCGGGATTTCTCAAATAGGTTGGAAGAGATTATCTTCATTGCCATTAAAGGACTGCCGAATCCACCGAATCAAAAAATTCACAGAATTAAGTTGGATCCCATCTTGCGTGTCATTTGTTGTCGATAGCATCAAAATTATTCCAAAGTAGGCACAGTTGTGGAAAAATTTTGCCCAAAAATGGATTCTGTTATGAAAGTTTTTGTGAAACAATCTGTTAAAAGGTTGAGAATGATCCTGGGCCTCTCATTCTATTGTGCCGCTGGGATTTGTTATAACACGTAGACGGTTGCAATAGACGTGGGAATTTTTTGTGTGCATGGACCAAAAAACCTTGACAAATGTCAGATTCTCATGGCAGTATTCGTTGTTACCTTCATTACTGATGTCCCCATATTTTGAGCGCTTGCGTGGTCACGTTTCTACTCATTTTGATGTTAGTGGCACAATCCTACCCACCTCACGAATCCGCTTTTGCTCGGTCTTAAGTTGTATAAATTCCACTCCTTCGTCCCTACGTGACACCTGTTTAGCTATGTTAAATCTTTTGTTAACTTTCGTCACCAGAAGAGCCAGAAATCCGTCAAATTTTAAAGAAAACTAGTAGTAAGAGTAAAAGCGAATTTATTTTGTAAGTTAATGCTTGCAGTGGAATAAGTGCTGGTCAAACAGTCGGTACGCACCTGCATTGACAAAGAAAGGAAGGCGGTAATCCGACCGCCTGTCCAGCTGAAAAGATAAGCGAATTGTTCCCACTTGTCGCGCTTAAATGAATGACGCCGATCTCCTAGCACCATCATTGAGTTGTCTCTAACTTTCTGTACTGTATACAAAAGCCCCCTTGTTTGGCTTAATGAATGGCTGAAATCTACTTGTTCCAACTTGGAGGCATACAACAATAACTTCACCTGTGATACAAGCAGGGGCAGTGAAACGCACTTCCTATTTAATGAGAAAATATTAAAAATTCGCTAATCTCAATATTAGTTCCTTAAGAAATCTCATTTGGAATCTTGGAAAGACAAGAATTTACTGGTGTATCTTAGCTGGCGATTTTCTTGATCAGTATGTTAGGAGGAACAAAGTGAAGTGAGCGAGGTACGTGCGCATGCTTTAGCTGGGAAGGATTTTGGACTGTATATGCATAAATTGCCCATTTACGGATCGAGAAACATCCTGCGCCCATTCGACTTTACTAACAAAGCCATGGAGAATTGTTCGACCTGCCTACGCATTCACCGACCGTAGCAGGTTTTAATTTTTAAAGCTAATTAGTTACAGTCAATACGAAAGAGTGTTTTAGTGTGTGCACCTGTCAAATCCATCCAAAGTCTTCTTGTCAACTTGTTTTCAAATATCAAATCGTCAGCACTTTGCACCCTCTAAAGTCTTCGTTCAGACAAAAAATTAAACCGAAATTTTTTGTTTGCACTCTTCAACGTCTTACAAGAAAAGCAAGCATGTTTCATTCCCATAGCTCAGTTACTGGCCGCATTAGTTCCTACAAGCAACCAAAGCCTTGTAAATCTGTCAAATGGATTTATTGAGTTGTGTGTAATAAAAAGTCCGTGTTGTCCATTGCCTCTGCCTCTATCACTGCCTAATTGTATTTTATGTCCAAATAAAAGCCAGCCTTATCTCTCCGTAGCCTTTTGGCCAAGCTCCATTTGAAGCTCTTGTGGATGGTTTGGTGTGCCAAGTTATTAAATGCGGGTTGACAATAACGCCGATTAGGTTACTGCTCGGTTACAGGGCCGATTTTATCACCTTTAGCCATCAAATGAGTCACTTCGAAAAAATAAAAGTATCAAATCTATGCAGCGACTTTTAATGTTTTCATTTTAATAGAGGAGTAGACGCTTTAACAGAAAACATCTGCCATTTTATTTTTATAAAGACAGGGAACATTACCAGGTTTCGACCGTGCCTATGCTCAACCTTTGAACACGCCATTCGCCGAATTTCCTGGCACTGTTTTGGTGTTTGGTTAGGCATTAGATTAGGTTATAAAGAAGGCCGAACAGAGGAGTTAGAGGGTTGGAGCAGCACACTTTATGGCCTTTTTTTCCTTAAAAATATTAGGGAGTTCTTTGATGCAGAGCTCTTGAACTGATAAAGTGTAAATGTTTCGGCAAGGCTTTTTTACAATTTAATT
Source organism: Taenia crassiceps (assembly GCA_023375655.1). Classification (NCBI taxonomy): domain Eukaryota; kingdom Metazoa; phylum Platyhelminthes; class Cestoda; order Cyclophyllidea; family Taeniidae; genus Taenia; species Taenia crassiceps. The sequence goes on from JAKROA010000009.1 coordinate 2,288,667, forward strand.
CACAATAATTGTCAATTGACACAAAAAACGAGGGTTTTTGTCAAAAAAGCCAACTTTTGTGTTGCGTACAATACGAGACTTCTCAGGTCGCAGTGAATCATTTCCTGGGAGCACAGGCGTCAAACTCACGGAAATTGCAGATCACTTCCTGCAAGATCTGTGTTTTCTACCCAATTATGATGAAGTGAGTCTCAACTAGAGAGTTTTAATTAGAAAATTAGTTTTATAAAATTCTCTTGAAGGATGTGAAAAGGGGCGAAAAAGTTCGACGCAACACGTATTAACTGGAGCGTTGCGGTGTCAAGTGTAAATGGTTGCTTTTAGAAGGCATTTGTACCAGTGTGTATGCAGAATTGCGTGTTTTAATTGAGTGAGTAGCAACTGAAGGAGTCAAATGCACGAAAATCTAAATTGTCCTTAAGCATAGCATAACACTGCATTATCAGCAGTGAAACATTTATATGTTTGATGGAAGTGTGCTGCATTTGGCCAATTGCAGGTTTGTGCAGCAGCACCCATACCAACCGTGGGTGCTCTTAGCTCAAATTCCTGGAAATCCTCCTTGGAGCAGTTGGGAGTGCCTACTTAATCCACCATTTTTTATAACTTTGAAGTAAAGGCACTTCTTTTACACACGCTGAAGCGTTAGATCCTGCACTACACTAAACTCGCACATCAACAACCGCCTCTGCTCTCCCTATGTTCAGATCTTGCCCCAACTAAGTTCTGCCTCTGATATTCTTAAAAGGACTCCATGTAGGTCGATGTTACGGGCCTCTTTCCTTTCTTTGAAATATGAAGGTGCTGAGTTAAGCGTACAGCTTTAGTAAAATCTACGTCAAAATAAATGGACAAATTTTTAGCCCTCTAATACCTATTCACCAATGCGGTGCCGAAAATTCTCCGATTAACTGGAACACTTCTTGCAATTTTCTATCACAGTAAGGGAGTATAGTAGACCGCAGAGTTTTCAAACAGTCGTAAGGTTTATCAACTCTGTCACAGTCGCTGAGGCAGTTTAATAATGCCTTGACATTGCAAAATTTTGAGGATGCGCTAAAATGGCGTTTCTTCATCTGAATCGCATCCACGATTCATTAAAACCTTCTGTCGTATTCACAATCATCAAACACATGACGTTGCTCTCATTATGCTGTCGCCAATTCGCCAACTTTCCGTGCAGCGAATTCTCTGTCCTCCATGCATCCTTCCTTATCAATTCAAATAGAATCGCCAGACTTTACTTGGAAATTTAATTGTCTAGCTAGACAATGCGCGAGACCAATGCCTCCCACAGCTGACTGTCACTGCTCTCACAAATTAATCTGTCTCTTTGTGATATCTGTTATAAAGAATTTGAGGAAAAAATTTATCATCTCACAAGTTAATCCATGCATTTGCTTACCTGCCGGTGTGGATTTTGTCCCTCAATGGATGACAGCCCAAATGAAGCTTAAGTGGCTTATTGCTGCCATGAGTGTAGACGCCATTACTTTCCGGTTTTAAAAATCCAGGGCTATTTAATTCACCATGCTTTGAATATAAGGACTTTGTAAAAAAGTAAACAATTGCTGATTTTTTGGCCATCGTCTGCTGGTCTGGGCAAAAGGGGTTGAAAGGCACAGGATTGGGATAAAGTGCCAACTAATACCACTCTTTGCATTAACCCTCTTTGTCAACAGACGGACACTTTGAGCTCAATGCCGTTCGTGGAGGAATTATCCCAACATTTTAAGGCAGTTCTTAGAGAACGTAAGAGCCTTCCTTTTCTCTGTACACCGAGGTTTTACATAATCACTTTAGAAGGACGAAAGCAGCAATGACACACCATTCACTTTCCAGTAGGTCAAAGTCAAGATAACATATATCTGTAAAAATTGTTAATATATTAGCTGCAATACGGAGGCACGCATACATCTATCAAAGGAGGTTTATCCTACCCAACGTTGTTTCTATTCCTTTGATGATGTTCTACCTATGAAGTCGCTATGTCTCTCTTTTTGATGATGAATGGCGGCTTTAGCATGAAAACAAACGGGTGGAGTATCAGGAGGATTTCGGCAAATTATGTAATCTTTTAGGTCAACTCAAGGCATAAGGATTTTAAGCAGCATCAATCATTTATTTTCTATGCATTAAAGAGCGTATAAACACCTGTAACCCACAACTTCTCAAAGTTGTTTGGCAAAGTTATATTCGTCTTTTGGGCGCACTTGACTGGGCGATGGTGCAATTTGTGGTGCTGCGCAATTCCTAACGAAAATAATGCTAATTTGGCTCACTTAATAAAGTGTGTGGTTTTGTAAGGGCATCACCTCACATAAGAAAGGCTAACCGTCCAGCATTATGTAAGGTGACCAAGCGAGACCCTATGGTTGCCGGTAAAAACATTAGAAGGTTCTAAAAGGCTCTAAAGAAACTTTACTGGATGCAGAAGACTCTACTTGAAATGGAGTGCTCTGTTGCAATCCTTTATTCCCCAAATCTACGCAAGATGGAAGTACGGTGGTTAAAAGAATGCTTTTTTCCGACTGATTGACAAGTCCTGGATGCATTGGAAGAAGCTTTACTTGTAATCTTCTCAGTTTTTTTGAGGAGGTCATTGTCGCAGTTCTCTATAATTCAGCCCATCACCTCATCAGCTTATAATGAAGTGGTGTAGTAGATTTGCAGTTTCTTAAGCAAACATGCGTTTGCATGCTTACTATTGTAATAGAAAAGGGGCTTTAGTCAAAAGTCAGTCGAATATTCTGCCAGTAAGCGGTCAGAAAAGGGTGCGTCTTTGTAATACAAACTCGATGGAAATAGAAAATTGACATTCTTTAATATCCGTTTCAGGCTATTGATGGTCATTGTGCGAAACCTGTGCTTAAGGTTTGGTCATGTCGCTCTCTTTAAAACTACCTTATTTTAGTCCGTTTTATGCTATTAACCCTTAGCATGGCATTGATAACCTCACAGGTGCACAAGTCTTGAGTTACATTAGCCGCATAAATATTTTTAAATGCGCAAAAGACTACACTTAATCTGTAGTAATTCCAAGTCCGATCAGCACTAAAATGATTCGTGTTGATATCCAGCTTCAGAAGCATGGTACTCTTCTTTCAAGATGAAAACAAGCTGTAATCACAGTCAGTAAGACCAGTTGATAGTTGCTAGGACGCACTGGACACCATAAGGTTGGATGCTATACAGCTACACTGAGATGTAACCATGACTTCTAGTACAGGCATCCAAATAGTGGATTTTAATGCATCTCTCTAGGGTACAGTAGCCCACTGGATTGAAATTCAAGCTAAATTTCCTGTTAGCAGCCACAATATGTCGCTTTGGGTATTCCTGAGGGCATTGTTGAACGCTACTGCACTGGTAAGCTTTTTTAAGCGTAAAATGGCTGCTAGACTGATGGCTTGAAATATTAAAAAGATCCATGCAAGCGAGCCTTCATGCCGCTATTAATGTCGCCTTCACCTCTTTCAGTGAATGATCTTCTCCATTAGCCATTGCAACCTCGAAACAGCAGTAAAGGCTAATTTTTTTTCCATTTTTGGTATGATTTGAAAGTGAAGCTAGTCGACCCGCCTTTTCTTCAATCTCTAAGTGCATTTGTATGGACCCATTTGATTTGGCACCTTTTTCGACCAAAATACAAATTAATTTGTCTTGTCAGTTGGTAAATCAGAGTATGAACAAAACTGAAGACATCCTAAAGTGCACCTATAAAGTTACTTCTTATTGTCTGTACCCTGATTCAAATTGCACCTTCGTTTTTACATCACTTGACGATTTTCCTTCAGCAATCCTGGTTTGATGGGCATGACTTAGTGTATATATCAGTTATGGTGGTTTTGTTTCCACATAATTGTATTACTATTTTTGTAAAAATACCTCATAATTTTTTTCAACACTCTCTATTCCGCGTCAAGTAAAATTGCAGAGCTTAGGATTGCCGCGAAGTTATAATTTATTTGCGAGTCCCTACAATCCAGCCATGTGCGCCAGATGTTTCCTTTTCAACACGCATAAACAACACTGAAAGCCCCTCTAATCTTCGTGATGGGGAAAATTACGCCTCCATATCCCTCTAAATGTGTTTTAAAGTGTGCAAATCTGAGAGTTGTCTCACTATAGACTCACCTAGGGCTGGAAACTGAAGAAGTGGCGGAGTAGGAATGACATGGGCAGTTCTATGCTACGGTTGAGGAGCGCGACCCAGAGAGGACAGACAAGGGTCAGTATTGGGGTTAATTGTAATAAAAGTACAGAACTAATTTTTTTTAAATCTTGTAGCAGTGCATATCAGGTCAAGGCTGCTAGGGTGAGAGACGTTAGGTGGGCAAAATTCTAATACAATATGTGACAAGTGAGGAACCTATGAAAAAATATGTTTTTAAAAATTATTTTTGCTTTAGGTCAAAAACATCTGATTTTTTGAATTCTTCAATTTTGTTCTTCTTTTCAACCGGAAGTCTGGTTTAAAGGAATGCAGGTTAAAAACCACAACTCAAAGGTGCATTAGTATTTGGTTTATGGGTGAAATTCTTGGAAGCAATCCAGGCGCTATAGTTTTCCACTTAAATGCGAATGTCAAGCTTGCACACAGGTATATCGGTAAGTGTATTCCATATTCCCTCAGTGAGTAAAACCTAGCCGCATCTTAATGCCAATTCCAAGATGTGCCGACGACTCTGAGTCCTTCAGTGATTGCGAGATTAGAAAGCAGTCTTCTTCAATTTATGTATAAGCCATCTCTGTCCAACCTTAGAATAGACAAAGAGCTGTTTTTTTCATGCTGAGTGTTCTGAGACAGCAGCAATGACGCATCTTATTAGTTCCCTCGTTTAGCGAAAAGACAGAACGCAGGGAGAAGTGATATCTGGGTTGTCACATAAATTATCAAGACCCAGAACCTGACTCATTCGCGCATCTGCCAATGCCAGTAGATAGACTGAAGAAGTCTGAATATTTGATGCGGCTAGGCGTTTTCGGACAATGTCAAGACATGCATCGATTCCGTGTGTTTCCTTTGCTGGACAATGTGGCTAAAGCTTACTCAAACCTCATTCCTCCTTCAACAAGTCCTTTTAACTCCACGTCAACAGCATCACGCAGTCTGCGTCGCTAATGATAATGCTAAATTAAGGTCCTTATGATCTTCATCGGCGTGTCAGGAAGGTGTAATTTATGTATATCACCACGCATCAGGTAGTACGACAAGTTATCCTGTTGCAAGCGAATACAAACCGTCTCTCTCTGAACTTATTTAATTACGTATGTACAGAGAATAAGTAGTTCGTGGGATTTCTTGTCATAAAATTAAACGACTACATGCGGCTTTTCAGCATAATTTATTTGTCTGAAAAATTTTCCCTTAAAACTCCCGAGTTTTTTTTAAATGAGACAAGCGATTATAGCATAAGTTTTTTTTACTGCTCTGATTCTCTAGAAGGCAAGTGAAGCTTCGCTCAAATGCATTTTACCAACTGCATATTTGACATGTGACAGTGTAGTTGGTTAATGGCAAAAATGTGTGACAATCACCTGGGAAAGTGGCAGTAAAGTGATGCGCAGGAAGAGGATGGAATGAAGTAACACTACTTGCCTTTTTAAGCCGTCAAATGAGGTCTTTTCGCGTGTCACTTTTGGAAACCTACGTTTGCTGTAGAAAATTTCTCATAAGAACGAAACATCAGTTCAATTTATAAGCTGGGGAATGTTACAAACAACCATGTCTCATCACATTTCATTTAGTCAGCTAACCACCAAACAGCCTAAATGCATGCGACTTTACAATGTATTTGACTTAATAGTTGATCTACAGTCTTTTAAGTTGGTTGCAAATTTTTGGGTCCATTTGCCTCATTTCGATGCTTTAACCACGGCCTTATAATCGTACTTGATGTAGAAATGAATCAATTGCTTCTGAAAGCTATCCGCAACATATCGCAGATATGATGCACCTAAATTTGAGTAGAACCCAGTTGGACGAATTTAAGACTCCTCGACTTGCTACTCCGCCTTTCCCATACGCCATGCAGGAAGCCTGGCCTGACAGGAAAGTTCTGCATCGTTGGCACCGAGTTGAAGGGGATGCGTGACTCGCATCCATCGCATTCAGCTTACGAATAATTAGCCGTGGGTTCCAAACGCAGGACAGACCGCTGGATCAAAAAGCATTTGTAGTTTTACCACAACTAGGACACTGATCAGAGCCCTATAGATTTCTAGTTTATTGCTGCATGGATTTTGTTGGACCAACAACAGCCAGAATAAAATATTTCCAGCGTTTCAATTACCTATGAAGTATAAAAAGGAATAAATCTGGTCACTGGATGTTTGTCTTGCAGTCTACTATGGAGCTCTTTTTGAATGGACATCTTAAATGTCGATGTTGAAGAAACCCTCCCAGAGCCAGTAAAATTGGCTGCATTCGCTTCTTGCTGTGTCTAAAGGTACCCTCAAATGAGCTTCAGTTTCATCTCACAGGCAGTTTACACTTACCTGTGAATTGATTCAATGCTCAGCTTCAAAGATTAGCCGCTAGAGACGAAAAGGGAGGTCTTAATATGCTACAATAGGGCTTCAAAGTGGCAGTCGTTGCCTTGGTATTTCCTGTTGTTTATAATCCGGCCTTCATGATGGAGGTATGATACCGCTCTAATTCTACCCATTCCATTAGTCTTGCAGTCCCCTGGCACACTTTGAGAATGAAAGTATTTTTAGTGCCACAAACTGTATCATGTCTCAAGTGGCATATTTCTAAGTTTGGTGGCTTTTTTATGGCGAACCCCTACCAATGGAATGAGAAAACGCTCGTGCTCGAATAACCTAGTTATATTATCAACTAGATTGTAATTTCTTTTAAAAAACTCCATTCAGAAATGTAAATAATCTAAATAACGCATAGATTTCTTGGTAGTTTGTTGGTTTTGTGAATGCCAGCGATGCCTCACCTTCCGCCAGGCGTAGTTTGGAGTTCAAAATTAGCTTCAAAATGTCTTGATTAATTTAGTTTGAAAATAGAAAATTAAATAACACCCCTTTAACGCGCCAGCCCCGAGAGCCAAGTATGGCTCTCAAATCAAAATGAGGACAGTAAGATTGTGCCAGTTGTTGCTAAAGTGGAAAAAGTTCGCAGCCTCAATGACATATGCACATTCCATTAATGGGTCTGGTTTTCCAGTTACTGTGCTTCGCCCAATATCCTCATTCACCAACGGACGAACAAGCATATTACACTTCCTTCTTTGTTCAGCCACCCTCTTAGTTAATGAGACACACGCTATTTGCAGTCATAAACAGGACGAGCACGCGACAGGGCAACACGCGACAGCGCAGGTTCACACGCATGCGCGTTCCACCGAAGTGACTGAGCCTCCTGCTTATTTTTGTCAGGTTGGGAATGCAATTTTGGGACCTTAAGGGCACCACCAATTACGCACATTCCAGTTGTTTTATTTTTAAATGATTTAAGTGCAACGAGGAGTAAAAGAACAAAAGGATTTATCCTAGTAATATTTGGGTGGTGGCACGGTACTGTTTTAAGCGAATGTACCATTTTTTCGGTTGCTTTATATTGTATACTTTTTTCTACCATTTTTATAAAGTCAGGAAAGAAATTGCCTTATAGGTTTCTTGTTAAGTGAACACCAAATCTGTTGGTGCAATAACCTTAACAAGTTGCAGGAGTCTCAAGTTCAAAGCTTGGGCGCGAGTGGTACGCATTGAGGAATGTGTTGACTGATATGCCCTGAACATGATGGTACAGCTCAGTGTCCAATAGCCCGCTAGTTAAACAGAATTAGTGCATTCAAATAGCTAGCCAAAGATGCATAGTAAAGTGAAGGGTGTCTGTGGCATTTGCCATAATTCCATGCCTTCATTAATCGGTTGTTGAGGCAGTTGTGTTTGCTGCCTCTTGCCGGATGGCTGGTTAACTAACGCCTAAAACTCAATGGCTATAAAATACGATGAGCAACATCGCTTATATGAAATTGGATATTTTTAACGCCACAGTGCAAGACGGATTTTGTTACGCCTCCAGGAGATGTTTCACTCACAGAGGAACATTACCGCGAGGCAAACTAAGCCCAGGTCATGCAAAACTATGAGATCATTTAGCCCTATCGTCTAGACACGCTATTGTCTGTCTGCGTGTTTATGACCCAGCACCACCACTTACTGGAACAAGTGGGGAATAATTAAGCTTGAATTTGTACTGCCATCGACGTAAACTTGCGGTTTCTTTGAAGTACACGAAGTCATGTGAGTGGAGCTGCCCAATATGGTAGTTTGAATGGGCACAGTATGGACACCGAGTGAGCATTCCTTGACCGTAAAATATTCGCCACCAACCCCTGTTCACAGTACAGTAGTCTTCAGAGCTATTTGAGGTAATTAAAACAAATAAAGTAAGAAAATAACTAATGCATAAGATGTGGTGAGCAATTTAAATTCTCTTTTAGCCAATCTTTGGTAATAATAACATCATCTGTTATATAAAAGGCAACTTTTAAACAATGCTTACATAATTGGGCACCTCATGTCTTCCCCTCAAACCTTGAATTTTGTGGATGGCATTTCTTGAAAGTAGAAATTTGAACATCAATGCATGGGTAAAGATAAGGCTTGAAAAATACAACACGAGCGATCTGTTGCTACAAAATCATTTTCTAGGTCGTAAAGTCAGTTGAGTGAACAAAATGTCTCCTGAACACTTTTGTCAAAGTGATTGGCTAGAATGTTTCGTTGGAACGAAAATTTCACCTCAATTACTGTGTAGACCTCGCAAAAAAAAGGGAGGGGTATGATCCATCGCATTAATCTGCCAACAGACGCAGAAACAAAAAGGACAATAGGACCAGGGGAAAACAAAGAAGCTACTTCGAGTCTTAATGGACAGAACATGCAGGTCACTAATTGAAGCGGAAAGTTGGTTTTTTGTTCTTATGCTTCAAAGTTTGTTTATAAAGATTGTTTTTTACATTATTTAAGTGACAAGATAGCCATTTTGTTTGTAGAATTCTACTTCTTTTTTATTTGCTTAGCCCCTACGCTATCTCGGAATAGTTTTAAAGTGTTTCAGTGTTGCATGTACCAAAGGAATGGGAAATGAGGTGTCTCAGGGGATTCGAGTAATGCGTCACTGAGAGTTCATGCGGTCTCAATTCGCTATGTCCTTGTCGTGTATTACCTATTTAAAGTAGTATTTGAATGGCGCGAAGTAATCCCAGGGTAGAAAAGATGGATTACACTCTAACAGATATTTGTGGACTTGGTAGAGGCACACACACATACATCTTTAAGCTCCATTTGTAAAGACCGAGGTACACAGTGGGTTCGTTTGTTATCTCAGTCATTTCATGAGGGCATCAGTCTGGCGCAAATCATTAGGCACCCACTTTTCTAACTTCCTGTGGCCTCATTACAAGGGCCTAATGAAAATTTTCGAAGACGCATATGATTTTCTTATTGACATGCATATGTCACAGGGCACAGGTACCTGCAGCCCTTTTTAAACCTGCATCCGATGGAGGGTCACTTAAGGCCTGGTTACCTCAAAATGCGGGTTTGGCATAATGCAAAAATCTACAGAAGCTGTTCCATGAGGGATCAGGCACTTTAAGTTTAGCAATGACTTTCTCAAATTAACATGTGCCACACTCACGAAAATATCATGTCACATAAACTAAAGAAGTTGAGCTTAAATCCACTTCTTGCTCCTACTTTAAATGAGAAGTGAATGCTGTGACAGAGGCTAAGTTGCTGAGCAAATAGGTCCCAAATGTCAAGCACTAACAAATGGTTATCAACTGTCAGGGCAATCCATCTGCTCTTTTCTTCGCTAACATCTTGAAATTGCTTCACACATTCTGATTGTTTGTTGATACGGATTTTTTAAAAAAACTTATTCTTAAAATTCTTTAGAAAAGAACCAGGTGGGTATCAATCAACTGCCATTCCAAAGGCTTCACGATTCCAAATGCAAAGACTCGTTCTCTGGACTGATAGCTGAAGTTGACAGAGGCCATTTTAAAGGGGGTAAAGAAGTCACTTTAAGGATTTGTTTAGTATCATTATTCAACGCTGCTATGACATCCGTTTCATAAGATGCCTCTCGTTTTCACAACTTCGCACAGAAGTCGATCCACCTCTCCCTTCCACAAAGTCTCAACAAAAGTTGTATATATTTATTTGGAGGAAGGACGGTTACCATAATTATAGGGACTACTACCCTTTAATTTCTGGCAATAAAAAGCAGCCCCATGAGAAGCATTGCACCTTTTTATCTCACACAGCGTTTCGGACAATTAATTGAAACTTCCTTGGCCATTCCATTTGTGTAATGATTGCAAAAAAGGCACTCACCAATTGCATAATTTAGAATACGTCTTTAGTATCCACCCATCACTACCTGTTCAAATACGTCGCTGTGGCCAAAAGAAAGTGTCTTGTCCAATTCCAAGCAAGAGGCGTGCAAGTGAAGTCCGCCTATCAAAAGCATGGACGCCTTAGTCGCCGTCCTTCAAAGGTCACACCTTGGTTCTTGCAATTTACGTATGTACAAGCACATTGTTTCTGGCATGGCACCTGAAGAAATCCGACATTTTGCAATTAGCTATTTGCACAGAGATCATCAGTCTTCCTCATGATGACTAATTTATCCTCAAGAAGATGGTGAACAACAAGTCAGCTACCATCTGTTGGTCTCCTCTACTTTTGTATCTTAGCCAGACGTCATAAGCATATGACATGTGTCCGAAGCGACAGACCAGTTGGATTTAAAATAGCGGGTTACAGATGCAGAAACAGATGGGCTCGTCAAACTGACAGTAGGGAATTTTATAGCAGTTTAGAGAGCTATATATATATATGGTCTGCCTTAGTATATTTGGGAGACGCCGCTAACAAGAGCTGGAAAAGCCACGAACTGCGACACAAAATGGACAATATCTTCCCCAACAATTGAGCCACCTCCTTCCCTGATTTTCCAAAAGGATTATTATTATTCAATCATTTTTCGTTAAGCTTTTACTGTCACCTCTGCAGTGCACTAACCCTTTCGACGATGAGTTGCGCAGAAGGCTTGGTAAGACAATGTTAGGGGCAAATTGTGAGTTTGAAGCTCTATTTACCTGCGAAACTTTAAACACAAGCCTATAATTAATTAAGCAGATAAACGAAAAAAGTGGATACTTTTAATGAACTGTACTAGCAGGTGCAGTGGAAATTCCAATAAAACGCTATACTTTTGGAGGCAGATGAAGCGGTAGTGACTGAGCCCTCCCAGTAGGAGTGATAAGAGCTGGGACTCTGGATAAGATCAGCAATCTGGCAATAGAAACAGCTTAAGTAAAGGTCTATCGGTGGAGGACTGATTTAGCCTGAGGAATTATTGGGCATCGTCAAGTCCAGTATCATGTCTTGACGACTTTAGGCCTGACTGCCGCATTGCTTTAACCCCTATTCCTTTCCCAAAACTCTGTCCCATCGGTTTAGCTGTGCTATAAATGATTCGGACATTAAGAGCAACTGCCTTTTTTGCTTTTTAGGTAAAATCGGTTCCAAATGCACTAATTTCGGAAAAAAAATTCTTCCAACTGCCAATTACTATTTTAAGGCTGACTGTCATATCCATCATAAATTGGTGTTGATGAAGTCACTTACTTTCGATATCACGCAGGCAAAGTAGAATGGATCCTCTGGATTTACGGACTACAAAGTATTATGCCAAATTAAGAAGTGACGAAGAATGAGCCACGCGTTAAAACTCGTCTGGGTTAATGCCTTTGACTAGTAAAGGCACATGAGGTCTTGAAGGGTGAACCGGTTGCAATTTCCAACGCCGTTTCAATGATTGCAAAAAAATGCGACTCCTTCTTTCACTTATGGACTTAACTTTGTTGTGGATAGAGCTGAGACCGTCCCTGATGGATAATTTTTTTTGGAGTTTTAAATGCGTGTTTGCAATTATTGTACCAGCATTATTGTGCATGCTTTAAACTTGTTTTGATGCCATGTTTGTTTAAGCTGCGCAATATTTGCTTCGGTTTGAACCACAAATGTGTAGAACCCTAAATGTTTCCATTCAATCACAATGCAGTTGGTTTAAAAATGCATGAAAGAATGCTTCCTATAGGATCTGGTTCTCATTTGTAAGTAAAAGCTCGTGCAGAAGATGGAAACTAAGCATTCCCTTCTTCCTCCCCAGTGGACAGGTACCAACAACGCCAATATGGATAAGTTGTGTAAGATTTGCTTAGGAGAGACACCAGAGATTTGCTTTTTGACTCATTGTCTTTAGAAGGTGGACACAGTTGCGAGCAAACGTGGCGATTGCTGGTGCACCGACTATCTCCAAATGTCTTTTGGGACATTTTATTAAAATTCCCCTAAAAAAAACACCATTTAACTGTTTGGAACACACTATTTTTCCCCTTGGGAGAAAAAGAGTCGCCCTTTTGTAATCAATAAAATGCAATTTAAGTGTTGCGAAGCAAGTTGTTAATTAAACTGCTTTTGAGTTTGTAAATCGTCCTTCCTCCTAAAAGCGCAAGGCTAAATTTTGATAAATGGCTTTTTCCTTCTGCGTCAGAAAAGCGTTTTGATCACAAGAGGCTGCTTGAGTTGCTGCAAAACTAAATTTTGAGACATGGTTTTATCAAAAACCCTCGCACTCATTGCGAAGAGAGAGTTTCTTTTCAAAAGTATTGTCCTTAGCCTGTGCGGAATAATGGCTACTTAGCGGTACTACGCCACATTAGTTTGCATTTAATCCAACAAATCGTAAAATGAAGTAAGCAAAGTTCTAAAGGCTTGGAAATGTCATGAAAGAGCTGACATTTGTTTGTTGGGCTATCAGTTAAATCGTTGTGTATTTATGGGTTGCTGAGGCTATAAATGTCTCAGATAAGTAAATTTATGGTTTCAATGAGAGCCTTCAATTTCACGAATTACACTCAGACGTTCTAGAATTTCGATACCAAATTATGCAGCAATTTCAATTTTTTATTCAAATGTAGAGCATGACTGGTCCCTTCTTTTCGGCTTTCTCCTTCGAGGCACAGTAGTTTGATCTAATGTAGTCGCTGTGATCTTTGAATTCCGCCAACAAGGATAAGGTTGGGAATTTAAAGATAAAGGCGATTTTAGCGTGGACATTATTCGTGTTTTCTGCACTGGCCCTAGGGAACATGAACCGACATGACGTGACGTGAACTGCCTGACAAAGGGTCAAATAAGTCTTGAATGGCACCCAAAATCGGAGGAAAGATCCATCACTCGCCAATGTTTCTAATGGCTGCAAATGTAGTGGAGTGTTCTCAATCAGCGTGTGAGGCCTTTGGTAGATGGACAAATCTCCAATTGCAAGCAGTGTGCATGTTTCACAAGGCACAATTTTAACAGTCTGACATTAATCTTGTCTATTATAGCTGCAAGTGGTGTGAATGCCTTCTTTCTTGTACCACCCTAGGATGAAAACTGCTAACTGGTTTGCATGCAAGCAAGATTAGATAGGCCTTGCGTGAAGTCATAGTCCTGACAGCAGCCACGACAGTGTTCAACAAGATGGAAGCCTAAAAATATTTTACTTAAGTAAATTAACCGCTCTCTAGAGATTATGATAAATGGGGTTCAAGACAGCCTAGGCTCCGATTCTTGATAGCTTCACCTTCACTGGAGCGTGAGTGTAAGGGTTGTGCTCTGAAGTGAATGAATGGCCTGATCTTCGCTGGCAGCCCCACCTGAATATAAGCAAATTACAGCTGTGCAAGTGACAACTTTTATCTGACAATCTCACAATTTCAGAGATGATTTCTAATGGGTGGCAAAGGTCTGCTGTCGCCCCATGGCATCCTTAAATTATCTCATAAAGCTACTGAGCCTTTGGCTACAGGGGACAGTGGTGTTAGTGATTTTAAACGGAAGTTTGTATAAAAATTCATCATTTTGGGTGGTCTCACAAGATGCATGGCTGCTAAATGTTTTCGGTTAATGTTGGAATAATAAAGGAAGAGTGGTTGACCTTGGATCTTCAAAAATCGCTTCAACACTTTGGCCTCGGGCATATCTGTTGAGTTCTCAAGGGGACTACTGCTGTACTGCTTACTTCATATGCACACAGTGGCTGTTATGGTTGAAGTGTTAAGGGACTGCACGCACTAAATGTTGTTGACTTCAAAGAAACCGCAAGTTCACGTCGATGGCAGTGTAAGCTCAAGTTTAATTGTCCGCCACTTGTCCCAGTAAGTGGTGGTGCTGGGTCATAAACATGCAGACACGCAGGAACACAATAGCGTGTCTAAATCAAATTGTTAAACCAAATTAAAGTTTTGCATAAGATTGATCTTGACAGCACCATAGTAATGTTTCACTTTAGGTGAAACGTTTCCTGGATACGCAGAAAACCCGAAAGCTCGTCCTTACTTTACATTTCGTGACTCGCTATAGTTCATGTCCATCCGATTCGAGGTGTTGGCCAACTAAGCAGCTGGCATAAGTCTGTAAACACAACATTTGTGCAGCAAATGTCGTAGATTAGGACTTGTAACGATTGACATTGACACCAATCACGGTAATTCGACCACACGACCTATGCGTGGCAAGTGACTCAAATGTTCTTCCAACGTCTATCCGCCAAGCTCTAATCCACTAAGTTGAGGTATTAATCCTAGAGGGCGGTCACAAGGACACATCAGAAATAAACTATTTGTGACAGGCTGTGAGCCATAATTTAAAAGCGGAACTCTTTATTTTGAGGTGTTGCTTTGTCTTTTGCTTCCATTTTTTATTCTGGCTTTGCCCTGCATGGGTTGTATCTTCCGCCCTTGTTTATAATTTCAAATATGTACTTTTGAGCTGAAGGGTAGAGGGAAAGCGAGGTAGGCAGAAAGGAGAGACAGAACAATGGTGACTGCTCTATTGTGATGGTTAACAAAGCCCGCATTTCCCAGCAGCAATATTGCCAATTACCATATCTTTGACAAAATCTTCACCAGATTGCTTATTCAACACTTCGTAATCAGTAATTCACCTGAGTTATTATTTATTTGATTGGACCTGCATCTTCATTCTTCACATGAGGATGTATATTCCGATAACCGTAGTAGAACAAAGCTTCCAGGTTGGTGACCAATGGAACAGCCTTCCAGACTTTAGGGATCGGGTGAACTGTAACTACCGCAAATGTTTAATCAGTGCAACTCCGTTACATTTTGCAAGGACATGAATTTCCTCACTTTCGACTAATTTTGGAATGATGGTGCCACAATTTCTTAAACTTGCATTGAATGCAAAGTTTAATATGATTTGTTAATTTAAGGATACTTTAAATGAGCTGTGAGTTCAAGGTTAATGCAAAAGGCAGTTGGAAATGTCTGCGATGTGAAGAGGCAGCTAACAACCGACGGAATAATCACCAGTTTATGCTGACTGGCAATTTTGATGGAAACTCTCTTGTTATCAGACAGTGTCACTTCAAAATTAAGTCCTGGGTTGTGTGCGTAGCCTGAGGGATATATAGGCTGAGTATTGAGGAGCCAAAAGTGGCGCGCATGAAAGCAACGCGTCCTAAAAATTATTCGGTAAGAATAATTCTACGGAATCTGGGGAAGTCAGCACTAGGAAAGTGTTTATTAGTTAGAAGCCTGTCAACCCATTTTGTGAGTGCTCCAAGCAGATTGTCGGAGCCTTCACTGTGTCAGTGGTTTGGCAGTGGGCAAATAAACAGCTTCATTGCAAACTGGATCGCATTAATGTTCATTAGTTTCGACGTTGCCTCATGCCTACTTCGAAATCGGACTTTCTCACTTGTTAAGAGGTAATAATGACTAACCTTTTCGTTGGAATAAATACAATGGCTGGCCGCTTACAATCCTCATGATGACAAAATAATGTCTCCGTAAAAGCTAGCCTTAACTAAAGGCGTAGATATTGTTGAGCCAGGAGTTATGTTTGCGAGCCTTGGTTTCAAAATACTGCCAAAATTTCGCTCCTTGTCTTAACAATGTACCTCATTTCGAAGTTGGTACACATCTTTTGAAATGAGAGCGAGGTAGTTACTTCATTCTATTCGACAGTGGCGTAAGAGGTTTCCTCATCAATGCATTCTGCGGACATGTAGTATGATGTCTTGTGTTGTGTTGCAAAAATTTTTACCTCCTTCTGACGGTTTCACCAATCCTACGCCTTAAGAGGATTGAAAACTCTCAGTCAAAAATAACCTAGTCTAGCGAAAAAATCACAGCCAATAGTGATTCCTCACCTTAAGTGAACAATTCCAGAGTTTAAGTGGCACCTTAAAAGTGCGGGCCGAATGGCGATTGGATCGGTGAAGCCTAACCAGTAATTTGTTCATTTGCTTGGTAAATGTTGCAATCTTGGGTCACAAGCCGTCTGTCAGTAGACTCTTAAAAGTGGCACATGTTGTGATATCTTGTGGGTGACTAGGAACTGGCTAACATTTATTGAAAATTATTATCTCTGGTCGATGGTGAAATGTATGCTCTGCTTGCTGAGCATCTTTTAATTCACCACGAGTTT
This sequence comes from Taenia crassiceps, assembly GCA_023375655.1. NCBI lineage: Eukaryota > Metazoa > Platyhelminthes > Cestoda > Cyclophyllidea > Taeniidae > Taenia > Taenia crassiceps. The sequence continues at coordinate 2,305,209 of JAKROA010000009.1, forward strand.
CTATTACAAACTGGTGCTGAAGTGATACAAATGCTTTACCATTCAGTTTATATTTCTTGCCCGTTTTAATAAAAATTTGGGAGTGTTTCCAAAACGCGATCTGTTTTAGCCACGAAGACTTTGTTGCACATTAGTGCGCCAATAATTAGCATGCTGCCTACGTTTCACTCAGTGAAGGAGTAAACCGTCTCATTTATGACCTGCCTTTACTCCATTACTTCCCCACCAAATGCCCCAACTATGGATGCATTCAGAGGTGTTGATAGCCCATTGGCACCAAATCATTTTCACCTCACTTTAGTACCACAATTGGGTTACCACGTAAACGGTAAAGTACAGGTCACAGCCAAGAGTCCGTTGTGACAGATTTGACCCGGATTTGTGCACACCGTTTTATCTCTTTGTTTATAGAAGTTTTCGTGTTTACCGAAGCCTCTTATGAGGGACCTCTTGCGTACCGGCAGTATATGCTTAGACTGGGGAAGACTAACCTTATGCCGAATGTTCTGAAGGATTATCGTCAAATGGGGAAAATCCGCTACTAATGACTTTTGTCTATCAATTAAGCAATTTTTTAAGGCAGGAGGTGTGCAATTTTTTGAGGATGTTGTCTACTAGTTTTTTAAGGCAATTTTTTACGGAATTTTAGATTACTTACCTATTTTGAAAATAAATTTCAATTTATTTATCACGGTTGTGTTCAGCAACAATTTCCCCAATCGTACAAACCTTTTCATTGTGGTACTTGAGCTTTGGCCACTTCGACTTTGACACTTGTCTGCTACACGCATCGGTGAAACCTAGGCTGTCATGAATGGGACATGAAAATGGATTCATTCTTGCAGTTAAAATTTGTCTTTTCAGTTTTGCAGTCATTACTCATGGTCTAAAGCACACATGGCCTGTCACATCAGTACAAATTACTATACAAGGAAGTAATCGGCACTCTTAGTGGGCCTATGCACCGCGGATGATTAGTCTCTGCTCCTGTTTACAGGCACGTCTACTTTGTCTCGACGGTTACACTCAAAGTTGATAGTATTCCTACTGCTATACCGTGAGGCAGTCGACCTTGTAAAGGCGATCGTGTTACAGGTGGAACGACGTAAAATATTGTGTGCCTTCTCTCTCTACGTCAACGGTCAGAAACGGGTTGAGACTATGTGCAACACCAAAATCAAGGGTTCACTGTCTGACTATTCAAAAACGAAGGGAAGTGCATTATATTGTGCTGGTTACGCATGTGATTCGACATAGTTTTCTCATTGAATGGACGTATTTAAAAAGGCTGTCATTTTTCATTAAAGCAAATTTCATAGAGCAATTCTATAAAAAAGCTCGCCCGGGACAGTAGCCTAGGAGTGGCTTAAATATCCCGCTTAACAAAAAACTCAACATGTGATTTTTTATAAATACTTTGGCATTTTTAGTTGCATTAAGAATTATGGTTGCAATTTTATAGTGAACTAGCAATCGAGCCTATAAATTAACTTCTTTCAACGTATTCGCGCAGTTAAAATTGATGAGACTGAAAAAGCACCATCTCAATAAAGGATGCTTCAAGTACTTCAAAATTGCCGGACTCTCAAAGTTACTTAATTTGCCTAAGGCAAATTGAACGGTCCATGTTAGAGCAAAACATGTTAAAGTTTCCTTGCAGCAAAAAAAAGGAGAATGCGAATCCCTGTCGTTTCCTTTTAAATAACTTCATTTCTTGTCAAGGTTACTTGGCGATTCGGCTGTCAGCTAGAAGTTCTGCCCACCACAAAGGAATTCGCTTTTAACTTGATAACGAAATGGGTTTTCCCCTTTTTCGGTAAAAAATTATTAACCTCCAGGAATCAGGTTGCATCTGCGTATACAAATGTTTTTGTCAGTTACTTAGACGCCTGTTTGATACTTGTTTCTGCTAACTTAAGGACAATGTGAACGAAGGTATTATAGACCTTACAGAACCCATGTCAAACTTTCAGGATGCCTCCAATCCCACAGATATGCTTTTTTCGGTTTGTCTGTTTTTAATTTGAATTAACCACCGGTCTGGACTTCTCTTCCCATCTTCAACCTCTGCAGCTTTATTTTTGATTTGCTCGGTTGAAATCCTCCTTGGAATTCAGTCAAACGGTCTAATATCACTAGCGCTGGTGGGTAGAAAAGGAAAATACTACAAGACAGGTTTCAGCCATTCAAATCAATCGACTTTGTCGAAGATTATGATTATTACCTTGTGGAATAAGACATCCGAGTATAAGTTTGATAATCTTTTAATAAAATGCGACGGCCAGGAGGCTTAAACCTGACATTTTAAGATTGCGCTATAAGTTGGGTGCTGTAGGCATAAAGAAATACTCAGGGAAGACCTAAATTCAACAGAAAATGTTCAAAATTGAAATTTTAGCCATTCACAGAATTCGCACTCAGTGGGAGGGAGGTTGCAGGGTCATCCAAAGGTCATTTTTACTGGCGTGACGGGTGCAGAGCTCCAAGAGCATAAGCAGACACAGTTGACTTCTGCGTCACGCTTTGGATTGCTTTAAACCACCAGATTATTGCAAACAAAATTCAGAGAACTTTTAGCATTTCCATTCTTCCATAATTTTAACTTTTGCCTAAATTTTTGAAGGCAAAGCAAAATTAGGAAAGTGCTAAAAGTTGACTCCGAATTGGAAGTCTTACTGGCCTCTGGCAGTTGATATGACTGGTACAAGAAGAGCTTTTCCTCTTACTGGATAATATATGTGAATGGATTAATGTACTCTTGACCGGTCCTATCGGAGGATGATTTATCCATAAGTTTAGGATAGAGAAAGTGCATTATAAATTTCTAATGAAGGTGAAAGGTAAACCTGGGGTGTTCAATGCAGGCTTAAGTCTTCCAAAGTGCTCCAAGCGGCAGAGCCAACACTGGAGCTAGATTTTCTTAGGAAAAAATTAAAATTCACTAGGACACCGGCGTTTGGCATTGTTTCTCCACTTTATGGTTTGACGAATAAAATACGGCAATTAAATTTGTTTATCAAAGGTCAACTGTTCACCCTAATTACTTTCATAGCTTTTCATGGCCAGTTAAGTCGTACCGGTAAATCTAAGGCGATGGATTTTTCTAAGCAAAAATCGCTCCAACCCAAACAGTTTTTATTTGCAATAAAATCATGCGAGTGTCATATTAGCATCTTTCTCCTTTTCCCACTCACTGTTATTTATGGGTGAGGTAAAGGGAGCCCACGAACACCACAATCCGGAATTGATGAATAATTAGGGAAACAACTTCTCCATCCAAACACATAAATAAATCAGTAAATAACTCGGACCCACATTTTAACCCTCAAATTAAATGGGACAGATATATAAATATAAATGTATATATATATATTGCGTAATGTGATATTTTCGGCCCAAAATGATTTAGCGTTCGCGTGCGGTCGCAGCGGAGGAAAGGCAGACTGCACATTTCGTTGGGCAAAGACATTCAAATGCTCGCCCCTTTTTAAAATGAAACCCTCAAGTTAAATCCATGCACAACCAGTGGTTTTTTCTCGATTATCCAGCAACTCCATTGTGAGGAGGCTTTAGGATTTCTTTGTTATTCCGCCAAAATATGTTTGAACGTATTGTTTACGTAATGAGACATTAATAAGGTCTCCTTCAGGTCGGATTACTGCTAAAATGTCATCTGCCTATGTTTTGGTGCATTATTTTCGCACCTTGTGTCATTTAGGGTTTATAGTAATGGAATTCTTTCTCAACGGAGGTATTGAATGTCCGTGGGCTCTCTACTTAACAGAAAGTGCAGTCAACACAAATGGTTCCTACCATCGCCACGGACGAGTGCTTTGAGTTAAAGTATTCAAATATTATTAGTGAATTGGGACCCTGAGCACCAACCAAAAGATTCCCTTCACTCTACACTTTTGCGCAAGTACTAAGCATACACTTATAAATATGCAGTCGTAATAAGGCAGGTGCCATGTAAAGAAAAATTCTTTTCGCAAAGGCTACTATTTCACTGGTAAACAAAGCGGTAGTAAAACTCTATAAATTAGTGGCAAGAAGTTATCCAAAGTCCTACTATTTTGACCATGTTGGAACGGCGCTAAATTAGTTCACTTTTCTCTCTTAGAAATGGTTTTATGTTAGTTTGTAAAAGATTTGCCCATAAAACCACATCGGCCTGAGAGGCCTTCACCGGATTTGCCTGTTTTCCGTAAAATTAACTTTACCGAAAGTGTTAAATTGCAAAGAAAATGAAATGTGGAAATGGCTATTTATTCACCAATCATTGGGACTCTGCTTCATTCCGCGTTTCTTACCACAAGGAAGTGTTTCCGCCAGTTGTGCCTTGTCAAGTCCAGACTGGTCCGTTACAGTTTTTAACGGACATTGTGTCCATTTCCTAGCTTTAGCTGTCAAACTGTAAGCATTGCGACCCAATTCCAAAGGTTATTTGACTTAAATCCAAAATTTATTGAATTCGCTTCTTCTAAATCAACTCGCCGCCTAAAATGTTGAAGTGGCTTTATAATTAGTGGAATGGTCCACGGATTAAGTCTACTAAGAAGCTTCGATGCTGGAAATCTCCAGATTCTTTTTGCGACCTTACAATGTCACAGAAAAAAGCTTTTGGTTCACTGGGCAAATTTGACCCACAGTCTACGCTACGCATTCGGCACATCCTCAGGCGTTTCTTGCTCGATGACCTACGGAGCTGGAAGGTCAGAGGAAGGAGTTAGCAGTCGCACTACACCTGCTAAAGTGGTGCGTACCTCTATTCAATGCTGCCTTTACCAATCCGCCATTACTTGACAACTTACTGAACTACCTGAGGACTAGTTACCGTGGTTTTGTCCGCAAACCCATTCATTTACCTGTTCTCTAGTCACAAATTCAAGGCATCATTGAAATTATTTATTCCTCACTAAATTTTAAATTCTCCCTGTTCTCAAACCTTTTTCTTCTCTCTCTAGGACCCAACGTTCTAGCTGCACCTCACTAACTCGTGATGGATCTCTCATTTGGCATGCAAAAGCTGTCCTCAAGGTAGAGAGGATCTGGAAAGCTTTAGGCTCGGCCAAAGGGGCATATCATTAAAACGCAAGTGCAGGCGGCGGAGCTCAAAAGGCCCGCGTCGGTAGCTGTATACTCAAACGAATACTAAATCACTGCTCACACCTTTTCCTTCAACCAAATTTTGATTGCTTTTATTTCAACCAATCTTATTTTACTTTTAAATCCTGTTTGCCTATCCTTATAGGCATCATCTAATAATCTCGCATGGTTGTTTGATCAGTGAATTAAAATTTATCACTAATATTATCAAGTTATTCGTTTTTCCAATCATAATTTGACTCCGGAGATGAAATACTTCTTTTTGCATTTGAACACGAAGTAGGGAATTCTTGCATCCTATTTTGGAGATTATCGTGATCTCCATTTATGATTGGCATACTTTGTTTGGGAGGTTTGAAGATTGTTATCTTGCAAGCATTTTCTGGTCCATTCGTAAGCTGCTGCTTTGTCGCAGGAGGCTTTCATTTATTTTTTTTTTTTGATTTTTTGGTGGAGTCATGATGCTACAATTTGCCTAACGTAGCTCACTTTGGTCCTAAAGCGTAGGATCGGGATTCTCTCCTCCAATTGTGCCCGGAGAACCTTTTAAGCCTGATGAGCCCTATTATGCGGTATCGTGCTGGAAATCTTATAAACAGCTTCTGACACTGCCCATTTTTGCCTCACAGTTCATTCCTCGGTAGGTGCTTTTGGTTCACTTCAACTGCATCCTCAATGTCACCAACTGGGGACAGAATGCATTCACCTTTTTTGCCAAAAATGCTTTCACTTTTGCATTTATCTTTAGTGTCGAGAGCCTTCTGTACCGCCCGTTAATGTGCTTCTTTCCAGGATAAAAGCACTTACTAGCAGCATTCTCCCTTTAACTGGTAGACAAAAAAGAAACCGCCATTTGTGCACTCGATTTGTCGCTACTGCTTTCCTTTTCCGTCCACTTTCTTTGCTATTCTCACGATTTTGGTGCTCCTTTTGATGAGAAACAGTTCATCGCTCACAGACACTCAAACACTTCAACATTTTGCCCATCTCTCCGTAACCTTTGTGCAATGTTTTTTGCTTCTTGCAGTCCTTGTAGTGGCAGATATTTTCCGAGAAAATAGCAAAAATCGTAAGGTAAAATGAGAAATTGCCGCAGTTAATGCCCTAGCAAACCAGTTTGTTGGCATTTCTGCATTAAAGATAATTCAAAAGTAAAGCAAGGTGTCTTCTTTTTCCGTTGGTAGTTTAAAAACTCTTCCATTCCTATTGTTAAATGGAAAGAGCCTTCCTTAAGTACCTCGATTCGCAGTAGCTGGCGCATGTTTCGATGGTTGCTATGAGAATTTAGCAGATTTTTGCCCGCCAAAGTTTCAGCGCCTCAATGTTTGTCACAAGTTTTATTAAAATCTAGGCGTACTACACTCAGCTAAACCTATATTCTATCTCCAACTAGTCTCAAAATAACTTTGACGCTTTTTTCGCACTCTTTTTTGTGTTAAATGAATTAACCACGCTGATTGGCAAAAGGTTGCCTCCATACATGTGCAATAAACAAAAGCAGGCCAGTCTTCTCCAGCCTCCCTTTTGTCAGTGAAATTTTAGGCGAAGTCAATTAAATTAATTGCTTGTTTTGACGCAGCCTTTGGGGACTTGGGCAACAGGGATAGGCAAAGTGTATGTAATTCTTTTTTCTTAGCACCTAAAATTCACCGTCATTCTATCGGTTCCGGCTTTTTGTCCCTTAGTTGGAGTCAGTCAAGCGTCTGCAAGGTGAGTCCACCTGCACTCCGTTGTGCTTCGTGTGCGGGGCTAAGGAAGCCCGCAAACGTTGATTTTGCACGCCTTCTCGGTTATCGTGGAGACGTTGACTTATGCATGCGGCTACAATGTGGCTGCATTCCACATCACCTCTTCAAAAGTAGGCAGAAGAAAGCTCTCTTATCTCTAGCAAAGAAGCTCAAGACCTCGCTGCCTTTATGCAATCGTAAAGGGTCTTGAAAGGAATGTTTATGGAAGAGCAGCTCCGTGGAGCAGCCAGATAAACAAGTCCACATAAAGGTCAATTTCGAGTGGACAGAAGTGCTAGAATAAATTCCATAGAGAGCAACCCTCATCTCCGCAGCACTGACCGAAAACGCGAAGACAATGTCACTCTCGTTAATAACGGTAGAATTTAAACAAACACTATGCTGTAGCTAAATTTACAACCTACAAGTATTTGACTCGACTTGTCAAGTGGCTTATCAAACGATGATTAAAGTTAATCATTTTATTGTTTGTATTCTATTTAATTCGCGCGTTTTAAATCTGCTTACTGCAAATCGCCCAATTTGTGTTGAAGTTGTTTGTTTCTAGCAGGCAGAAAAATGTCAGTGCATGAAAACTTATCTGGCAGATCAGTCAGTGTTGCATACAACCAAAAACGGCACGAAATTATATGTTTTTGCCCAATTTCAATGTTATTTGTGCAGAAGGACTGCTATCCCACCTCACAATCACATCAACATCTGTCAACTCACTGAAAGTGCTGTTAATCGTAGGCTCTAGCGAAAAGCAAACTATTCGTAAGACTTGTTTGCCTAAATTTGCTATTTTTTTTTTGACAATCGATCTACCCTCAAAGGATGTATTCTCCGTTAGAAATTTATCAACATTAGTGTAAACGATGCGACCTCATATGAAGCAGCGATGCGATAGGTTTTACTGCCCCATTTACAGAGGGGATTAACACAAGTTGTTCCCCTAATAGCTATAAACACGCAAGTTAAGCAGAATAGGGCGGGTGGTTTGCACCAGGAAAGCAAGATCTCACTGTTCATTTACGTGTCTAGCAAGCAGTGCTGATCTTGGAAACATAAAGAAGAGATTTCATAAGAAGATGTGAGATTCTTTTTCTTATTTACAGCCCTAAAATTATGGAATGCCCCATCAACTTGTCAGGGCAGGTAGAGCAAATAGTCCAAAAAACCTGCAAAATAATATATCTTGTATGTTATTTATAGCCGGAGAGTCAAGTGCATATTTCACTGGCTGTGGATGACTATGTGACAATGTTCTTCTAATTCTAATTTAAGATTCAGAGCTTTGTTTATTGCCGAAAGATTTTGACGTGCAGCGTCCTGACATGAAAGTCAACCGGTCCGCTTACTGAGAAAGGAGGAGCGAGCAAAAGGCAAAACTCTGGGAAGCATTTTCCTATGATTCCTTAGAGTGGCAGCAATTTCCCGTTCTGTGTGATAGTAGTAATACACGCAGAGGGGAAAAAAGTCGAATAATTTTTTTCTTCAATTTTCTTATTGTATTATAGAGAACTTCTTAAAACTTGATTAGTTGGGCTAATTAACAATGCAATACTTTTCCCCACTCCAACTTCGGGTGCCTAAAGCACCTCCTGTTCCACCTCATCTTTGCCTCTCCACTTTCCGCATATCGCATGGAGCTTTCCAGTGTCAAGAAACGCAGCCATTCACTTGGATTGTGAATACGCATATCATGGAAAGTAGAGAGAGAACGTGGCTTCTTCAAATGGAAGGTCTTCCTAAGGCCAAGTTTTTTTGATCGCGACGTCACTAACCGAATTTGACTGATTTTTCAGAATTCATACTTAGCATTCGCCCGAGTTGTGTCAAGTATCTCCACCTCCACATGTTCAGCCTTCATCAAGCAGGTAATGTACGGAAGAAGAGTGGTACAAAAAACCTTTAGCTGTATTTTCATTTGCTTGATAAAAGTTGGAAAACGGAGCAATTTCTGAAGAGGTACTCGAGCCAATAGTTAAAATTTTGTACGACAAATAGCATCAAACTCACTTGATTCATGGAAAGACACTGACTACAGACCTTCGTAATGGGAACGACCTGTGCAGCTCTTATCTTAACATTTGCAGCAGATCCACACTCCTTCGATCCAAAGACAAACTGTTGGGGCTACGTGAATTTGTTTTCCTCAATTTTTAGCCTCAAACGTCAACTAAATTGAAGGCCATTAATAAATTGGTGTGGCAGTAAAAAGGATCCCCAAGAGTACTCCAGTACCCTTGACGAATGATAGCCCAGTTTGGCTAAGCCTTGTTTTGACAAGGGATTTTTACGATTGGGCAATAAAATAGCTTATAGTACACTCAGTGCTTCATATTCTGGCCCCATACAGCAAAAGGCATAACGGGTTGCGCCCCTATGGAGGCCAAAATTCATGAACCAAACCTATGATCTGCAAATTCAAGCTCTCCTTCCCTTGTACGCATTGCTTGTAAATATTAGTTTTAAAATCACGTCTGTCCTAACTGATTTCATTCCTTCCAACAATTTGCTGCGTTAGTCATTGCAGTACAAAGTTGCAACGCCTGATGGTGCTCTGTGTGGATAAAAGTAATCCACTTTTTGTCACAAAGAGGGCACAAACGCAGATATATTGGTTTATGCTACAAAGCAAAAGCATTTTCTTTACTCAAAATGCACTATAAAGATTCTGGAGGATACAAAATTTTGCCGTGTTTGCTGTGTGTTTACATCTTACCACCAAAATGTCTGACAAATGAAGATTTATTTACACGGCAACGAATCGTCCCCGGTGGAGTTAAAAGAAGAAGAAATGGTGCCACTGAGTGACAATAGACCCTCAAGATGGTAGCACCAAAGTAGTGTGAACTACTCCAACCCAAGCAGCATTGCATATTGTCCTCAATTTCCATGATATGGAATGTCAGATGCTAGGGCGGATTCAACTGCGTCTGCAACAGAAATTGAAAGATCCAGCAATAGTTCTTGTGCTTCACTGACAAGTCTCTGCTCCCTAATCCGATTAAGTGGCATTCAGGCAGCGGGTAAGGGAGTAAGCAAAGTCCCATTCTTGCTCAAATTTATTTTACATTGAAGAGTTGACATGATGACTGCAAGCGTTCATAATTTTAATCTTGAAAGTTCCAAATGAGCTCTGCAGCTTCGCAACTGTCTCGCCTTTTGGTTGAAGGCACAACTTTGAAAAGGCCGCGATAATTTCACACTGCAGACGTCGAAGCCAAAAATTCACAGTCTGCAGTAGTTGTGCCTTTAAACTCGGGAATCGCAGTCTCAATAAAGGCAAAATCCTCAGCTATAAATGAATTTTAGGTTTTGTTTTACCCTCTTCAGAAGAGGCTGCAAAGTCGGAGGCGATTCATCAAGCATAATTTGAGCGGAGGATATTTAATGCGCTTTGAGTATTGTGACTTCTCTACTAGTACAAACAATCTGCATATCCAGATTTATTTTTCAACAGCTCTTTGTTTTAAAAAAGTGAAGCTTCTTGTTTTTTTCCAAAAAAATAGCACTCAATCAAGACTTGGAGTAAAAAGTGGAATGACAGTGAAGTTTTAAAAGTGACCAAAAGTCTTTTGTTATTTTAAAAAGAACGCTGTTTCAAGCATCATCATAAGATAGAATGAATACGCGGTTGCAAGTGGGCGGAAGGATCGACTCAAGCCAGAGACATTTTACTGTGTGTTGTTCGCCAGAATCAAAACCCCTTCCTTTATGCATTAAAATGAGTGTTAGGCTACGAGGAACAGGATAGCTGGCATTATGTTCTTCTACTGCCCCAGACCTCCTTTACTCAAAGTAAAAGCTTGAAGCATTAAAATCATTCAGTTGTGGAAAAATGTTTTTGGTGTATGTGTCAAAGCATTAGCCTCTAAATGTTGCACTAAGCAGTTTCATGCTTCCTGATATTGCAACGATTTAATGACATGACCAGTTTTGTTCATTTTTGCATGCATTAAGACGTCTCGCTTGTTTAACTCTTCACACAATTTGGAAGGGCAATCAAGGCTCCACCTTTGAGGTTCTACTGGGTTTTCTGGCCTCGCACAATGGCTTCCTTCGCCTTCAGGAAAGATTCTAGTCGCACATTTGTGGCAACTAAACGTAGACTCGCTTCCAAGGGGCAATTGTCCAGCTTTCAACTGATGAGGGGCAAATGGCGACGATCTCCAACAGAAAGATTGAAAGTGATGTTCACCTTAGGCAGTTTTACACTCCGCAGGAATGCAAGTAACAACCAAAATAACACCAGAGATGAAAGAGCCTAAAACTTTCCTTATAGAACTGTCAACGACACCCCTCTAAAGACATTAATTACTTCAGCATCCGACACCTTCTCCGCCTTTCTACTAGCTAAATTAAGCCCAAATAAATATGACCGAGTATCACAAAAATGAAAATAAAGTGACAAGCGGAAGTCGGTTGTGAAGCTTTATTGTCACGACACTACTTTGAATTTAACTACTTAGTCTTAAATCTAGTACTTGGGCCAGTATTTACACAACTATGCAGTGGCTTGGAAACTTCCCTTTCCGCGAATGCATTCGCCAAATAGGACGACATTCCAAATCCACTCTAACAGTTAATAAGAATAGGTAACATTGTAGTGCGATATCGCCTCAGCCGCAAATAAATTCCGCGGTCCGTTCGTGGGTGTTTATCTTACTTCACCGACCACGTTAGGGTGGCTGGCTAGGAAGGCTGACCAAGGGGAGCGCCAGGGACAAGGCTAAAATGTAGGAGGCTAAAAATGCACAAATTACTTATGCAACTCCACTTCGATAATGCGAGCCCTTAAGGCGCAGTCTTTGTAACTCCGCAGAGCCAAAATCCTTCAGACCATGCCAATAGCCTCCAAGGCCTTTTATACGCCAATTTTGAGCATTTTCGTCTAGATTTATGGCTTCTTTGTCCTCAGAGAGGACTTGTAGCGCTATGGAAGTACCCTTATAAGGCTGAATTGTATGCATAATTGTTGGAAGGAGCAACATTATTTCATTTTGCTTTTGTTACATCAACAAACCCGGAGGCTTGAAGTACTTTCTACCTATTCCACTTTATTCAGAGTTAAAATTAAATCCATCTTCTTAACTTTGCAATAATTTGGTTGAGGCATATACTAGCAAAAGCATGTACCTTTATTATTTAACTTTCTAAGCAAAAATTACTTTGTTGGTGTTTTGGGTTCAGAATAGCTCTGTAAAATAGGGAGTAAAGCAGAAGCCACCTATTTGTTGGTTATGTAGCATGACGCTTTGCTTTACGTGAGTTAAAGAATCTTGCCAGCGGAACTTGTACTTGGCAATTAGTGGCCAAAAATGAATGGGAACGACAGGATCGCCTCCTTACCATGGAGAAACATCGACTAATGGTGGCTTTTAAAGGGATAAAATAGTCTTCACCTTCGATATTCCATACTCAGACTTACAAAAAGCAGCCATGTTTTCTCCCTTTTTTATATATTTTGCAGGCATTATAAAACCAACCCATCATGAAACGCAGTGAGGATGTTGCGCAATTCGGGCGTTGGAGCACTGGAGATGCTATCGAGAGTTTGTAAGGCTGCAGCCTCTTCATTCCCACAATCACGTGGGTCGAAAGGTGCTACCGTTAAGTTATAGACATCGACCTGCTGATGCGTTGGAGATAAAGTGAGATGGCGACGATAGCTATGGTAGTGTAGATCGACCCTCTGTGGAACCTTTTAATGGCTCTCTTCTCCCCCCCCCCTCATTCCGCTTCCCTTCGGTGAGGTCAAGAGGAAACACGTCTGCCCTCGCAACTACGGAATTTCAGATAAATTGGCGTAAAGCCATTTTCTCCCAGGGCAGTTCTCTGTCAGGCCTTGCTGACATCTGCTAGTTCGGTAATTTTCGGCTCAACACTGGCAATGGTTGCTACGCCAATGAGATTGATAGTGCTGGAGGATGATTAAGTCGGAAACGTTTGGTCCCCTTTAAGTAATAGTTTATGAGGCAGCAATTTCTAAGGCAATCTATTTTGGCCCTTCTGTGCTTTTTTTATATACGAAAATAAATAAGAGGGTGTTAAAGGATCTAATAGAGTAATTCCTTTCCTCTTTGGGAGAATCCTGTAAACTCGCTTAAAGTGAAACACTCGGTTTCTGTGGTAAGTATAATATGCTTTGACTCATATTTTAATTTACTTTTAAGAGGTTTTTCCAAAAAAAAATAATCCCACTAGAAGGACACGTTCTAGGGAAAGTTGTACTCCTCAAATCAGCACCACCCAATGCCTCCTTCACTGTCGTATTTGTTTTGCAATGCAACTTAGTAAAAGTATTTACCATTATCTATGGAATAAATGCATAGCGCATTTGTGACACCAATTTCCCACACCTTTCATTTTTCAGTGAAATGATTTCTGACAAGATAATCTGCTCAGACAGCTTTGTGGTGGCAGTTGCTCTTCAAGGTCGTATAAGTGACTCAACCGCATGGTCTGGACTGAGCTGCTGTTGTTTTATTTACTCAAAAGTTGGCTAAGACTGAACAGCAGGATGGGTGGAAATTTAGCCAAAAATAATCAGATTTGACTTCTCTCCAGCCCTATACACTGAGATCACATTAATAGCATGATACCGCCCCACAATCTGTGGAATTAAAGCATTTGCATTGTTGCAACACGGGAAACAGTATAATCGAGCTTAACTGTCAAGATCGTTTACAGTCAATGCTTTTTTTACTTCTCATTTGGTAAAAATTACGAAAAATGGAGCATATTTCTGGGCAGTAATGAAATGAAATCGCTTTGCCTCCGCTTTTGTGCATAAATTTAAAGAAGTGTGTGAGCTCAGAAACGTAATGGAAATGTAAAATGACGGTGGACGAAAAAGTACGAGGCGAATTGCCATAGGCGTGGTAATGAGTTCTCTAACCATCCGTTGTGGGAATCACTTTTTGTCCTTGCGAATCCAATCAATCATGCAGATCCGTGTGAGTTTTAAGGCAAAACAAACGCAATTCGGTGCAAACAAAGGCGGGAAATTTGATCAGTCGGTTTCGTCTAAATCATAATTTAGGTGAAATGATTTTTTCCATCTCCATCGAGTAAACAGATATACGGAGATTGAGTTATTGACACTCAGGAGGGCGTCTGTATGAGAGCATTAACCTCCAAAACTGGCTGGCAGTTATTCAAGCGAAAGGGAGACGGCGCTGGGGTCATCGAAGCTCAACTGACCAATTGAAATTAGGTGAAGTTAATGTGATTGGTGGAGGTTGTCTTGACGCTTTCAATCCTCAAAACCTCGGATTAGCATTCTCGCATACCGCTTCTGGTCTAGTGTCTTCAATGTGTGAGTTTTTGCCGTCTGCTTCAATGTTGCCAGCTGGACAAATTTAGTAGGTCGCTTCGTCAGCCATCCTTGGAGTTGGTGCTGAAAAGTTCTTTGCTTTTGCAGTACAATTCAGTAAAGAAACTAGTTGGTCGACGCTTGAGCCGAGTAAAGCTGGGAGACAGACTGATAAATGGCAATTTTCTACTAATTGTTAACTAGTGAGGTTCATTGTGGGTGAAATCCTTCCATAGGCCATGGCAATTAATGTCAAATGCGTTAGCAGCTAGAAAATGAAGCAACCGGTTTGAACAGCCACTACCAAAAGTAAACATTGTCAAGCAAACCTACACACACTTATTAACTTAAATTAGCATGATTTTTGGTTTGTTGAATGCTTGTTTTTTGTCCTTTTGACAGCTTACCTTCAGTTTACTTGTGGATACTCGGTCCAGCATGTGCACAACTTGGATTATCTTTCCCAATTTAAAAAAATGAAGTTGAAGTCCATAGACTTGTCAGAGATTTGCCGATTTTGCATCCTCTTTGAGTTCTGAGTCAGACGTAGATTGTGCTCTTGATAAAATGCATACACTGAAATTCATACAATGCTGTTTATCTAGATTAGCATAAATTTAAGCCTTTTACCGGAAGACCTGCAACTTATCATTTGATATTTATTATGCTTAGATCGTGCAAACCATCCAGACGGCCTTTTTTCCAGTGCGTATAATAGAGATGCGGAAAAAATTACCAGACTTTGCAGCCTGTTGGGATTAGTTAATGCGTGATATTTGAATGACGGCCTTCGGGTTGCCGTGCAACACTTTCGCTGCGGATGTATGCATAAACTACTTGTTTCTGCACTCACATTCTACAGATAGTTGAAAGTTATTAGCATGAAGGAGTTCCTAAATTGGACCTCCTGTTAGCAATAAAGGTTTCGCTGCAATGCAACCCCATCCACCTGTCTTCAAGTGATGCGGTCTTCCTAGCTGTACACAGAGTCCATTCCAAAGTCTGTACAGAGCGGACAGGCTATAATAGATTTTGACAGCACTGGCACTCACCGTGGGAGGAATCGGGAAGTGGGAACAATAGAGCTTGCCATGGTCTCAGCAATTTTGTGGATTTTGCTTATCTATATGGTTTGGAGTGATTAATTACATCAGGAGGAATAGCAATCGCGCCGAAATGTTTCTGTTTGCAAGCAGATTAATTCCCTCCTGACCTGGTGAACTCCTCTTCTGGTGTTTTGGTAGCAATTCCTCGCCGATTTATGCTTTTGTTTACTTCCACAAATACTGCTACAGCTGCAGAAGCTGTCTAATCCTGTTGTTCCAGTGTGCAAATGATGGTCCTAGTTCTGCCGCAACTTATATTCCAAAGGCATTTATGCATCCCATCTCCTGGCAGGCATTGCTGGTTACCCAAAATTTCCTCCTTATTCAAGGCATCTTGAACTGGTTGAGGGAATTTCTTCACTTAATAGTGAATTGGATTTCTTTTTATATCGTAAATGCTGATTGGTTAGGACTCGATTTACTTTCACTCCACGTTACACCTTCGAATGCAGAAAAGTGCTAATACCACTACATGTCATCTACAAGCTGTTTTCGAATGCTACCTAGTAAGCCTGATGCTTCTTCATTTTTAAATATTTACTGGAAATCTAAAGACATTAGGCATAGCCTAAGTTATATTTCGTTAATTTTTTTTCCAGGATCCGAAGACACCCAAGTGTACCCGAAAATCTAGTTCCATTTCCCAAAAAAGGTTTCTATTGAGGAAGAATTATGTGTGGTTTATCATTTTCTACTGCTGCATTTAGCATAACTTCTGCGGGACTCCTCTTTAATTGCTTCCCTTTCCTTGGCGTGGAATGGGCCTCGTCTTTGGCGGCTTTACGCTCTCTAATGCAAGTAAATGGTTGAGGTGGGTGACAACAAAATAATGACAAAGACAGCAATTTTTTGTCTCCTCATTTTTATAATAATCTGCACTTATTCATCGTAAAAGCATCACTTGAGTCTCCGCTAAGTCGTTAATCATTATTCATGGTCGGCGAGATTTTGTGGTAATTATTACTAACTAACGACAAAACGGCTTTCCCATTTCGAAGTCTAATAAAGCCGCGCCTAAGATCTGGTCTCCCATCCTCAACTAACCCCCTTATAAGGTGGTGTGGATTGATGTATCAAAATTTGCTCATGAAGTGTATCGAGGCTTGGCATAGCTGTCTGTGTCCCATCATTTAAGTTATCCTTTTGATGTTCGACTGTTGCCTTAAACTTGTAGCAACTGCTGCTCCCACTGATATAATCAGTCAAGTGTCAGCACATTCTCACGGATTTAAAGCTTACTTTAAACAGCTTGCGTCCATCATTAAGGATGACTTCAACCGAAGTTCATCAGCGGGTGGATGTTTCAAACAGGTAAGTAATTAAATTTTTCGAAAAATTGAGGCACCAGAGTGCCTCGGCTACTGCTTAAAGAAAAATAAAAACAAATTTGTGCTTTCATTAATGAAGGCACCAATGACAAGTGAAGTGAAGTGGCCTTATACTCTTTCGCATTTCATTTCCATCATTCGTAGACCAAAGTTGCCGACTAAAGTAAAAGTTGTGACTCACTTTGTGCCTCATTCAAATAGCCACACCAAAAGATGTGTGTCTGTATATTTCAAAGAGATGTTCACCCTTTTTTTTTAAAACGAATGGAATGACATGCCATGACAATAGGGACCGACAGCTCATTCCTCCAGATTTTGAGACCACCCGGTATAATGCCTTAATCAAAAGCAGGAATTGCAGTAATCCGAACTTAAGGCAGCGACCTTAAAACTTGACAAAGGAAGAAATTTAATAGGTCTCAATCATGGGAATATAAAATTCAGGTTCCCGTTGACCGTGGGCACTTTCATCGAAGAGGTGACTCACATGGAAAAAGAGGCACCTACACGCCTGGCCGACGGCATGGGTATCCTCCAGGACCTCTTTACTAGACTACAGGGGGTTAAAATCCGTTTCCGGGATATTGATACTCTCTGAGCGGTTTTCGTGGGAAATTGCTAGTGGTCGTTTAAAAAGGCATTTAAGAGATATGCCTCCAACCACTCGTTCAGTGGAAAGATGCGTGTCAAGCAATGTTCTGATAATTTAGGGACATCAACTAAAGTTACGCTGTGTCTGTTCAGGCATGTTAAATTCATCATACTTTATTTCACAATTTTCATTAACTTAACTTTACTAACTTTGCTCGTAATTCGGTTTGAGAAATAAAATGCGAATATTCCATGGGGGACCGTGCGTCTACAAGTGATTGGGTGCGATACAAATGACGTGTTGCCAACCCGCCCCACTTGACACACTGATTGGCGACAAAGTCTTGTGAGTGTCATAAATCACAATTAAATGCTGGCAAAATTGTTCAAGTGCAGAGCATGGGTATCACTGGCCGTTACCCGTGCCCGTTGTTGGTAATGAACCTGAGGTTAATAACCACATTGCGGACGAGACGCTCCATGGAAGCGGTGGAAGCGATACATTCACAAATGCACTATCAAAGTGCTGCTTGTCAGCTCTTAGAAATACCTTGCGAATCAGACTTTGATCTGCTCAATTAACTCGGCAACAATTGGGAAGTGCAAAAACTCTCTCACTTGTCACCGGTACGTTATAAATTCGAAAAAAACGTGCTTAGTGTACCCTCCATGGTTTTTAAGCAACAATAACACTACGCCTTATTCTTTGAGTTGACTGACTAAAATGCATAAGGTGTGAAACAATTTAAATTTGATGGCTGCCTTTGAAGGACAGTTTGAATGAAACTAACTGCTTTAGATGTCAATCAACTGTGATTGCCTCTTTGCGTAGCTAACAGATCATTAAAAAGTGCACACCCAAGGGTATTCATGATCCAAATCTTATCATCCAATTCATTACTTCTTCTCGTTTTACACCACAAATAAACTTCTTTGACAAGTGGAGAGGAATAATCAGAGTAGTCGGCTTCACTGGCTCATTTAGGCACAACCAGAGGCACAGAGGCGTTGCAGCTTGCTTCATTGCCTTACACATCTTTACAACGCCTCATTCCCCATTCCACTCTCACCGAAGTAATTCAGCAAAGTGATTTTTAACAATCATTCATTCAAAGGAATTTGGCATCTTAAATGTAATAATTCTACTTGCGTATTCCAATCCATGAGGAGTCTGCACAAATCAGCAAAGCAGTCATTATGGGAGAAGTGCCTTCACGATGAAACCGCTCTTCACTCTTTCTTATGCCCTTTTATTGTCCAGACCTCTCCCACTACCAAAACACTTTTTTTCATATTTTTCGGCTTCTTGGCATTTTTAAGGACCCTAATCGAAGGATAGGATCTACGACTACAGAAAATCACCGGTTCCTGACACGATGGAGATCATGAAAATGGGGAGAAGTTATTTTCCTTCGAGTCAATCCCTGCGCATTAAAGCCGCCAGACATGTAATACTTAAACTTCCCTGGTAAAATGCATAAAAAACTTCAAAGTATTCATGCGTTAGCATTCGTTAAAACCGCTCCATACGATGTGGTAAAAAAATTTCACCGAATCGGCGCAACTCTTGGCACATAAATTCTACCCAAATCTTGATCAAAATTACTGGTTTTTTTCGTCACGTTTTATCACAACCAGAATAAGTAGGCAGTGTTTTTTTCCAGTAACTCTGTAATTCGTCTATTGCGGTGTTCTGGCAGTGGTAGAAGGCCAATTTGATCCCATCCAACAGTAGGACGATTGACCGATTTTATCCTCCCCAAAGTACTCTGCACTGCGCATACAAGGAAGAGGCACAATGCAGCCGTTTGAGCACCATAATGAGGATAAACTCTTAAGGATTTCTCACTTTAGTTGAAATTCATCCAATTTTACCTTAAGCAAATGCTCACCTCAGAATAACGCGCTCTCAGTAGTAGAGAAACTTATATTTTGAAAAAAAAGATTGTTGGTTTTATGGGGAGACACGGCTTGTGTATCAACTGTTCCATTCCACTCAATTGCAAAGTCCTAATTCAACTTCACATCCCTCGTCACACGCTTTTAGCGACACCGCCTGCTTAGGATGGAAAAGCGACGCATAAATTTCAAAACACATTCAACGTATGATTTGGAGAAAAGGCAACAGCCACAACTTGGTCAGTGTTGCACTGTTTATGTCCATTCCCCAGGCCGAGATCATCCTCTTCAAAACTGACCGAAGTGCATGCCTCGCCCACCTTGTCGGTCATGCCACCTGTGCACTAGTGGGCAATTTAAAATTTTAGTGGCCAGACATTTAGGCGGGAACTTGACTTCAGACAACTGTGTGCTCACAATTTTGCCCATTCCCTCAGCCATCGGGCCTAAATGCTGTTATGCCCTTTGCGTAGCACTCTTTACGCCTCACAATGCAAAGCTCTCCAAAAATTTGACACAAAAAAGTGCAAGCAAATATTTTCAAATCCCTTTTGATTTTTATGCTCACAAGTTGTGTTAATTTTCTTGGTCCAAAGTATCCTGTCCAGTTGTATTTAAATTTGCCTTCACCTAACCCGCAATCATCATAAGCACTTAAAACAATCAAAAGTACTCAAATTTACACACTTATTATTTCGTCTGCTCTTCGGGAAAAAAATAATATTTTCTGTCTTCTTTCTTCACCTTCAGATTCTTAGAAGGAATCGACCAAGCCTCTACAAATGACTTTAAGAAGCTTGTGAGTTTGGAGAGACTACAGACAACATTTGGCCATTTCTCCAAACCTAAAGGATCTCTTAAACTTTCTTTACTAAACTGCTTGCCACTCGTCTTACCTACCCATCATTCCATTGTCCAGATTGGCAGGACACTCGTATAATTGTCAATTTTCCTCATTCAAAGTCTCAAAGACGTCCCTTCATGCATTGCTTACATGCTTTGTGTTTTTCCGATTGGAGCCTAACACGTGCATGTGTGCGTGCGTCACGGCGAACAAATGTGTCCGTCCCCCAGGGTGAAGGGGGTGCTGGGGGTGATGGGGGTACTGGGGGTGCTGGGAGTACTGGGGGTGCTGGGGGTGGGGACGCAGACCATTCTAGCTCCCGCCTTTCCCCCAACAGTGCACATTGGTCGCGGGAGCCCCGCATTTTATGGAGGCCGAGGTCGCTTCTCTATGCGTGTGGTGGAATGTGACATCGTGAGATCAGGTCATTTGCATTCTAATAGATGCAAACGAGTCGGCCTTTGGAATATTTGCTTGTTTGTTTGATTAAAATAAATTAAATCATGCAACTCTCTCTCTCTCTCTCCCCATTCTCTTAATGCCAATGCGTGTTACATAAATGATACAATGAAGTCGACTCTTTTGCAGAACTCGGCCAAAACCCTGCTAACACCGCTGGGGATGGTTAAATCTTGTACATCAGTAGGGTGGAAACTCCAATTCCGATTTAATTTTAAGGCTTAACAACATCTCACAGCCTCCCTCCCATGCCCACAATTCGTACCCCTCATGTGATGCGTTGCCAACTGATGGTTATCACTCTTTTTCCGCATTTGACGAACACATACCCACACAGCAAATAGAACACAAATAAATCGGGTGGGTGGTTGGGAAATAAAAGTGTGACCTAAACTGTGATGGATGGATATAGGTGGTTAGTGACCTACAGGACCAAAAGATTACGCAAAACTCCAAATCCCATAGTTTTTGTATCATTGTTGAAAAATAACTGATGAAATTTTTTGTAAAAACATTTTACGAGACCTTTAGCAGTGTATCACATTTCAGTAAAAAGATTTTCTTAAAACTTATAGGATCACATTTTGTCTCCAGATTTTGAGCTCTGATCTCAAATAGTCAATTTTAGATTTGGATGACAATCGGTCTTTTGTTGTAAAATCTCAATTTTAATATCAAGCATATCGAGCAGCATAAGAGATTGCTGCAGGCTGAGAGCGTGATGGCATTGAATACCGTCCGACCATCCCAATAAAAGCAATTTAACTTGCAGTTTTGTTGGAATCAACAGTTTCAGGTTGGGCACGTATGCTTTGGCATTTACGATCAAATGATTATTGCTGAGAAAAAAGTGCATGTAGGTAGCATATTATTCCCCTGTCGGACAGTTAATCGGACGCCTTTTAGATGGTTAAAAGTACGCAGAGTTAATTTTACCTTTACTCTGGATAATTTTTTTTAGCCAAACAGCTAAAATACTCCTGTTGCTTACAGTGGATTATTCTTACACCAATCATATTTACTTTGTGACCAGGCTTTACCTTTTTTTCCTCGGAAATACGGAAGTTGTACCAGTTGGAAATAAAGTATCACCATCAGGCAGAGTTATTAATCTAACCAATCAAGGCGATGAACCAATCACCACAATCAGCCAATGAATCACTTAGCCTCGACCAATGACCAGCAGATAGCCCAGAGGCGGCCAATCATGGCCTAGAACTTAAGGCATGCCAACTGTAGTTACGTTGGACCTATTCCTATTCACACCATAATAATCGCCTCACCTTCCATGACCGTGATCTCCTCTAAAGACGAGCTCTACTAGCATCATGGAGTCTATCATTGAGTAGACGTACACACTACTGTTGCACAGTGGATACTTATCAGCATACACTTTACTTCAGTTCAGGAATCGGTGAGTTGAATTTCCTTGGCATATTTCTTTTTGCAAGCTTTTCTTTGTGTTCCGCCTTTATGTGAAATGATTTACCGGTGTGAATGTCTGGACATCCATTATTTCCAAAACCCTCAGTCGTTTAGGTAATTTATGGACGGTGTGCGTATGCGGAGCTCGACACTTTCCGACGGTGCGTTAATCTGTACTACCCCTGGTGCAAACATCACGAAATTTCTTCCCATAGTGGGATGAATTTTCCGGGCAATTAACCCATCCCAAACCTCATGATTTCATCAGCAAATTTGGATTTGTTTCAAGTTGGAAGCCCCCTCGAAGACGAACCTTCTTGTCAATCCTGAGTGCTCAAATGAAAAACGGCATTTAGAGGTATTAAAATCGCTGAGATTTCGGTGCATTTGAATTGGTTAACCTTTTTATATTCGGGGAGAACGAGAAAGGCGGGAACAGTGCTGTATGCTTCTCGCAAGTATTTCCATCGAGCTATTTACAATTATCACTACTTCCTATCGCTATTTGAAGTTGATTTCTTCATCCCCTATTGTGTGAGGGACAGATTTTGTAAGTGATGCAACAGCCTTCTTCTTGGATGTGGATCTGCTCATTTCTCTATTTCGAGATGTGCTCCTGGTTTAATTTTTGAGCATTCAGATCCTCCTTGAAGCTACCTTTTCCTTCTACCTGCTTCTTTTTTTCCCCTTCTGCATCTCACATGCCTTTGATGAATTAATGAAAATCCAAATCACAGCAGAGGCTTTGCTAAATTCTTGCAGTTTTATAACCGCCTGCCTACAGGTATTCACACCAAAGGCGAAGATTAATTTCGCTAATTCGAATGAACGGACGGACATGCGCGCATGATTTGTGTCTTTACCAGCAACGAGAAAGCATTGTTTACGCTGTTTAGCCACTTACCATCCACTCAGATGGACTCTATTACAGGCTGATCACATTAAAGGCAGGCTCATTCGTCACTCAAATGAATGGACGTCAATCAGACCACAGTTCCTCGTCTTATTGACAGGCAATTGCTCAAAGTGGAAAAAAATTCACACACCTTGCACCCTTGATGTGGACAGTGAAGTAGAGGAGGAAGATAGTTATTAATCTCCCTTGAACTAACACCTCTGATTCACCATCGTCGTGGCGATGGCGATGGTGGTGGTAGTGGTGGTGGTAGTGGTGCGCGAAGTCACTGTCACTGTGCTGGCTTGTGGACAGGCAAGACAGTAGGTAGCTAGCTGGCTTTTGTGGCATTTCATGGACCGCCTGGACACCTGTTTGTCCCACTTTCGGCCACTCCAATCTCCGTGTGCGTGTTCGGTCACCGTAGTCACGATATTCTGCTCTCTTATTTTAAAGTTACTAAGCGCACATTATCTACCGGGCTTGCAATTCAAATTTATTGAAAAACCGCTTACCATCGTCATTTCCCAAGCATTTCAGACTAGCTTTTTGTGTTCTTTCGAGCAGGCGTCCCATCATCCTACAACGCATTTAGCAACTCGAAGCATTAGCTTAGTGAAGGGAGTTTAACCGACGGGGGTGTGGCTAACGAATGGGTGCGGACAATGCAGCCTGCCGGTGAATGTTTAGAGAGAGAGAGAGAGGAGGGAAGTGCCAGTCTGGAAAGCCATTTTAACCAAAGCTTTTTTCCCCCAAAGCCTAGAAGACCACTACAATACTGTTGATTCCATCATATTAGCATCTAAAATTGCCCCACTAATCCTATCTTCCACGGACAATGCAAAATCACTATTTTTTCTAGCTGCCACTTTCTGAATCAGCCTTTTTTGTTAAATTTTCGTGAATAATGCGGCTGGAACCCAGAAATAAGCAGGATTTTAAATGTGGCTGCCCTTCTACTTACCGTGCGGACTTATAATGAACTTAAAGTTAAGAGCAGCGTGTGAATTACCGTCATTGTTTACCACACGCTTTGATTGAATAACATAAATTGGTTTAATGCTGTTAATTGTCCTTTATAGTGCCGAAATTTCCATGATTACTTGTTCCCAATGCGGTTGACTTTCTTTGATTATAAATTACTGAAGTTGTGGCCTCTTTTTCCCACAGATGCATAGGAAATTGGCATTTCGAGGCAGTCAATTTCATTAACAGCTTCATTAATTCGTACATCTCCTCCCCAGATTCTCAATAAACCCACGAAATGCGTGTCTCAAACATGCATTCGTCCTTAATATTAACACTTGGAAAGCCTTCCCAACCTACTAAAGTGTGAAAGTGTTTTACGTGACGACACATTTTATCACAAATTGGTGCTCCCGTCAACTTTATCGCTTTCGAGAGAGAAGTGAAATTTTCACTTGCCAGAAAAGTTTACGTCCAATTCACAGTGTGAATCATTCATCTCCCATAGGAGGAGGGTTGGCCTTTCGGTGGCATGATTAGAACACCCCGGACAGATTTACACAAGTGATTAATCGTCTGAGTAGGAAGTGGGCAATTCTCTGCTTAACTTGCATCACTTTCTGTTCCTGTGCTTTTTGGGCATCTATTAAGTTAAGTAAAGCTACAACTTTGCTATAAACATCGGAAATGCCACCTAGAGACGACAGAAGACCTAGTAGCTTGTAAGTAATTCACTTTAAAAACGTCAAGAAGGTCTGAGAGACTGATAGCGTAGACGCCCTTAAGGTCCAAATCCTCGAAGGCCGAAAAGCCTGTCTTAGTCAAGGTTGGTGGGATTGTAAGGAATTCTCCTATTAATCTTCACGAGGAGGCCGATAAGGCTTTCAGCTGTATTTTCAGACAAAATTTGCGGCTCCCCAGCCACCATATAGCAAGGCGCTGCGCTTGTTGTAAGGCACAATCGCGGTTAGTTCTCACGGTTGCGCGAATTCAGCAATAAGCAGACAATGTGTATACGAGAGGGGTAGGCGTATGCGTGTTTCGTCCACGGTTGTTAACTTTCATAATGGCGACGACGTCGAACACCTTCAAGGCCTTCGGGTGACTCATTCATGCACGCACATGGCGTGGCCTTCCCCTCAGTCATCATGACGCATAGCGCCCCAGGCCATTTCTCATTTTGCCCTTGGCGCTAATCGTGAGAAGAGGAAGGAGGAAAGTGGACAACTGTAGCACTCGATTCATCTCTCAAGATGTCATAAAACGCTCTTTTGTAGAAGCAGTTTTATTGTAAACACATGGAGGGACTGGGATACTGGAACCAAGGTCGGCACAGACAAAGATCCGTTTGGATGCCTAAAAATTGCAAAGTCACACAGCCATCATTCTAGCATCATTATCAACACAAGAATTCATGTGGTGGAGATGATTTGCTGTTCATTGAGGGGCTGTTTTAGCTAAATAATCATAACTGGTGAATATGGACCGGTTCGGATCGTCAGTGAACACCAAACAGTTGTTATCGTGAAAACCATACAATTTTTGCAACCATACGAGTCCGTAAAGTGGTAAATGGGAAGGATTTGGATCCACCATTCCTCTCACTTTGAGGATCAGGTGTTCTCTACTTCCCTTTTACCCACCACCACAATCAGTTGTGCAAAAACCTTTTGTGTGCTGAAAAAATGATGGTTAGGACGTCCTTATCCTGGCATTTTAGTAATTCCAAGAAGTGGAATATCAAAAATCTGATTGGATAAAATAGCTTTTCTTAAATCTTCTCCACACAAAGCGCTCCTACACTGTGTCCTCTTCTACTGCACCTTTTTTGCCCGAGTCTTTCTCATTTCCAGTACCTTAACGCATTGCTAAATAGCCTAGGATTTGTGGGTTCATTTGATGAACGTTTGTTTGAATTGTCTAGTCAGGTAGGCAGTTTAACTGACTAGGTAAACCATGGCATGTTAATTTATATTCTCCCAGTGGACTTGTGTCGTTTACTAAGCACAGCTGTCGCTTATCCATTTAATCACCCAATCCGAGGAACGATGAATCAAGTGACCGTGAAGAGGACAGACGTAACCTGCACCCTCAATGGAGTGCAAAAGCAGTGGACTCCGCTTTTTTATCGCACTTTTTGATCTGATGGGTGGATTCAACCAAAAAAAGTCAATCACCAGGAGAAGTACTTTCGCAGGAAAGTACTAAATCTCCTGTCTGTCTTTCTTTTTCTTCCCCCTTCTACGCTTCCTCCCTTCGAGTATTTCTTTTCCACCTCCAGTACCGAAAAAGCGGACATCGCTGTGATCCCACCTTTTTTTAACTGTTGTAACTAAGGCTCTCGTAAACAACACCTCCATTTTTTGAGCGTTCAACCTGTCGACAGCAGGAGTTGCCTTGGTTCTCCACTACAATGCAAGTAATTATGCAAGTACGGTGCTGTGCATAAAAAACAACAGTTATTCTAATTGTGTCGCATAAGATCGAGGAGTGCCGCCTCAGTCGCTCGAATCCCTAACAGCCTAAAGCGAATCAACGAAAAAAAAGCTCAAAATATTTTCCACATGAAAAAAAAACACTTCTGAGAGTTTCTAGGGTGCGTGTCTTATTTGATAACTACACGAATCGACTCCCAACACTTTATGATGTCATCAAGGACGGACCGGACAATTTTCTTAGATATGGTGCTTTAGGGTGCATTTTGCTTTAATTGCTTGTAGATTTAGCCATTAATTGAGTGTGTCATTGCCTCGGTTATGTGCACATGTTCTCCGTTTTGGTGATTATCTTTCAAAGTGTCGTCTTTCTGGAACTCCTTTTCTTTTTCATGAATCCGTGGTTAAGTCCGACAAACGGGGCTACTTTTGGGGAAACGGGTATCACGGTGAAGCGATTAAATGCTGAGCAGAATATCTAGCTTGCCAACTGAAATTCCTACCTACTGGAGCAAAATGAGGCAATGAGCGTATCAACCCACCCCATATCCATCACCACTGATCATTCAGGGCTGTTGGATTATTTCTCGCCAAATAGACCCAAAAAAGTGCTTTCCAATTTTGGCTTACAAATAGGATCTACCAATTTATTGCTTCGAGTGACACCCTGCATGAAAATCATCTCCATTATTTCGCTGGTTCTTGTTACTATTTCGACGTCTTGAACTGATTCCAATCGCGTGCATGTTTTGACATGTCTGGAAGCCATTCAATGGGGGAGAGGGACAGTTGATATTGAGGTCACGTATAAACACCGAGGTTTTCCTCGTTCTCCCCAACTTTGACCTTGTCATGAGGCTTATGGGTTTTTTTGATGACTGGCGCTGCAAACAGTCCCAATTTTACGCTTGATTTGTCATGCCTGCCATGACGGCTCCACCTAAGCGTAGCGAATTTCATACCAGTGAAGCTGGTATTTTATTGAAGGTGGTATTAATGTGAGGCCTTTTTTGCACAAAAAACCGCTTGGTTAATATTGTAGTAATTAGCGCGCTGGATATTTGTCATAGCGCTATTGCAAGTTGACATTTCTGATCAATTTACATAATTTTGGGGGGTAATTATTTTTAACTATGGCTCCTACCTGTGTGTACACGCGTCAATCTCATTAATTTTAATAACTTCACATCAAATTCGCCTTCTGATTAAGGAAATCTTTGATGGAAGCCAAATACTGCGCAGCGCCGGGGTCCTTCCAGGTGCTGCAAGCAGGAGCACCACATTAGGGGAATGATTTTCTGTTGGACGGGTATGGGCATGCCTTTTTCCCTGAAGTCCGCATTTGGCCTGGTGAACCACTTGTAAACAACAGTCGTGTACCCCATTGTAATGATGTTTCACATCTATGGTAATCAAAGAGTCCGTGGGAATTTTTTGTTCAACCTAGATAATTACCTCTTTCTTTCTCAAATTACAAATTTGCATAGCAAAACTCTTCTCGACTATCCACGTTTCCATTCCACTACTACTACTGTAATGCCTTTGGCGTTTGAGGCGTTTGATTGTGTGATTGTGAAATGCGGAGCAAAGATGGTAACCGTAAAGTGGTGGATAAGGGAGGACTGGTGCTGTGCGAGGCTTTGTGGCACTTGCATTATCTTGTTGGAACAGTTCTTCTCACATCCAATGTAGCTAAACCTCGTGCTTTGCACATGAACCCCATCTTAGTTTATTACATAGCCACACATAATTCCCCATCATCAAATAACTCGATGTACCCATCCTTGAGGGCTTCAGTCCTCAGAGCTAACGTGCTTAAACCTTTGAACCAGGGGCACATTATTACCTCTTCATTTCCTCCAAACTTCATGGAGTTTGGAGGATGCGAGAGGTTGCTGGCATTCATCCGAGAGGCAACATAAACTCAGCAAATTGAAACAAAATCCCGTTCAACTGGTCATTTGATGCTACGCGAGTTCAACCAGGAGGTGGATAGAAGAGGGCAAAGTAAAGGCACTGGCGCACAAAGTTACGATGAAATTACACGGATCTTTTGGTTCTCTGGTATTCATTGCTTTAAAGAGATAAATATTGGCCCATTTTAATGATTTACTTCATTTGCAGGGGTATTCACATTGCCAGTCTTGAGCTTTTTTTTCCATAAACTTCTCTTCATTCCTACTCACCCAAACCATCCGTAAGTGGAAGAGGGTGCTCGAAGACTGTTAGCTTGGAATTCCCAGTACTGACTAGGGTACTGTAATAAAGTTACTTCAAAGTAAGTGTATTTACTATCCTATATTTTTACTCTGATCATGACGTCTTTATGACATCTGAGATGGCCTTTCCGAAATCCCTGAGATTTTCTCTGTTTATCGCACCGACTGACCTTTTTCATAAAACCCTCACCAATCCTGACCAAATGTTTGTGTGCTTGCCTGCCCGCCTATCTGACTACCTGCCTTCCTTTGTTATTTATGGCGACGGTGGTCGTGAGAAATAACTGTGTTTTGATGGAGCACAAAAACCACGACCAAAAATGTCACCGCACGCATTAAATTTATCATCCTTCCCTCTCTCTCTCTCTCTCTCTCTCTCTCTCTCTCTCATTCTCTTTACAACCATGAGAACAATCGGGTTCCGATGATTAGCCGAGGCACACGCACACAAATGCGGTACTCACAAAGTGATTGGAGAGTGCAGAGCGCCATCTTTAAGTGAATCGCTGAAAACTTAAAAATGCACTTACTTTTCACCTTCTGATCTCCTTACAGAGCCATGAGTGTTCCTCAAAGCTGGATCCAATGTCTCCTCCTCTTTCTGACGTCTTTCATCCTGGAATATGCACTCTCAGCTAGCTGTGACGAAGCTCTGCTTGGAGTCAACGAATTACCAGACTCGGCATTCACTGCTACCAGCAATTCCGAGATTGTTGAACAGTCAATTGCTGGATTAGGTCCAGGAGTGGACCATTCTGCAAAAACTGCCAGGTTAGTGACACAAGTTGGCTTCATTCTCCGCACTTTAGTCGAGCTTGCTACTTGAACAACGCATCTCCTTTAGTAGAGGAGTGTCTTCACCCCATCTTAAGGATTAATCATTCGCTGTGATGTGCTGCCTGTCATTGTTTTTTTTTGGGTGGGAGTTTTGGAAAATTGACATTTGACAAAAGTTTTATTCGAAGGAGCTTTTTTGGGATCCACTGTCTCTTCAAGTTCTCTTCTTTTGCAGAGGATACTAAAAGAGGCTGCGGGTGTACAAGGCCGATTGAATTGTAGGCTATCTAGACAAATTAACTTATTTCCTTAAAATTCCTGGAGCCTAGGTGTAAATAGTTGTAAACTGCAAGTCAGTCCTTTATCACCCAAATGATTTAGTAATCAAATAAGGACTTTTTAAACTCTTTTACCTTTCACAATATCTTTGAGCGAAAAATTAGCCAATCAAACAAGGGGCTGTTCATCCAAAATGAAGCCACCATTCCGAGAGGTGGATCCAACTCCATTTCTCACGTATTTATCGGTTAAAACGTTATTGAATCCACGGGTCTTTTCAATGAGAGACATTAAATTTTATTGAGGATAAAAAACTCCTTTTTCTCAACGTACTTATGCGAATTGTGCGTTTTGTCTGAAAATAAACAAAAAATAACTCATTTAACAAGGAAAGTGTGCATTGGAAAACTCTCACAAATGAATCGAAGTGAACCACTGCACCGTTGGGATCGCAGACGTTCACTGCAACTGCTACTGCCTTGTTTCAATAAATCATGGCAAGAATTTCGCCAATGGCGTGCAGTGGAACTTTATTTATTTCAATCTAACTCAGGAAGAAACGACAAACAAGCTCATTTATTACCAGAAAGTGATGGTGAATGGGGTAGTCGTAGTTTTTGTTTTTTTTGCCTAACTTTACTCCATAGGATGCATTTTTTGTCTCTGCGATTTTTCCTTAAAGTAGACAATGTGATGTGCAATTTTTTTGCAGAACACGTGCCTTGTATAAAAGCAGATCTGTCCAAGGGAACTGGACACTTAACTCCTTCAGAATATCCTGAAAGCAATTGTCAATTCGCCCTTCTGGAATATTGAATCCTTAGGGAAATGCATTCGAGAATCTCCCGTACTGTAAAAAGGCCCCATTGAACGTCCACAGTGTTCCTGCCGCACTGCTCCGACGTCACAAACTTAAAAAAAATGCTCCTACAAATTCTGCACAATTCCTGCAAAAAGTAACTTTGACAGCATTTAAGATGTAATGGTAAAAAAACCTCAACAATTTTTTCCCAACGTGGGTATATATATATATATATATATAAGTCAGGAAGTAGATGCCTCGGAAGTTAATCACGGCTACGCATAATGCATTTAGCTATGCCCAACTTCGCCCTGTCTCCTTTCAGTGCTCCTGACAGCTTTCACTGGAGCAAATAATTTTCTCAAATGGATATGAATGCCATTTTTTTTCGCCAACCCAGCAGTGGGAAGGTCCTATCAAATTCCCAGATCTTAATTTTATGGGGCATTGTTTTTGCTTCATTTGTTTACTGGTAGCATTCAGCCTTGAAAAGCTCAAAACTGTAATGTTTTGTCGACGGTTTCTGTTGGCAAAGCGAGACACTGTTTGCGACCAAAGTGAGGCTGAAGTGCCTCGCAATGTCGGAGAAAATCGAGTCAACCTTCGTTACCCAACATTGTCTGCAAATGACCACACAGGCAGTGAGGAGGCTGGAAAGGGATGGAAAGGCCCATTTGTCCCCATCTCTCGCCTCCTCCTTTACCAATGCTTCCGCTTACCTACCAGTGACGGCGGTCTCAACGTGGTAGCTAAGCTGTAGTCGCGTTTTTTTCATCAATTCTCATGAACCGTACGCTGCAGGATTGTTTAGCGCGTCTTTACTGATAACGTTTTTTGGGCTTTGAAGGATTAGAAAGGGTTTATGTGAGTCAATTTTGAACCTCTCTGGCACTGCGAAATCTGAGCCCAGAGAACTGTCAGCAACCTAAGGCTTGATAAAACTTATTACGCAAAATAGGGCTGCACTAGGAAACTTTTTAAATGATAGCATGCAAGGAGAACGTTGGCTCGGATTATAAATCCGAGCTGTTAAATTTTAAGCAGAAATGCCTTCCCCCTGGGGAATTTTAGAAGTTATTTCATCACCTTTTATTCCCCATGAGGGAGTTCAGATCTCTAGAAAATACTTCCTTATTATCTTCAGAACTTTCTAAAATGCTCAGCCAGTATGCAGTAGTCTAACCTGTTTAAACCAGTCATCTAAATATTTCTGCCTGCCTAATTGAGTGTTATTACAGTTTGACAGGAGTTGACAACAAGATGACAGCAAAGCTCCTTTGTAAACAGCACCCAGTGCTATGCTGGATGGTATGGACAGGTGTGATTGGGAAGCGTAGATTCACCCTCATCGGTGTGTGGGATATGGAGCGTCGGTTTCAATCACCTCCATCCCAATGGAGGACGGTATCTCTGAGCCGATTTGTCAGAGTTCACTGCATCGTTTGGATTCCTCTTAGGTTCTGCGAAGTTGATACCATCGGTCAAGACCTATTTTGAGGGCTACATATTTTCATATCTCGTCGCTTTAAGTTTGCTGATTTTTTTATTAGATAACGATGGATTAAAAAAAACTGCTATCGTTGCATAGACTTTAAAATAAGCATATTTCTCTCAGCAGACTTATGGGAAACGTTTTTTAATGCGCAATCGGCTGATAGAGTAATTTTGAGGCGACGTGGGGGGGAGGAGGGGAGATTGACTGGTTTGAAGCTAAATGGTCTAGATAGAGTTTCCCGATTGTCCGCACTTCCTCTTTCAGAGACATGCTCACCGGAGGCTGGTGTCCCTCTAGAAAAGTTTCCACAAACCTCACAGATTACATTCAAGTCGATATGGGAGCGGTGAATGTCATCACAAAAATCGCCTTTGGACCCCGCTCTGACGTTGCTGTAAGTTCTGCCGTGATGCTTTTATCTACAGCATTGTCCTGGCTTGCAGTACCCAAGTGACCGAAACTGAGACCACTACGAGACTCATGCGTGTTGAGGCGGCTTTGCTGGAAGTAAATGGAAGTGCTGAGGAAATTTTAACATGTGTGGCTAGAGCAGAAAACGAGCATTGTTGCCTTTCGGTCACCAATTACTCTTCACTGTTATATTCATTTTGTGTTTCGTCGTTAGTAACGGTGGTGGAGTAAATTTAAGTCGAAGGAGTCGCTTACGCACTTCTCACAGGTTCCATGACTCCAGAAATTACATAGTGGGTAAATAAAATGTTTTAAAACAGTTATAGCCTCTTTAACATCAGTCTGAGAATGCCATCGTTCCACATGAAGCAGCTGTACGAATCTCGCTTCCTTGGGTGCCCACTGAACGGCACGAAGGTGTGATTTGTCACGCCAGTGTTGGGAGAGACGTGTACAACCTTTTTACAGTAAAAAAAAACAACCGAGTACGCGAATGTTTGAAAAAACAACAACAACGAGGAGGACGAAAAGAAGTAGGATAAATGGGGTCATGCCCAGACTATGCACTCTTATTGGAGTAGTGGGCTCTGCGATGCATTTATTCTCCGCATAATTTATGCCTTTCCACCAATGATTTGCATACTGGGATTATTCACAACTTCTCATTGCTCCTATTTCCTTGTATTTACGCATTTGTATGATTTTATCACTGACGAGGGAATAAATTGACTCCTCAAACCTGCTAGGGTGTTCTGCACTTTCTCCATACTCAAGCATGAAGTAGGGGAAACGAGTATCAGCCTCTACTGGGAGTTAAATCCTCATTCAGGAGGATGAAATGACTCATGTGGTAATAGGATTTTGTGTCTGTTTACTCATTTGGAGTGTTTACTTCATTTCCGACTTTCCTGAAACCTCCTCACCTCATCTTCCTTCGCCTTCTTCCATGTCAGTACACGCCTTCCTTTGTGATTCGCTACAGACGAGAGAGCGGTAGCGACTGGCGCGATTACAAATCCTGCTCTGCTAATTCCGTGAGTCACTTTTTTGTTGCCTTTGTGTTGAATTGTTTGCTCGACTGTGAAATATGATATGGTTTTGTTATTTGATAGGCTCTCTGTGCACGCATATGAATTTGTCGAAGCCTGGTTTCTCCAAACATAGAAAGCTGTTGGCAATAAGCCATTTTTTTCCGGATTTCTAAATACCTTAATGTCAAATCGCATTAGACTTGGATGTGCCTTGAGCTTTGATTGGAGGAACTTTAAATGTAGAAACTTGATGACCTTCATTAGTGTGTTTTTCCATCAGAATGCTTAATCGCACTTAAGATCCGAGTGCTTCCAGTTATTTTTCGTTTCCTTCAATATTTTGTGTCTGTGGTTCTGCTTCCTCTTCCTCTTCTCCTCCCCAACACAAACCTCGTTCATGTTCTAATAATCACTTAAAGTGGCTGTTCCCGACCTTGGAGTAGCCGTTCCACCTTCTCTAAGCATAAATGCATGAGATCAGCGACTATTGTGACAAAATTCTTCTGGAATTAATTTATTCCTAGACCTTTATTACTACATTTCTGGGATGCCTTTTGGAAAACATGATGATGAAGTGACCAAAAGAGAACTGGACGGCCTATTTCTCCTCTTGCTGTGTGAAGGTTGTACAATGCTGAGATTACAAAGCTCTTCAGACTTGATCTTCCCGCCTGTGGATAGGCATGATTCATCATCTCGGGCATAATCAATCACATCAGCATTCAGGTTGCGTTCAAGACGGGCACAGAAATGTGATAACAATCCTCGCTGCAGTAGGCGATGACGCGTGCTGGTGACTCCTAGGGCTGTTTTTTTCCTCTGTGTGTGTGTGTGTGTGTATGTGGAAAAAGGCTACTTTCTTCATGCCCTTTTCCCTTCAGCCCATCCATCCGTTCATCCTTCTTTCCATCCTCCTTTTCCTTGTTCGCTCCCTGGCTGACTGCTATGCCATTTTTTTGTTCCTATCGGTTGAAAGAATGCAAAGGTGAAGAAGATGGAGGTGGCGAAAAGGGGTTCCCTGGTCACTGCTGCCTTAGTCATCAAAGATTAATCCTCTTGGGTCCGACTGTGGGCAAAAAAGAATTGCCGTGGTATGTGTGTCGCCACTGCTGATATTTGGGAGATCAAACTTTGTGGCCTAAAGGCAGAGTAGGATCTACGCTTGCATTCACATTACTTATCGCTGCGTTTAATTGATTGAGTCGCTGAGAACTTGAGCATTGAGAAACTTGCCACTACGACTGGAATGCTTGAAGAGAGCCCGCCTCACTTTACCATCCGTGTCCAGTATGCGCCTGTAGGCTAAGATCATTGCCTACTTTGGAAACATCCACATAATCAGGGAGCCCGTGTCCTGACCACCTCATCAGCGTAATTTGCTTCAGGTGTACCTTGCAGATAGGTAACCACGACTTTTGAGCGTTTGCTTAGCACCCTGACCGAGGATGTCTGAGTCAGGCTGCAATGGACTGAACGGACCCATGAAGTGTGCAAACTAACAGGATGAAGTTCCTTTCCGACTCCTGACTTGAAGCAAGCTCCTTTCTTGCTTGAATGCCTTTTATTGCGGCTCAACTGCCCTTCGAATCTGCTTCGGTTTCTCTGCACACTTGTCTAAGTTTTGAAACCTCTCTCCCAATTCGAAAACGTGTTAGCTATGATTTCAACGTGATATAAGCGTTTTGCAGATGTTATTTATTCAATTTGGTCATAAAGCATTTTATGGTGGACAATAAAGAGCTCCCGATAATGGGAATGTGCTTGCTGTTAATACTCTCGGCTAAAATCCGAGGGTTGCAGTTCGATTAGATGCAAATCAGGGGGGCCAGGGAATTGACATCTTCGGTCACCTTCTTCCAAGTTGGTCAAAGATGTAGAAGGAGAAGGAAGAGAGTTTTGTGATCACCCTTGAAATGCTAAATTGGCCTGTGATAGAGGATCCAAGAAGCACTCACTCATTTTTGAGGCTGGTGCAGGATTCCAACGGCCGCTGACATTTAGACTGAATTTTGTAAAGATTTAAGTATCCAAAAGTCTTTGCGTGATGAGCGAATTGAAGGAGAAGAAGCAAGCCTAATTGTGTCGTAAACTTTTGGACAAATACTTTATTGCACATGTTCTACTGTGGAGAGGCCTCAGAAGAGGTCGTTTCACCACCCTTAATGACAATTTTTAATTATGAATGCGGAGAACCCTTTGGCCTGTCATAGTGCGGTGAAAAGTAGGACAGCAAACGACCAAAACAACGCTAAAATTCTCTACCTCCTGCGTTTTGTATAGCTGATAGCCTTTAAAAGGCGGAAGGTGTATATTCGACCAAAATGTGTCCCCATTTGCACATCTCGTGTTCTAATTCCTTCAGTGAACGGGTTATAAGTGTCATTTTTTTTCGCAGAATAGTCAAGAATGTGCAAAACACTGAGCCTAATGACCGACACACTCGGCTTTTGTTGGCGTTTTTGGAAAAAGTGAATGCAGGCGATTATATTAGCCTCACTTACTTAGTAGAGGTATTCCAAATCATCCAATTGGCCGCCTCCTCTCTGCCAACTCATTCGAACCAATTGGCATGGCTTTGGAATTTGGATTGTCCAAAAACGTGTGCTTCGGGGCGAATGGATGTGTATACGCTTTAGGCTCTATCGCAGCTTCCATTGCTTTAATCGCAACTCCAGTCCTCTGCATAAGACGTGGCTCCTTTTTGTTTACGAAATTATTAAACAAAGCGCCCAATGCGTTGCAAGAATTGGTTCAACAAATATGTCAACCCACGTCAAAGTGAATTAATTCACATAACTCGAAATTTTAGGCTTACTGATGGGGTCGCCTTTCTTCCTCTTGTAGACTCTCATCGTTCGCGGAGTGGGAAGCAATCTGGACCTCAAACTAATTCCTCTAAATCCACCCATTGTTGCCCGGTGGGTTCGTGTCTACCCATACAGCACGGAACCCATGTTTGTGTGTGCCAAATTTGAATTTTATGGCTGCCAGTTCTCCAGTAAGTTCCAATTTTTAGATATTTCCTTCTCCATTCTCTTGTCAGGATGAACTGATCACTGCTAGTGTGGAAGTCCGATTCTTCAAAAAAGGATTGGCTTATAGGTCTGTCAGTAGTTCTCTAACTTATTTACATGCAGTGGTGGGCTGGGTGGGAAGCAGAAGAAGATTTGATGTTTTCAAGCCGACTGTTTCAATGGGAGGAGATGTTAAGCAGATTGAGGGGCTTGCGACTAACGCGGAAAGTTCTTGCTATACAGGCTTTTTGGCTTTACATTCTTTCTCAAGTACCTGGGTACAGACAGGATCAGGTTATTTCTCTCCGCTACTTTGAGCCGAGCCCTGGATCCACTTTCTAAGGGACAATGTAATTTTGTTCCAGAGGCATTTTATCCGAGGATTCGATATTGGTTTCAAACCCCTTCAGAATTCATTCTTAGTGACTAAAATTATGCCATCGAGATGGGTGGTTGATTGAGAATTTAGTAAATCTCCTTTCGAGATAGGATTTCATATGAAGCAGTGAATACGTGCAAAAGTTATATCCACTTTCAAAGTGATTTATCATCGATCTCACCCTCTACGATCACTGCAGTACAATATGGAAACCAATGGCCTTTCTCATGCCCCACTTCTTTTTTCAACAAATTTTCAGATGAATTGGTGGAATACAAGATTCCAGACGGTAGCGAGTTCCATCTAAACTCCTTCACCAAACCAATTAACCTCCAAGATACCTGCTACGATGGGCAACGCGATCCTCGCGGTGGCGTTTTGCACAACGGTGTCGGTTGTCTGGTGGATTCTCGTGTCTCTACATCAACTGAAGCCCTTCAGCTGCCACCGTGGGAACACGACACTGCATCCTCAACCGCTGCTGTAGCCTCAACAACAGACTGTCTGGTTGGCTGGAATCGCTCCCAGTGGGAGGAGACGCGACGCTCAACGACAATGGCAGTGGATCTGGTTTTTCGCTTCTCTGGAGTGCGCACTTTCAACGCACTTCATATCTACGCACTTAATGATCCATCCAGGAAGGTGGGCAATAATTTCACACTCTTTTGACCTCCAAAACTCAACGCGCAATTTTCGCTTCAAACAGAATCCCCAATTTTTTTCAGTTCACAATTCATGGATTGCATTTTCAAACAAATTATGCTTTCGCTTCTGCCAAAATTCAAAGTATCACAATTTTATGTCGAGGTGATTTAGAGCTCGCCATAAATTATTTAGCAAAGTCTACCGTTTGAATTTATTAGTTCGGGAGTTTTATATGCCCTCTGAAGTCTTTTTTGTCATTTTTTTTGGTATTTTTAAGAGTCTGGGAAGAAATCTTTTCGTGATCACATCCAACTCATGTACTCTCTGAAAAGTGCTCTTCTTTAATTAACTTTACATGAGACGACTCTGCAGAAAGGCTCAGTAGACCTCAACAATGCGGCAGTCTAGTCTAGACTCGGGCCAATGAATGAAGCATTTATCTAGCTGTCACAGGCTGCTTGTCGACACTTCCAAACCAGGGTACGAGGCGAAAGGGAACCTTGATTCTTTAACATTTTGGACCTCTTCAAGAGGCACTCCTTAGGATGTAGAGTTTTACCATTCAAAATGCCAATCACTTTGGCCTTCTGATTGTTTGGCTGAAAAACTCGCTGAAAAGTAATCCACCTTCACATTTTTGGAATGACAGTATTGCCTGTTAGGCTTGAGGTGGTAACACCCACCCAAAGACGCAAAATTGTGCTTTCATCTCATGCAAACGAGTTGTTTTTTGCCACTGGTGCTAAAACTATGCGAAAATTTCACACAGCTGATGACATTTATGGCGATTTTGATTTGTGTGGCAGGTTTAAAGTCACGTCTGAATGCAGAGGTACCAGGGCGGGTTGTTTTAACTTTCCGAGACAATGCCGAGTGAAGTGTGGGTGTGTAGCCACAAGATGCAAGCAATTATCCACCTCAGGAGGACCTTTTTCACGCTTCTTGAAATTGCAGTGTAAATATTGGCGCCCAATGAAGAAATAATCGTTTCACTTTTTTGAAAAGACTGTGCCTTTTTACTGGAAATGCACCGTGTTTTGGGGGCATGTTGATATAATTACATTTTCGACCACTAAAGCAATGGATTCGCAATGGAGTGACAGAAGATTACGCAGTGCTCGCAAAAAATGATATTAGCCCTCTAGCTTTTGACAAGCATTAAGTGAAGGTTGTGCAGAATCAAAGAGTTTTGCCACTTTCGAGCCTGTTTAGAAAAGTCGGCTTCTCACAATTCCTGTCTCAGCGCCTTTTTGTCCGTCATTCTTCATGGATTGTGTGGACGCATCGAACTGATAGTTGGCATAAACATGCTTCATTAGACTTCTTTCCCATCTCATCAGCTACTGTCCCTTCAAGAATGGCTTAAAAAGCACGCTTCTGTTCCCCATGCGATGCAGAGAGAGAGAGAGAAAGGGAGCATTGCCTAGGCGCAAAATATCTTACTTTAATCCAAAGGCAATGGCAACGCAACCCAACTACCATAAAATGGAGCCCAGATGTGGCATTTGATGCTTCAAATGCGCCGGTGTGTGCAGTGAGCCCAAACCGGCAGTAAGTCCGACTCGCTGGCAAGATATGGGTTTCGAACTTCTCCGCTCCGATCGAGGCCACATCGACACGCCTCCAGCCGTGGGAATTTCCAATAAACATCGGGTTGTGGAAAAAAAGAGACAGAAGCCTATTTATTTATCACCAAGTTCGTTTTGCCATGTCCCAATGGATCCTTTGGAAAAAAGGTAGAATTAGCCAGTGTAAACGATGTCTGTGCTAAAAAGGCTTTCATGCGTGAAATTTGAAAGATGTGAGGATTTGGGACCAGTATTTGGAATGACGAAGGAGGCAAACTTATTTGATAAGTGCAACTTGAAAAACACCAAATCACTAGACTATGATTGTTGTCTTGACGCCTTTGAAGTCACCATTTTGAAGGACAGGTTTCCTGCTCTGACATTCATCAGAACGGTGAATTCTCTTTGCGCTTCCATCTCTTTTGTAGTTTGTACGACCCGCATTGGAAGGAGGGCATAAGTCATGTACAGTGTAGGAAGGATTATTTGTACCTTTATCTTAAAAAGTTGTTAATTCTGTCTCCTCCCAGATGTCACTTGCCCGGACGCAAAATAAGCCGATGCAAG
Source organism: Taenia crassiceps (assembly GCA_023375655.1). Taxonomy (NCBI): domain Eukaryota; kingdom Metazoa; phylum Platyhelminthes; class Cestoda; order Cyclophyllidea; family Taeniidae; genus Taenia; species Taenia crassiceps. Next base: position 2,344,501 of record JAKROA010000009.1, read on the forward strand.
TATCACCGGAGGCGCTTTTTGTGTCCCGTCGTGTAGACTAAGGCACTTCACGATCTGTGGGAGGAAGTTTTTGATGCGACGCTGTCTCCATGTTTGCTGGTGTTTTTATGGCACTTCCAAGGCCATCGTGTTTGTGGAACCGTTTGCCCTTGTGGAATAGAAAAAGAGCATTCTTACTTCCTTAGCAAGGTAGGAGGAGGAAGGGGCAAGAAGAGTGTGCAAATTAAAAATTCTCACAATTTCAATGGGCGACACAATGCACGAATTGACAAAGCTTCCACTACCGAGGCCGATTTGTTGTCTTATTGAATGCAATGAAGACTCTTCTGCCTCACTCATTGGGACGATACATAATTTTTCGGTCTGAAAAGAAATGCATTTTTCTCCATAATGCTTCTGTTCAATGCTAATGGAAGGTAAAATACTTTCACCCGTCTTTATAGTATACTTTGGAGTAAATTGCATTGTTCTTACCGCCTTGAGATCACTTTTTTGATCGCTCATGTGTAATTGTGTCGAGTTTTGATCCCTGAGGTGGGAACCGCGGCTCTTCGGGAAACATTAAATCATATTTGATGAGCATAAATTACCTCATTTCCGCTTTCTGGCACTTGAGAAGAGCAGATTAAAGTCATACTACAAAGACTCAAACCAAAGTGTCTTACGGTAGACAAGATTTTGAGCAGAATCACTCATATAAATTTCTAAAATGAATTGTTGGAAGAATAGAGAGGGGAGTTAAGTGGGAAAAAGTGTCACATGTTGACGAAGTATTCACTTCCTCATTTACAACGAGCTGTGACGCATTTTTCCACATCGAAATCCGCTTTCCCATTAGGGCTTTGTACTTTGGCTAATGGGGAAGCATACTTCAATGCGATCGCAGTTAAGGTGGAGACATTAAACAAATACCCTCGTGCCTTCTGGCACAGACTTCAAAGGCCAACATTCCTACTTGCTGCTATTTAATCCCTAGCGGAATATAATTTTCACTTTAAGGTCTGAGAACCTTCATAACACCGGTACTCCTGCGTCACTCGGAAATGATAAAAAATTAGTCGGTTTCTAAAACACCTCCTTTACCTCTTCAGATTCGAATGCCTCGACGAATAGAAGCCTCGTTGAGTGTGGACGGATCGACATTTCCTGCCACACCGGATGTGTTCTTGGATGCGCAAACTGCTTCCTCCTTTTCCTCCTCCTCCGAACCGCTTGTTGTAGACTTTAAAAGGAAGAATGGACGGATGGTTCAGGTGAAGCTCTTCTTCGATGACGAGTGGATTGTTCTTAGTGAGATGCGGTTTATCAGCGGTGAGTCTACCAACTCCACTAACATGCCCTCAGAACATGTCTTTAGTCTACAACTCACTGTCGTATACCTCCACTTGGATGGGTTTACATTTAAACATAAATAGTTGCATCTTGCAGATACAGAGTGGAGTAAGAGACCAAAGGCGTCAGCGAAGTGGTTAGAGACACGCATAACAAATCAAGAGATTATAATGCCCTTTCGGCTAAACAATCCTCCGTGTTGTTTTAAACGCCTTCTCCGACCTTCTCATTGATCTTTCGTCTGTTCTCTGGTGGAATTAAATCGCTTATAAGCGAACGAAAAGGAAGTGTTTTTGGTGTGTAATAGTAGCAGTACATCTACTGCATTTACTACATCGATGGCATCAACTTAGAAATAACAATAGGCGCTATGCGTCACTAACAATAACAGTAATAATAATAAATGCAGATTTCCGGGGTTTCTTTCAGCAGTTTCTCAAGGCTGTGTTGGATTATTATTTTTCTTCCGAATGATTGTACAGTCAACAAAGTCGGAAGTATAGGTTGACGCAAAAGGCAATGCAAATACCAATAGCTTTTAATGTGAAAAACCACGGTTAAAACAACACCCAAAGTGGAAGACGATGTATGAAGTGCTTCCATGTAGGTGCACATGTGGGTATTCCCAAACGCAGTTGACATTTGTCATTGTTGCACCGCCGACCTTTGGAGAATCACACACCCAAACCCTCACCACACGCAGAATGCGGAAATGTCAGGGAAGAATGGTGGGATCCCACCCACTTCCCTCCGCTCCCCTTCCCTTCTCCCCATGCACTCCGGTTGTGTTTGTTTTCCACTTCACGATGCCTTCTTACACCTCTACTTCTGCTATCTGTATAGTTGCAGGAAACGAGAATGGTCTCAGTGGTCCCGCGGGAGGTGAGGGCTCTCCCAATCTACGATTCGATGAATCTGGTAGGTGATGCGAAGGTTTATTCATTTGGCAATGCATTAAGGATGCGCCTCTTCTAGGGTTTTAGTCATCAGTCCTGTTACACTGAGACATTCTACTTGATTTACGACTAAGCCTCATTGCAATTCCGTTTTAAATCACATCCAATGCGTTCGTGGTGCCTGCCTTACACCCCAACATCTGGTCAACCGCATTGTTGAAGTTCTTCTTAAATTCCAATGTGATAGCCAACTCTTTTTTTGGTATTTTTAAATTACAAAAGGTAATTCGATCGCCCATTGGCTCACTTGATGGCATTTTTGTTTGACTTCCTTAAAGGGATGGACAGAAAGAAGCTTTTGTTACTTTTTTTCTTGCTTCCATTTAAAACAGTTTTAGCTGGTGTAATTTAAACGAACGAAAAGCATGGTGCTTCATTTTTGTACCAATTACACAAAAGCAGCGGAAGGTGGCACGATGGAGTTGAGGAGGGTGTTGTAGAGTAAAGGAAGGTGAGATGCCACTCAGGGAAGAGGAGGAGATAGGCTTAGTTTTGGCAAGCTTTAAACAAACCCTACACGAGGTCAAAGAAGGACGCTGGCATCGCGAGGTGGAGGGTCTACTTTGTGATGTTGAAATTGGCAAACTTCACCAGTCTTGCACATATGAGACGCCTTTATTTGTGTTGCAAATGCTTGACAAACCAAATAGCTGGGAGAAGGCAGCAAACGAGTTGGAGGGGATGCATTCTTGAGACAAATTTTTCAGCCAATTTTTCTGCGACCTCCACAAAAAGTATTAATCCTTTCCTCAGACCACCAAGAGGGCAGGGCAGCAAATGTGTGTCACTCTTAACTCCACCATCAAGTAAAGCCTCAAACAAGAAAGTAAATACAAAACTAGTCAAAAACAAGTTGCCTCATTATTTTGGTGAAAGAATTGGGAAAATATTCAAGTCTGGCTGTTTTTTTAGCTTTATTGTTTACTATTTTTTGCTCACAAACCTGCGATCTGAGTTAAGTGATCGTTGCATTTCCGGAGAGTCGTAGTGAAGTGGTAAGTGCTCGCTGCTGTTGCGATTTCCTGTTTGGCAGGCCTTTAATGAAATAATGGAAAGGACAGCAATTGTGACTGAAGTTCTATTTCATGCATTTGGCTAAGCCAACACCGAATAGTCATGCCCATTTCAGGTCTCCAGTTGTCACTCTAGCTCAATCCAGGCAATTCTTGTAACGCAGAGGATGTAGCTGAGACAAGTGTCGGTCCATTTGCTCCTCATTTGCACCGCATGTGGAATGACAGCAATTGTAACGCAAACGAGGTGTGCTTGCTGACGATCCGATTCAATGGACTCGAGGACGTGCAGGAGAAGAGCAGTTGGAACAAATCCAGTCGATTGGGGGAAAGTGCATGTTCTCTTATTCCATGGTATAAAAATGTACTCCTCGAGGCGGTCTCACACTGCGGTTTGGGATGCCTTGGAGAAGAAAGAGAATCGCTTCTCTAAGTTCTCTACTTCATGACTAAAAAACAGACGATTAGTACTTTTCCTCGGCATCAAATCGCATACGCAACGGTAGTTGGAAAACAAAGGGACACGTAAGTGATGAGGGTGGCTGGATCTGGATTCTCGCGTGCCTCTTGGAGATGGACGCTTGGCTGGAAGAGATGGTGCTGCTGGAGTGTTAGTTTTCCCCATAAACAAAGTAACCAAAAGGGTGCATTTAATTGGTCGCAAAACGCTTGAGTAGAACGTCCACTCCAAAAGAGTGATTATTTCCTTCATGGGCTGAATGGTGTGGATCGGAGGTGGGTACCAGGACTGAGTCTTCACTGCCGGTAATGAGAATAAAGCTTCCTGTCTTGCATAAAAGCAAGCAAATTGCTGATAAACTCACGATACAATCACTCGCTTGAAGTGAAAGCATCGCAGATGTGCAGAAGTTCTTTAGAGCAGTAAAAATAACACTCGGAGGGAATGATCCTACCTTTTCGGTAAATTATCACTGTTACTTCCATTTTTCCACAAATCAATGTCTACACTTCAATTATGTATGAGCGTGTTGTCGTATTCTTGGTTTTCTGTGAAGTCATAACAATTCTACTTTTATTTCACTAGGAATGAATTTTTAAACAGCGCCTACACTACTTGCGCCATCAAATCGTCCTTACTGTTTGCAGTTCCTGTTGAGTACTTCTTCCTCCATTGCTGTAGGGTTTGGATGGTCGTTTTCTTTCTGAGTGTACTGAAGTGACATTGCCTGTGTTGGTTTGTGGCATTAAGAAGGCTTTTATTCAAACCACAGTCCCGTGGATAAAATAAGGAAGCGAAGTAATGCTGTGATTCACCACTTACGATTGGAACTGTGAGATCCACCATCATCAGCACAATGCAGCAACATGGAAAATTTCCCTCATTTTCCTATGTGTTTCGCCTCGTGAAGTGAGGCTGGTCGCATGAATTTGTAAAGATGTGAAGCTAAACTTGTATGCCTTTGTGGTGTAAGTGATGCGCACGTTATAAGAAGCCAAGGAATACAATCAAACTCTCCCACTCACTGCCACCTAGTCTACTGGCCTTCAATTTCTCGAGTATCAGTGCTTAGTCGATTTTCTTGCATTTCATAGAAGAATCGCCCTCCTCGTCGTCCTTGGTTGTGGAGACACAGTATCTGCCAACTTTGGATAAGACTAATGTCAATGCCGACAACAGTATGGATGAAGACTTCCATGACCTCATGAATGAAGCCAATGGAGGTCCCCTGCGAGTTATCGATCCGCCTCCCTACCAGGGACCCACAATGCTCGTTCTCATCCTCGTCTTTCTGTGTTGTTTCATGATCTTACTAGTCGGTGTCGCCTGCTTCTCCATTATGTGGATGCAAAAACGGCGCAGAAAACGTCACCAAGGGTCGCGGGGAGAACTGCAGTCCGCAAGTGGGAAGTTGCTGAAGGCGCAGTCTGGCAGTGCGGGTCTCTTTCGATGGCCAGGTCTCTCAATCACCAACGGTGTTGGTGGTGGTGGTGGTTGCACCACGGCAAATGCTACCTCCCAGCCATCATTTGATGGTGGTTTGGGATATGTTGCAGTAGCTAATAACGGTGAGTTTGTTATCCTGGCAACCACAAAATCTCACTTCTTTTGGGACAATAGCGTTTTTTGCGATTCAGGCGGCCTCCCACCATTCAAGCAACACCGAAATGAAGGTATAAGAGGTGTCTTATGGGTATCACTTTATGAGGAATAAATGTACTTGCTCCGCATAGATAATGTTGTCTTCACCTTCATCGTCCTTGATGCTCCTGAGGTCAATTGGTTTGCGTCAGTTGTCTCAAAAATACCGCAGTGAAATGCAACTGACCGTGAGATAAAAACAAAGCCATCCAACATGGAGGACGCCTTTGTATTAATCAAGCATTCTGGCCAGATATAAACAATCTTTGATGTGCCGGTGAGGGCGGCTGTAGTTATTGCAAAGGATGAAAGATGTCATGCGTTGGCGCTAATGCACTGCTGGAGGGGTAAGTTGAGGGGTTGCGTAAGGAGCACGAGTTTCCAAGTGGCTTTGCTATTGTTGGTGTAAGGAAAGTGTAGCAAAGAAGTAAGGTAGATAGCATACCACACCGAGAAATGAAAACGCAAAGTAAGTTCTAACTCCAATGTCTTACTTGTAGATTGCGACTGCGCAAGCTCCAGCCTATTAAGCCATCAAGCCTCCAGCACATCTCCCTTCATCATCTGTAAGAATGCGCACTCACAAGCTGCTCTAACACCCTTTCCTCCAAGCTCGAGCGATTCGTCAAACGATGCTACTTCTCAGCATTACTCCTATTTTCTCCTTGCCTTGCCTCCAGATCCGGCTCTTCGTGACGGCGCTTTCTTCGCTTACACCGGCGTTCCCGCTATTCCAGTGGAGCAGAATGGAGGTAGTGAGGTTGGCGGTCGTCCCCTTGCTAAGCGTCTTCTCACTTCTATGGCGGCGAAACTCTTTCGCTCGCGTTGTGCTGGTAAGACTGGCGCGGTGCGAATTTTCTCCCCTTCGGTTCACCAGTACGAGCAAGTGCTGGCGCAGTCTGCGCACTCCTCGCCTGTAATGACCTCAACCGCCGCCGCTGCCGCCGCCGCCTTTCAAGCAAAACCCTCCGCACCTACACGAAATGAGGCAACCCTGCAGTCTTTCCCTGTCACTTCGGTAAGAGCGTTTAGCATTTGCGTAATCACAGTCCCCTCAGTCAAGGAGTTTTGTCATGTTGCATGAACACAAACACATAGACTACTGAACCGACCAACTAATAAGGCTAACAAGATGGTGCACTTTTGTGGCGCTGCCATGTGGGGATTTGATTGGACTGTTTGCTTACTTTTGTTTTTGAACCGATGAGGTACTTTTTATGAGAAATGTGAATGGACTAGAAGAAAGCCTAGAAGGACTGATGCTTGGCTATCTGTTGCATTTATCAACCAATGTTGAGGCCCGATATGCATTTCAGCAGGACCGAATGATCTGTCCTGCCAAACTGCCTAGCTACATGATGACACACGAAAATGAGAAACGCGACTACTGTGCTGCCGGGAGTTAAAATTTGCTTTCTTCTTCCAAAAGCACTATTCAGCAGATGCTGTTTAAACTGTAGCATATACTTTTTTACTCTACTTGCAATTGACACCTGTTTGAACCTTTTTACAAAGGTAATAAAGTCTAAGCGAATGAATTGGCAAAAGCGGAAAAGTTGTCAGAAGGACTAAATACTGAGCAGCGGCCCTTATTCACGAAACCCCAAGTGCGTTTGTGGATCAGGTCTCAATGCTTTTGATATCTTGGTGATTGTTTTAGGCGCACTAACTGATGAAGAGAGGAAGCAACGCCAATGCCTCATGGTTTAAATGGGCATTTGGCTTGATTCGGTTTCTTATCTCCACTTTTATGCAGGTTGGTGTTCCTTTTAGACAGTTGAGCTTCTCCAGTAGTACGTGCGACATTTCTGTTGCATTGGAGACACTTCCTTCGAAGCTTTGGCCTTTACCAAGCCTGGACTGAAATGCTTGAAAAGTATTTCACCCTCTCTGTGGGTGGGAGACAGACTGTGAAGAGGAGATGGTAAATGTTTTGATGCATCAGTTTGGTGCATATCGCTTCCATGGAAGTTTGTCTGCAATCCACCCACCTTTCGAGTCGATTTTACTTTGAGGAAAATAAACAAAGCATTCATTCGTGCGTGTGTGTGTCACTCTTAAAACCCACAACATATTTCTTTGGTGCAAATATTTGCCCACCAAATATGAACGCAGACATATTTGTTCCAGATTCTGTGGTCTTCGTAAAAAGTAGTTGCCTCGATCCGTGGACAGTTTCTCTTAGCAACTCGCCCATCTACCATTGGCAGAAAGCCTCACTGTTGGAGCAACAAGATTTCGTGTTGGAAGGATTACTTTTGAACTGTTTCCATACCACCCTAAACTTTGTAGACAATAGGGAAAGTATTGGCGAATGTCTGTTCCTCAAGCAAAATGAAATGACCCCATGAAGACCTCCAAGATGCTTGAATGCTTACAATTGCGCTTAGTCAAGGACAAATTTCTTCCCACTTCAGCTCCCTGTACACACAGCCAACGGATTGATTCAAATTGATCTCAAGCGCAGCCATCCCTCTCTCATTGTAAACGGTCATCCTCTGCTACAGTTCCAACAACCACAGCACCAGCAACAGCAAGGCTGCGATAACAACAACAACAGCAACCGCGGAGGGAACTATTTTTCCACCTTTAGCAATCGTCAGCATGACTCCTCCGTAGTGTATCAGAGCGTTCAGGGTGAATCCGACGCTGACAGTCTGGCTGCAAGTGAGTGTAGTATCAACTAACCCATTTAGTCTTGTTCTCGTAGGTGTTTGATCAAATCGTTTTGCAATGGGTGCAGGCACAATGAGTCCAGAATACGCGTCAGCAAGCCTTCTTGGTGGACAGAGTGGAAATGGGTTGCCCTTTATTGCTGGGATAGGAGGATGGGGAGTTGGCGAGTATTCTACAGCGCATCGACAGTTAGTGGACGCCGCTACGTCAACTCAGGCGATGATGCAACCGTTCTATGCTTCGCCTCCTCCTCCACAGGGATCTGCTTCTGCCAATGCAGCTGCCGCCGCTGTGGCAGCTGCTGCGTATGCCTGGACATCGCCGACGGGGACATTCATTCAACGATCCCTATCACAACAACAGTTTCATCAGCCATTTTGGACTGCCCAACCCGGTAAGTGGCCGAGTCCGATTTCGTATCTCAGAAGTTGCAGGTAAACACAACCAAACTGGCGGTGATGTGCTTGCAGCAAGTTGTACCAAGGTTTGTTTAAAACAGGCGTTTTTGCACAAAAAGCACGGCCGGTGATGTGTCGTTGTTCAACTATCAGGTTCCTTGTTTGTATACTTAGGAGGGCAGAAAAATCACAGCACAAAAATACGAGGAAGAGCGCGCTGCAGACATGCAGTAATAGCAGTACTCGTCAGTGCTGGCAGTCAAGCTAATGAATGAAAAGGTTTTGGACGCATTGAAAGGTGTAAAATGTTATCCTTGCCAACCGTAATGAGGGAAAGAAAGTCGCTTCCTCACAGACATCAAAGCCTGACTTGGCAGTGGAAAGCGAATCAGGGAGCACTTTTGAAGGACTGTCACGCTAACTTCAGCAAAGTTGTTGGACCAGAAAGAGCTGTGCTGCTCCAATCGAGGGGGGAAGAGGAATTGAGGCAGTCCTTTCCCTCCTATTTAGGCAGGCTATTGTGATATTTGCGCATTTTACACTGTTTTAGCGCCTGATACAGTAAATGCAACTAATTTTCTAACAGAAATGTGAAATTGTCTCATTCGACTACACTCGGGTAGTGTGAAATCAAGATGGTTGTGATTAAAACCAGTGCTCTAGATTCTCCACACTTAATTATTATTTGAATTTTTGGAGAAAATGATCACAATGCTGATAGGGGAGGCAGGAAGGAGGGAATTCTCAAGCACAAAATAACCTTTGGGCTTGTTTATGCTGTCCTGTAGTGGTGGCGTGCATTCGCAATTTTCACAAGTGATGATTCGCACTTGTGCAGAAATGTGAGCAGAACATTGTAGACTAAAGCGTAATTGTGAACCCACATTTAGTTGACTTTGTTGATGATGATTATGATGTCTATGAGAAGGTAGAGTGAATGTGATTTGTTTGAATTGGTACAAGTGGCCTCTATTCCACTTCCAGCGAACCAAGCGGCCCCAATGAGTCACGAAGTGGCTTCCTCGACACATTCAGGTGAATCCTCGGACCAATTTTCCACCCGTATCGGCGGTGTCATCGGTGGCAGCGGTGGTAGTGCTGGCGATCCTCCCTCAACGATCTATGGCTTTAATGGGCAGTCCTGAGGCGCTTTTTAGCGGTTGGTCCATTATCCATCCATTCACTAACCCAACCCATCTACCGCCTGGTGTGGTCAAAGGCACACAATGACGACGTGTGGAAGAGGTCGCTGAAACTACCCTCCTGTCTGTACACAAAAGCACACGTGAATTTGTCACCCTCCCCTACACCGCCCCACAATGCTACTGCTACTGCTGCTCCTTACAATACGAATACTTCCGTTATTATTGCTGCTACTATTGGTAATACTAAACTATTGCTACTGTTGAAACTGGTAAAGGTGCCTTCCTTCCCTCCTTCCACCAATGCAAAGTATAGACACTACTCCATTAAATACCAAGGAAAGGAGAATGGGGAAGCTGGAGGGAGGTGGGGAACTGTCGAGGTTATGAAAGCAGATGGAAGAGTGGAGACTATCAATATTGCGTTAGCCTCAACTTGGACCATTTACTGTATGTGATTTGTGTCGATTCATTACGTAGACGCTTGTTTTTTGTTCCCAAATTAGCGAACTTTAAAAAATTCAACAGCATTTACTGATAGCATTAAAATCGTTCATAAATATAGGAGGGGAAAGGAAGAAAGAGTGCATAGCAAAGCAGTTAATCAAAAGTGTCAAAGTGTTAACGTAGATACACACGAAGTTGTATGCCAGATCCGGCCAGGCCATCGGCAGGACGGAGACGTGTTTATGTCGATGCGTTGGTTGATTGGCAGTGAAGGAGGTTGGAGGCATCGGATGCCTAACTAACCACAGCTTCTTGGCTTTTGGTCAAAAAACCAAATGTCCAATGGGTTGCATGTGGTGGCAGTCTATCTGAGGCCTTTTGAGGCTGCTTTTGTGTACGACTGCTGTCCTGCTAAACCCCGGCCGCAGCTGCTGCTACATCCATAATAAAAGTGATAGGAGCAATGAGGAGAGAGTCGGATGAAAGCGGAATACACAGTCAATCCGCTGCTTGCCTAAAACGCGATTCCACAGACGGGAGTGTTGGTGGTGGTTGCTTTGGATGATGAAGGAGGACTGCATCCTTTGCGTTCTCTACCACCGGAAATGCTGGAGAGGCAAGATTCTGCTTGTCCACCTAGCAATCCTCTAGCTCATTCAAAATTCCTGGTCTAAAACAATTTAGCCAATTGTACCGGCTTACATCGATTAAGAGTTCGTAATAATTTAACTTATTTTCCTTAAGTAAGTAAGCAACAACAATCGTAACTGTACGCTAGCGGAGAAATCGAGAGGGAGAGAGAGGGAAAGAGTGGTTGGACGTCATCGCCAATGTGAAAACGAATTTGGGCAGTTTTAAAGGTAGTGCTGAGGCAAGTATTCTGGAAAACGTTTATTAATATCGTTGTCTGATTGGAGAACTGTTTTTGCTAAAATAAGCTTTGAACAGGAAACGAGAGAGGCATTGAAATGAGAAATACTGCACAGTTAACCTGCTGGTTAACGGTGCTGTGGGGAGAAATAGTGCAATTGTATGGAGGAGTTAAAGGCAACCATGACAGTTGGCTAACAAGGATGACTACTTGGAGGTGTAGCAAAAGAGTACGTTGAACAATCACTGAAACAGAAAGCGTAGAGGTGTGCGGCAGCAGAGTGACATGCTGCCTTGAGGAACAAGAAGTAGTGGAGAATGCAGTGCAATAGTTTGACCGCAATGACTCTGTCTTGGATGGATGTTTGGCGCAGTAGATGAGGCTGCGCGAAGTGTGTCAAGGTTGTCATTTCACAGTCACAGGTATTGCACAAGTCTGCCCAAATGCCACAGCTGAAATGTGGGAAAGGGAATGATGGTGGTTGGTAATGTCAGTTGCACTCGTCAAATTAGTCTGCTAAGGTTTTTGGGACACTAGCGCTTTAAGGGTGGAGGTGGCGTCAACTGCATTTTCCACTGCATAAGATCGAGGCTGATGTTCCATGGCGGTGTCACCGATGAGGTGAAGCACAGTCATTAGTGTTAGTCTCTTGGATACTGAGATGTGAAACCAAGAAACCAGTCGGAGGAGGGCATCTACTTTGCATCCATTCAAGAGGCGCAACATGCACACCACTGCAGTCGTTTTGAGTTCGGTTTGATAATGTGCCCCTGAAGGGTGTTCTGCCATCCAAGAAGGAATGGCCTGATGCGGGTGCATGAAGCAGCAGTGGGACTTGAAGGGCATTGTCTAATTGGCGATGGAATGCACGTCTACATGGGAGAGATACCAATGTGAAGGTAAATGGCAGTTGCGTTGCTATTGCTAAGGCAACTTTTTGTTGCTGTTTGAGTGATGACGACATAATGGCACAATTTGGAGTTTATACACGTCATTGCTTGGTGGTGGTAATGAGAGCTAGGATACTCTCAAACACCTTCACACCTGTCACCAACGCCTACGACGACGAGTTCAACTGCCCCTGATGGCGTCTGATTTAAAAGACAACCTTATGCACACACACATCTACACATGTGCCTTATAAAATTCGACGGAGGCTTATCTACGTGTATGGAGGTACAAGGGAAAGTTGTATGCCTTAGAAATAATCCATCATGAGATGAAAAGAGTTGCACAGCTAGACAACAAGACGAAAAAGAGATGCACACCTCGAGTCCAATGCTTGTACCTAACAGCACAAAAGGCACACACCGCTGGCTGTAGCCCATATCGACACCCACGTTGCCTAACCAAGACACAGATCACTCCACAGTCTCCCTTTAACAACCAAGCATCCAAGAGTACTACAAAATATAGTCGGTGTAGTTATGCAAAAGCTTCCCAGTAGCCACGCTTTCCTTTACTTCTGCGTCTACTTCGACCAGACGCCAGCTCAACGCATGCGGTCAAATCCGAGCGTACGATTGAAGCATCGACGTTATAGATAAATTCCCGCATGCCCCAAAGTCAAATAAGTAGTGAAGTAGCCAAATTTTTACGCCCTCCACCACCAAATCCAACCCCAAACACACACACACACACACACACACACACAGAGGAGAGAGAGACAGACAATGTGAAAGGATCTACGTGCAGTTGTTAAAGGTATGCTTCCGTCCACGATAAGAACGCGCACAAAATTATTGCCTGTAATCCCATCTTAACCATGAAATTGTGAGTTGATAGCAAGCAAGCATTTGGTAACTATCTTTTTTCACAAGACTAAATTAAATATGTATAATACTCGATTGTCTGACTGCCGGTGAAGGTCACTTAAGCGACCATCTTGTCCTGCCCGACTGGAGCTGGGCTTTAGGCCATGCTGGAATACATATGTATATATTCTGCCGCATTACTGTGCCTTTTTTTGCCTTTACGGAAGTCTCGGGAAGCTACAATAGTAATTATCGTTGATAGTTTGCAATATATTCATTGGTTTCTTTAATACTTCAATTTGATTAACTTCGACACGCAAAGGTCGTTTAAGGTAGCGCGTGAATGACTGCTTTGTGCGTTCTGCTGCGTGGAGTGTAGTTTTGCCTGTTGGAAAGTTTGACTAAGGATTGAGGTCCAATGATTAGTGGGAAGTGTGTGTCTTGCCATTCGTCCCTCGGTGTCCACACAGGCTCATACATAGTGACATTAAATCCTCATCGTTGGGCGATCATCGAAGACTGAAACCATGCGTGCTTCCAGCAATGCATCAACTTCCACCTACTTTGCATCCACCCCTAGTCTGCTCCTTTGTGTCCTCCTTTCGTTCGTCCATTCCACAATGTTCACCGTTACCGCGTCAGCTCATTTTATTTGACACTTACCTCAATAGATACTTTTTTTTAAATTGAGGAAATTATGGCAAGCATACCAACCCTAGGGTGCGTAGATCTGAGTGAAGGTGAGATAAAGGCCATACTCTTCTTTCTCTGAACGAGAGATATCGCTTCAACCGTGTCTCCTTTTGTTTGCAACTTCACGCTTCTTCTGCTGCCCTTATCTCACCAGCATAATTTTCTTTTCAGCTGAAATAGTAAGTTTACCTAGGGAGAAAATGAGGGAAACAATTGTTCTCCATCATATGGGGAGCCTAACCACCACCGGTAGACTCACTTAATTTCTTTGTCGCTTTACTTCACTTTTTGCCTGTCCCGTGCTTGTCGTTGGAGTGCCATTGACCTTACATTTGCTCCATGGCAGGTAGAACTGTATCTAGCTTATTATGTGGCTTAATACATCCGTACGTGGCAGTGTCTAACAGCGCTACTTTAATGTGCCCGAAACCTAGAGTGGAGACATTGCAGTACACCATGGTTTGTGTGTGGCTGTCATGAACCCGAGGCTCATTTTTGCCGATGGCGTGAGAGCTACACAGAGATTATGCCAGACGTTACAAGTGAGCAGTTTTCCACCGATCCAAATACGCATGTTGACAGGTTAAGTACATTGTCTCTGTCGATGCCGAAGGGTGTGAGATGTACATGTGTGTGTGTGTGTGTGTGTGTAATGGGAGAGCAATGAGCTGCAAATGGAATGAAGGGTAGGAAAAATGATGCTTGTTGTAGGAGGGAATGGAAGCCAACACTGCAATTCCTGGTGTATCCTCAAATCCCCGCAGAGGGTCGCTGCTGTTTCAGGTGTTTCAGAATGTTGCCTCTTCATAACAGCAGTAGCTGCTTCGGAGAGCGCGCTAGCCATCGTTGCTTATTCACGCCAAAGTCTAGCCCTGTCACTTAGATGTTCCCCTGAGCCATCTATTGTACAAACATCAACTACCGAACAACGTTTCAGTAGTATTAAATTCGGCCCCCAAATTTACGCTTTAAAAGTGGCAGCGACGCGTGCCGTAATAAAGTTTTGACTGTAGTTGCAGTTGCTTCGTCAACACAGTCACACTAACTGCAGCTAGGTGATCTAACGAGTCAATCCCTTCTCAGAAGAACCAATATAATGCAAATGTCCTCCACTATCTTCATTGCTTTCAATATAAGAAATGGCTTTATTAGCAATTATCGGGTAGTAGTTTAGAAGCAGACAACCGCTTTAAGCCTCCCAGGCCTCCCGTGCAGCTGCTTTCCTCTCTCCATTATTGTCATCGTCCATGACAATGCGTTGTTCCTAACGTCGACGACGGCGAAGCAGTCGGTGCTGCTCACCAGGAATGCTCACCGTCATCATCTTTATACACTTCCAATCTCCGCCATCCTTCAGATGTTGACCACCATTTTAATACGAAAATGCTGAGCTGACAAGCGTTGCATACAAAAGTGAGACCTGGTACTGCTCACTCATGTTTCTATGCCTGTCACAAAAGATTGCTCCGGAAGCAATACAAATTCACTTTCTCCATACTTTACGCCCACAACGTCTTTGGAGCCAGCGTAAAAACAAGTGCTTGGTAAACGTCCCTCCTCATCTTCTCTCTCAACAAATGACGCCCCATTCACCACAACGTCCATTCAGCCTTATTCAAATAACTCCCCCACATCCACAGCACAGCGGACGGATGCAAAGTTTTGTCATTCGACGCCCAGCGAAGCAAAATTGGCCCAATTTGTTCATCGCAAACCTCATTAGCAAAAAAGGGAAGCCTACAAACCTACACGTATGTGCTTATGGAGGCACAAACCACTTCTATGTATAACGGATAGACGATCTTGATAGCATCAAAAATGTAGATTTATGCGCAATAAAAATAAAAATGAGTAGCTAGCGAGACAAGCAATACATACAACTCAAATTGCAAAAGGATGGACTGCCTAGACGATGTTTGACAAAAATTGTCTATGGCACTTATCCTTCAAGGATCCCCGAAGCAGATGACTTCAACATCTCACATCGCCTACCATTGCTACCGATGTAGCACATGAAAGAATGCTCGTAGAAGTTCACTGGATGTGCTGCTGCTACTACATACTAGACCACTTTCTTTCTGCTTTTGACTTAATAGCATTAGAGAAATAAACAAACCATCATAGAAGACAATAGGAGAATCAGCTCAGACTAAAGTTCTGCTAACTGCCTTAGTCACCGACCTTAAAGTAATTCCCATCAACTGACACGTACCAAAGGGTTCAACCCCACGCAAAATGCGAGACAGGTATGGTCGAGGTGGGTAAGTTGAAAACAATACCATATATTGAACATGAAAACACGTTAACACACACATATATACACAATTACGCACAATTTTAATTTTGTGACTTCTCCTCTTCCTTCAAGAGTGTATTCACACTCCTCGTTCATACCGACAGATGTGTTCTGCCTACGGCGGCGTAACGAAAGCGAGAATCACTGCACCGCACCTCGTCGTACAGACTTCAAACTACTTCACCAGCAATTCATCCGCGCCCACATGCCGATCACCCGACTACACTTCAACATCAGTACTGCTAGCAGGACGATGTACGCAATATGGCAGATGACATGCTTTAGCAACACCAACATCCTTCTCAATCCAACAACTCGCAGCGCACACTATTCCACAGACTCATCCAATACTGCCTCACCACCACAAACATCGCAGTCATAGTAAGTTGGTAGCATCTAATAAGGAAAAAAGCAAAAAATTGCAAACCCGACGTGCGAATGTTCAATTCGTTGTAAAGCTAACACCCACGAACGTGCTCATTGATGACACAGAACATCTTAACAGACAAGCATTTAAGACTGCAACAAAGTACAACCTGCGTGGTGATGCGGAGTATTCTCACTCGCCACCCCGCCCTCCTCTTCGGCATTCACCTCACCCAGACACGAACTCATGCAGTCAAAGCTGAGCCTACGATTAAGCCACGTCTGAAGCCCTCTACACAGTACATCACCCCACAACAACCATTATCCCCAAGTCAATGTGTAATGAAGTCGCCACCTATGTGTATTCCATCAACAGGAATATCACAATAAAAGTAACGCCAAATCTTCCGCCCAGACAACTGGAAGGGACCTACGACTAAATGACAAAAGCACACTACCACCCAAAATGAAAACGCACATCGGATCTATCACCAATGTACACAAAGACACCAACAGCTCAAATACAACCTAATTCTACCCAAGAATTGTGTGCAGTGATAGCCGAGCCGAGACGCGCATTCATGGCTGCAGCTACTCCTCCAACGCCTATCTTAGCATGGAACCGCATGAAGAAAATGGATAGTAAGGCTTACGAAACACAACAATGGACGCATATTTCCATGGGGACAATGAGTGGGTGCCACCTACATAGGAGGGTTAAAACACCTCTCAACAATATTGTGCCTGATTAATCCCAAACCCACCGTCACGTGAAAGCAAAATAATCATAAATTGCGAAACATTCTTAATTTATCCCTCAGAGTATCATGCAGCAAAAAGCTGACGCAAGCAGGTATTGTAGTTGGGAAATAAAGCGCGCTACAAGTCATGAAACTTTTGCGTTTTACTTGATCGAAGCTTCAAATCCCTCCATCGAATTAGACCAGATTTGGCAGAATTCCTCCCCACTAAAATAACGAGCTACTTGGACACAGCCTAAGCAATCATAATTAGTCCCTACAGGTACCGTGTGTCAGGAGAATCAACGTGATTAGGCAGTGCGAATGGACCGCAAAGTACCTTAACAGCAACTACAGCTACTTCTCTAACGTATGGACGGATAAAGAGAGCGGATATATATATATATATATATATATATATATATATATATATATGCATGCGTATGCACATAGTGGGCGCTTATTCGTGAGGAAATACTAGACAAACGACGAGCACTTCGTAAAATTATAAGTCGCCCCAACGAAATTACGCCTCAACAATCAAACTCTCACGTCACCACTGGACAAATTGGTTAAGAATCCGCCAAACCGACCCAAATTTGTCAGTAATTGAAAACAGGACGTCCTAACAGTCGCCCTGTGCAGCCGTTATGCTTACTCTAGCGAGTGGATACCCGAAGAATCTGTACGCAACCAGAAAACCAAAACCAATAAATTTCTGCCTTTTACAGCAAACAAATGCCTAAAAACAGGAAACAATGATCCCCAAAACGCATACCGCTTACGCGCTTCCCTCGCAAAGCTAGCCAATCACTCCAATGTTTAATCAGTAAAACAAAAAACTTATGATGTATGTTTCCCTTAACAAAACACTAATTACCAAAATTGTGATATTCTTGCCTTTGTATTAAATTTAAAAGGTAATTATTTGCATGAGGCGGATTTTTAAGCAAGCATCTTTGGTTCCATAAACTCATTAAGGTGATGTCTGGGATTCGAAAACAATAACCCTGTACAATGTACATGGCAACATGCGACCACTCACTTCCATTCGGTTGTGGACTTAAGCTTATTTTTGACATGCATATTGTAACGAAGTTTAGCTTTGAGACCTACTGAAGCGTATTTTCATTTATGACTTAGTGCAGCTTTCGTTGCTTTCACTGTGTTTCTCATGACATTTTTTTAATTCCCCTTCTATTGGCATTAAATATCACACAAGGGTCGTTTAAGGTCGTGAGTAAATGTCTGCTGTGTGCTGTGTGGTTTTGGGTTTCTTGTCGTTGAAATGGATAGTTTTATTAACTGAAGTGAGTGCTTTTGCATTATCAACTCGAAATAGTGACAGAAATGAGTTGTTCCAGCGTCTGCAAATGTTCAAGTTTGGCGTTCTTCGAGGTAATAGAAGGAGCTGTTATTCTGGAGGGAAAGCGTTAGCAAAACTGGGGCTAAAGTTCCAAAAGTGAGAACAGTATTGGTTCAAGTGTTGAGAATTGCAAGAATGTACGTCCGTACATGTACATGTATGTGTATTCGTAATAGGAGTAGTTTCGCGTAGAAAAGTAATCAAGTCGCTGCAAAAATCCTGAGAGTACACTAACCTCAAGCTCTGTCGTACCTACACTGCTGTCTTCATTATCACAGCCACCAGGTCTTGTCTGCATTAACAATTAACCTTCCCCTTTTACGCCAGTTCGCTTTATTACGAGTTCAGCGAAGACCCGAATCACCACAGCAACCATGAGTCTACCAAGTCGTGTGTATGCTGGAAGGTAGGGGATGGTGACATTCTGCATTCGATTCTTACCGATAATGAGGCGGGCTAATTAGCTGACATTTCTTCAAAGCCCTTCCTTTGCGGAGAAGATGGAGATGTATCCATTGCCATGATGCCACTCCACCCTTAGGAGATGTAGTTTTGCTTCATCCGGGTTGGTGGCTAGGCCGCTGAACCACACAAGGTACCTTCAGGTGAGACAAAACAGAAGATTGAGTGCTACTTATGTGAATGTTAGTAGTGTTAGTCGTTTGGCCACGCCCAACCTCACGTGCATTACAGCCTCCAATTTTCCCAGTGAGTTTGCAACCGACTCCGAAAAAGCACAACCCCTTCATCCAAATACACGAATGCGAAAAGGGTCTATTGCATGTCACGTCAAGTTCGGAGCATGGATGCACATGAGAAGGAGGGTGTGGAAGTGGAGGGAGAGGGAGGCGAATCAGTGGCCAATAGGCGTTTCTCCTACGCCTCCTTAACATAAATTCGCACGCAAACCAGTTCGTCAACTTTTATGGTCTAAAATTAAAATTAAGTGAGTTTTTAGTTTAAAAAGAGGAGTGTGGAATGTGCAAAAGTTGTGCTCTACGGTTCCAAAGAACTACTCTTACCATCTTTAGTTCGTTGCCTTCAACCACACGATCAATGTAGACGGTCCTCTCCTTGTCAGTTTGCTCCTGTTTCAGCACTCCACCCTCCAATGTGAAGAGTGAGGTGACTTGGCGTGAATCCGGAGAGATGTCATCGTACTTCTCGCCCAATTTAAAGGTGGTTCCGAACGACTTGACAGGAGTCTCCACCCGCACACTATACTTGCCGCCACCCAGATCACCAATTACCATGACGGGCTTGAGTGAATTGCCCATCTTGCGAAGCTCAGGATCCACTTTGAGGCGTTCCATGATTGGGTCGAAACTCTCACTCTTCTCCAGCTTCCAGGTGCCGATGAATGGCTCCATTGCTGACGACTGCCCGAGCTGATACGTGTGAATGAGGCTGCGGCATAACGTCAGGTCCTTGTGCTTATATTATCATCAACGGAGACGTGTACGTGGTGCGTCGAGGCCAGTGATTGGCGCAACCGGATCAATTGTAGTCGAGTGTTGTTGAAGTTGCTTGCAATGCCGGTACATGAGTGGTACCTATCAATGCAGGATGAGGTACACTGTTGATGTGTTGACCAGTGAGAAGAATACAAACTTTGGCCTCAATGCATCGGGTTGAGAGAATTTGGGGGAAGGATTGGCAGGAAATGCGCTTCCTTCGTACGTGTTTCGGATTGCACAAAATTTCCAAAGTAGCTGAGCGTTTGGTGATTGAAAGTGGATGAGAGTACTTAAGGACTGGAAGGAGCTTGTTAGATGGGGCGATGTCGAGTGTCACTAGATGAGTAGCGCTTATCGCCTGTGATTTTAGTGCTGTGCTTTGTGATTCTACTGCAGTAATGTGATGTTCGCAAGGGTTGTAGTTTGGCGGTTATTGTGTGGATGCAGTTAAAATGGATGGTTGGGAGAGCCTGGGACCAAGTGGCATCCCAGAGATTGAGCCCTGAGGCGAGTGGCATGTTGCAGGGTAAGTGGGTCGCGCTGGACAAGAGGAGTGGGTTGTTGCAGTGATAAAAGCGAAGTAGTCACTAATTCTATCGCCTGTCTGTGGGGAGACAACTAAAGCCCAATATCCACAGCAGACGAGGAGTGGTCGAAGCTTGTGCAAGTAACAAATCTGGCGCAGTGACTACACTTGATTGACTTGACTCCGCGTTGTCATGAGTCAGTGTAGGTTGTGCAGGAAGCAAGGAGGTCTGATTTCCCGTTGCCTTGAAGGAGACATTTGAAGAGTGAAAGTTCCCAAGCAGACTGTGCCTTCGGAGCAGAGGGTGCTTTGTGCCATTGAGGAATTGCCCTGGGGAGGCGAGAAGACGGTGGTGGGGCAGAGTGCGTAGTGCCGACGTGGAAAAGGGAAGAGGGATTACAGTCGTGTCTTGGAGGTCGAACCGCTCCAGCTGAAGTACAATGGCGGAGTCTAAGGCGTTGGCGGACCAGTGGAGCAATGAGCACGGACCGTCGAAACCCAAGAATGCTGCCGGTTGCATCGGCGTGAGACACTACTTTGTTCTTCGGTTTAACTTGACCGACCCACTGCGAGTGCTCTTCTCCACTGTCAAGCTTCGCCATGTCAAAAGAATCGCTAATAATCTGACAAAGTGACAACCCTTGGCGGGATTTCGCGTGGGGCTTTAGTGCACAGTCTGTTCTCCCAGGCACACACTTGTCAGTGACGCGTGCAAACCCATTAAAGAAGTTATTTTAACGCTCAGCCTTGTTTGCACGAGCATGCACTCGCTAGATGTGTCGATTGTCAATTTGGAATGGTGGGAGATGAGGCTCGTCTTCAATTGTGTTTGAACAGACGACTGGTTGGACTCGCACGTGGACCCAACGGCCACACTACTTCATTCATTCATTTCATTCATTCGTTCGACCACTCATTCCTTTTCTCCTAATCAATCCGTGCTTGCTTCCGTCCATTTACGGCTGATCTCCAATTTGTGCCGCATCAGTTCATCCATCCATCCGTCCGTCCTTCCATTCCGCGCTTATTCAGTCACGCACTCACGCGCTCACGAAAGTTCTGCCTCTCCTGCGTCACTCATCCTCTCGAACGACCTTGAGAACACAGCATCTACTAGCACGCACAATGTGACTGACCTGGCGATTGAAGTACAAAGACACCATGAATATTGCAAATGTGGCGCGGAGAGAGGACTTCTGCACTTTCACAAGACTAGCGTGCTAATAGTCGAAATTGGAGCGTCTTCTGGGACAGCAAACGTTCCCCAGCATTGACGTGTCAAGACAGTGGTTGCGAAGCGGCAGTGAAATGGCTGGTATCGAGGTGGAAAGCACTAAAGTCCACCACCTCAATCAACCAGCCAACCAACCGATGGTCCAAACATTCGTTCCCCCGTTTCCTCTTTAAATCTTTTGTGCATTCATTCTGGGCTTATCAACCCACTCCCACCCGTTTGACACATTTAGGCAGTTGCTCACAACCTGACTGGGCATTCGACCTCGGGTGTCATTGTTGCTGATGTGGTCCGACGCGATCGAGTGCTTGTCTGACGACACAAAGGAGTTGTTTTTGTGTCTCTACTCTCCATCACTCCTTCTCCACCGGTTGATGTGAGTTGACCCCTCATTCAGGTGCTCTACTGTAGGCTGTCGAACTTTGTGGCGTTACGTCGTAGCGGTGTCACCTTGCATGACGGTTGTTAGCTCCACAATACAACTCCATGGTTGTTTCTCAAGTGGAAAAAATGTAGAAAAGAAGCGTAAATGGATCACTAGACGAGACTGATTTAGGCAGCTAGAAGGAGGCCAGTGGAGAACGAGGAACTCGATGTTTCTCGCCGTTCAATTCGAGCGAAGCCGTTAAGGCGAAGGTTTGACTAGAAGTGGCTCTGCGGAGTCTTTGGAACTCAAGGTGGATTACTGCTCATCGACCTGTCAATTGCCCACATGTGGGTATGTTTCCCCTCCTTGGGAAAAAGCAGTCGAATGACAAGGTGTCCAACTTTTGACCCCTAGCCGCAACGATCCTTTTACCACAACCAACGGTGCTACTTTATTATTTAGGGCGAAGAGATGAAACACAGACTGTTTACTGGTTGGACGCGTTTCAAAACGCAACCCGGGTGCAAACTGTCTGAGTACCGGCAAATCTACGGTGAAAAACCGCGCTTATCCACTTTTTCATTCGTATTCATAAAAACAATCGCTATCTTGTTCTACTTCTAGGTAGAGAAACTACCTAGTTATAAGCATCAAAAATTCAACTGTCCTAGAATCCCCATTTTACTTGTCACAATAACATTTTGACGTTTCGACATCATAAAAAAGACTACCAAATTTAAAAAAAACGCCTCCCTACGACAATCCTGTGAGACAATAACTACTATACAAATTGAAGTTATGCATTTCCGAATTAACAAAGCACACCAAACCAATTTACAGGAGCGAGAGCCTCAGTGGAGAAGAGCAGTGCTGTTATGGGCAATGGAAGCTAGGAGGGAGAGAATGAAGACGCGCGGCAAGGAGAGGCACACAAAAATCCAGGAAGTGATTGCATTGCAGTAAATGGAGACCGTGGGATGTCAAAACAGCTATACAGTACGTGCCATCACCAAGGAAGTCGCATTCACCACCACATTCCAGACTGTGGACAGGACCAACCATTCGACGCTGATGCACTAGTCTGAAGAAAGATGACAGCATTCGCACAAGAGTTCACTCTTCCACACTGCGATGAGAGAATTTTAGCCAAAATAATCAATTTTAAAAAGAACAACTTAAACCCGCGTTTTAGAGCAAAAAAATTAACAAGAGATGACCAACTCACGTGTAACAGCCCTCGGTTGGCGAACGAGGGTCGCTAGTCCAATCGTAGAAGAGCAGCTGCTGACCGAAAGTGCCCACAACTATCTCCGGAAATCCATCAAAATCCAGATCGGCCACACAGGCGCAATTGACGTGGTCGAAATCAGCACTCTGAGGCAGCACCAAGCGGGAAGATGAGGCCAGCTTACCGCCACCATGACCGTTTCGGAAAGGACAGCTGAAATAAATGCACAATCCGTTTTTAGATCAATCCAGCTGCTACTCAAAAATCAAACATACAACTGTGCTAATAACAAGCCAATCCTACAAATTGTCCCAAGTTTTGAGCTGATATGGCAGATACGTTGGGCATTTACGACATGAAAGCTTACGCGCACGTAACACTGGCAGCCATTGTGCCGACTGTTAAAATCGGATCCTAAGCTCCGTAGGGTCAGAGCTGAAGAAATCAAACCGGCATAACGCCCGCAGTTACGAAAACACGGACCGTCACCTCTCCAATTGAAGGTGCTTCGAACATAGTGGATGATATGGCATTGGAAGAAATAACCACGACTAAGGGTGTTCAAAAATATCATTACAATGCTAGCATTCAATCCCCAAGTAAATTAAAACTTTTCTTGTCATTCAATTGATTGCCTTTGTATTGGCTACTACTCAGCCAATCAAATAATGCAGACGGCATTTCACTGTAAACAGGAATTGTGGCTACTTTATCGAAATGAAAAATAAAATATTTGCTTGCAAGAATGCATACAAGATCACAAACATGAACACCCAATATCTATTCAACATCGTTTGAGCGTCGATCCAGCACCCCGAACTTCTCACTGGCTATTAACTAGCGAATCAGGCATTAGTCGAAGAAAGGTACTCAAATCGGAAGTTTAGGGTCTATAGTAAATTAATCGCGCATTATGTTCCAAATGCTATTATTTTAAGCAGACAAGAAATTCGATACACAAAAAACCTAGGTTTGGGAAATACATTACACTAAATAATAAGCAGCCTTACTACTCAAAGGGTGGTCCACACCACTGCCCATCCGATGCGATGGCAAGAGCTGAAGTTAGTAAGCGCAAAGTTACATAAATGCAATTTTTTCCCACTCATTCCACGCCTTCCACCGAGACTTTATTTGACATCAAAAAGCAACGCCTTTTTAGGAAAAAGGGCATAATAACAAGAGTCCCCCTTAAAATATAAAGAACTTCTCGTCTCTTCTTACCAATAAACCACAGCAGGTTCAAGACCAGAGCAAACCAGTAGAGACACATCCGATGGAGAGGTGGAATCTATATTTACGAGTTCAAAACTGGAAAATGCACCTCACCTTGATCGAATTGACGGAAAAATTTCAGTCCAGTGATGACTGAATCGTGTGAGGTGGAGTAGAAGGCCTCCAGTTCTAAAACAGAGTTATAAGACAGCTAGCTCGCTCATCAGTAAGGCCACAGTTTCAAAAGTTACATCGTTTTTAAAAGGTACATCATACTGAATAGTGAACCTGCTTTAGGTACGCTTGATAATGGCCTCAGAATCCTCGAAAAAACTCCAACAAAAACGGCAATTAGCGCAAAGCCTCTTTGACAATGCATGAGGATTATTCTTGATCATTCTAAGGAATGGGAAACGAACCTGGTCCCGCCATGTTCACCAGACCAACGCCAATCCATCCGTCCAGGGTGCCAAAGGCAGACATCCGATAGTGGGTGTCGCCGTCCACCAACAGAAGGAAATCCATAAAAGTCACCCTACAAATTAACCAACGTCGATTATGAAGCCTCTTAGGATAAGATTGTAAGGAGTAAATCAAACTAATCGAGTTAAAAACAAGCTAGTGAAAAGTGGGCACCTTCCTACTTAGCACCTGCAAGTAAACACTTGAACACAAACTCACACTCTGGGTGGCAAATTGTTCAGTTCTGGGAACAGACTGCACGCCGAGGCATTACCGATCACGCCAAAAACGGAGTTGACAGTCGTACATGTCGCAGGCTTGTGGCCTTGACTTTCCTCGCCTGAATTCGTCGATGTAAGCGCTTCGCAGTCATACTCCTGACCCTCCTCTTCTTCATCACGCTCTCCCTTCACCTAGATGGTGCAAAACGGTCAGGCAAATGACACCCACTGTTTTAACTATGACTAAATCGAACTTCTGCAGATCTCATAGGTCGAATTCTGTCCTGATGGCATGCAATTTTATTTCTGGCATCACATAGGTGGAAAATGGCTATTGAATAAAAAGTAACGGATAAATACAGGGTTGTCTCGAGAAAATTACCTCAACATAATACGGTAAACAGTTGCATGAGGTTCTATTAAGGTATGAAGACGGGGGACCACAAATGTATTAAATAGTATAACAAAGCGAAACCCCTGTATTGGCTGAAAAAATTAAGTCAATGTCAACAGAGTTTGTCGAAGACATTTTAAAATTCTAGATTGTAATGAAAAGACATAAAACCCGTTTTCAGACAGGAGTGTAAATAATCATTTACCACCAATGAAAACCATTCCACTAGGTATATTAGCAAGTGATCTATTACCAAATTTTCCAATAATTAAGGACTTAAAAATGCCCTGACGCCACAACGACTTCATAAACTCTGAAAATAATTAAAACAATTCCATTAGCTGGAAAGTATTGTTTCAAAATCGAATTCAAATCATCTACCGAAAGCTCTGAATGTACATTCTATTCGTCACCCTCAAGGTCGCTTCATTCTCAAAGCGCCACTTACCACGTTCACCTAAAGAGCATACCATCCGTACATCCACCTTACCAAAGCAAAACACTATGTTTCATACCTTGGACGGTGCCGCATCAATCAGCCTTGTGTACACTTGTACCGGCACAGCATTGCAGCTGCTCTCATTCAAATCACACGGCGACGCCAACGATCCCGACGTTGACAACAGAAATGCCCATTGCAGTGTCCCCTTGGTCGGTGACATGAAGCTGCATCAATAACATCATCAAACATCACAACCCACTATGTGTATACAACCTGAACGGGGAAGTGCACCAACTCCGACATGCAGATGCATCGTTCAGGCAGATCACTCAATCTTGGCGCTGCGTAAATGTTGAAGAAGCACGACCCCTCCTCCTGCCAATCAGTACACTCATTACTCAACAACTCTGTCATCTACCTTCACCAGCCCCATCGAAACGACATAGTTTTGCGACTGGTCGTCATAGAAAGCCTTTATGCAGACAATGTCAGCAACTAAAACACTCGAATGCATCAAATCAACCTTACCAGGAAGATACACAAAGTCGAAGGATTTAGTGGAGCTTGTAAGATGTTTACGACCCAAGTGGAAAGAGTAGAGGTTGCAGCAACGCGCGGAGGAGGAACTCTCACCGCCTGGAAGTAGAGAGGCAACGAGAAGGTCATGCTTGCGACAACTGCTTTCGTCCCCACAATCGATGGAGGATTGGGAGGGTAAGTGAGTGAGACTGTGGATGGTGCTTTGGCCCACAGTAGGAAAAAATGCGACCTCCTTGTAGAAACTGAAGTCAAAAGGAACCGAAGGAAGCGTCTCCGCCATCGGCTACAAATTTAAATGGAAAACAAAGTGGCGATGCCTTGCGAATGCATAACACTCTATCAAGCCTACACTTCACAACAAGCATCTGAATACCCCAACACTGAGGTACGTGCGCGGATCTCACCTTCACATCATCGCAAGTGAAAACTCAAACATGCTATTTATTTTCGTCATCTGCTAATCCCCCTTACAAATGATTTTATACATCTGCAAATCCAAATAAAATTGCGGTTTCATAAAAGTATATATGTAGATCAGTAAAATAGACTGCATTCTTGACGCACTGTTGTCAACAGAACAAAGAGTCTAACCGTTAGAGCGATTACCACTGAGAATGTGCTAAGCGGTTCTGATCATGCCCAGTGAAACAACTAAAAAATATTTTCTAAGAAATTTTGCTCTGATTTTTTAGGCAAGGAAATGATTTGTGGAATAAATGGTAATATTGCAAGCGAATATTCTTACGATAATGTTCTTTGCTGGTGATCAAAACTCTAAAAATATTTTGCAATAGCGGTTTGGATTTATTCTTCAGGGACGAAAATACAGTCTTTGAAGGTTGGTTCATTGTGCTGCACTCCGTTTGTGCATTTGCAGCCTTATTGCTTCATTACACCTAGGCTCGCATTTTTGTGGTGTGATGATGGCAGAGCGTTCTGGGCTCCGTCTTCTCCTTAAGAATGTTAATGTAAACGCTAAAATTGTATGATCGAGTTGGATACTCACTTTTCTCCTCCTAGTCTGAGATAAAAGAGTTTTTTAAGCCTGTTCGCGTTAAAGATGCCAAAGTATTAAAACGAGGTATTTCTGAGAATTATTTACCAATCGGATCGCATTGTCTAGGGGTTGCTGTTGTCTACTTCAGGTCAAAGAAGGATTTGGACACCTCGTTACAAAAGCGTGGTGCTATTCACGGCACTGAAATCGCAGTCATCCCTTATGAGGATGAGTTGTTTATAGATACTCCTAAACTGGATGTATCGAAGCCGGTTTGGGATACTGTTCCCGTTGAGAAACTTCGTAGTGAAATAAAGGAGGTAGTGTTCTTACTGGTTTACATCCTTGTCTCAGACCGGCCGGTTATTTGTTCGAAATCTGGCATACGATTGCACCGAGGCGGAGTTACTTGAACTCTTCTCATCGTTCGGTGAGGTTTCCTACTTCCATTTGTTTTACATTCTATTTAGGCACTGTGAGTGAGATACATCTCAGTTTTGACCGGAAACTGCAACGCAGCAAGGGGTTTGCCTTCGTCACTTACCTGTTTCCAGATGAAGCAGTAGTGGCTTTCAATAAATTGGACAAGTACAAATTCAAGGTTGTTTATTTCAATTAGTGACAATGAAATTCTAACTGCCTCTCCTTTTACAGAATCGTTTACTTCACGTTCTTCCAGGAAAATTGAGAGAAGTGGATGCGGAGAATGGTAATGGAGGCGATGAGAAGGTTGCCCTGGATGACTATGAGCGAGAGGTGGACAGGGCAATAATGTCGGAGTTTCAGAAGAAGCGGCACGCAGAACTGAAATCCATGGCTTCGGTCAGTCACAACTGGAACACCCTCTTTGTCAATGCCGATGCGGTGGCAACATACCTGTCGGCCAGATTCGGCGTCTCGAAGGTGGGTAATAATAGGTCGAAAATTTCAGGGAAGTCCTCACATAATTGATCGCTTATCTGGGCCTTAATCGTCATGCCAGGTTGAAAAGGTACCCACGCGGTTTTTTGTCTGTTAACCAATAATAGCCAGACCTTGGATACTAATTTTGCCTTTTTTTCAAGAAGTGTTGTGGATCTCGGTCAGTTACTGGAATATTTGGCTCGTTTGTGGCGATATATGTCTGATGTGCTTGTTGGCATTCATATTCATACCGTATTATGTATTCTCATTATTATTATGTTCACTACCGTATTATGGCTTAGTATTTAATTCTGAGTTCTTCTATTGCAAATATACATTTAGCCCTTCACGATAAGCGCTCCTGTTCCACAGCCGATCATTGTGCTATGAACTCCCCTGTAGTCCCCAGAGAAGGGCGTTGCATTCGCTAAAGGAAGCGAGTTCCTGAGTTCTTCCCAAAAGTGGCATTGGTTGCATAAATCTAGATACATCCTTTCTATAACCGTGTGGAAGGGTTGAGAGGCCAAGAACAACACTTTTGAGGTGGGACGGGGAGTCCTCTGTGCTGTTGCTCTTGGGTGCGCGAAACGCTGAATAATATTTCTACCTCATTTTGCTCATTTCATTTAAGTAAATGTGTTTTTCTGATGCGAAATTTTGAAGGACAGGGCAAGGGAAGTCACCGCTGTTTCTAACAGGAGGTCTTCCTCTTAGGAGCAACTGTTGGACGCTACCGGCAAGGAGTCAGCAGCCGTGCGAATAGCCCACGGCGAGGCCCAACTGGTGCACGAAATCCGAGATTATCTGCAACGTCAGGGTGTCCGTCTTGATCTCCTCACTCCTGCATCCGCTTCCCAGGGTCGAAGGGATAAAGCGGAGTCCAAGATCGCGTCCACACATCGTCAAGCCTCGGGTAGTGTCTTTTTGATAAAGAACCTACCCGTGGGCACGACGGAAGAGGACGTGTCGAGGATGCTGCATCGACTAACGCGAAAGGGTGCGCATTCGTTGGATGCGCCGCGAAGGATAGTGGTTCCACCACTGGGAATTACTGCGATTGTGGAGTATGCGATGCCTCAAATTGCGCGGCTGGCATACAAGGCACTCGCCTATGAACCGGTGAGTTTATTGTTGTCTTGCCTATCACTGTTTGCTTGTACAAAGTTGCATTCGTACGGTGGTAGGGTTGGGAGGGTGTTTTGGTGTTGCGAGCTTTGTGATTTGTGCTTTTGCAAGGGTGCGCTGTCTTGATGTGGTTGTGTCTGGTCTGGTCTGGTGAGCCTTTCTGAGTAGTAGTGCTTGAATTTGTGGTGTCACGACACCTGGATTTGTGGATGGGAATTGTGGTTTAGAGCTTATGAGGGCAATGTCGAGGAGCCATGAAGTCGCCTGCCCTTTTGGCTGCTACGTTGATAGTTGTTACTGGTAGTGCTAATTTTTTTTTCTGGATATGGAGATGTCTTGGAATTGGAAAAACAGTCCTTATTCTTAAGCTTAATAACTTATTGAGGTCCGCTGTTCTTGAAGTGTTGAAGAATCACCCCTTAGAATTGTCAATGGCGGCACGGAGGGGAAGGTAAAATTGCTTGTTTGATGCAGAAACGGTCGTGCGATTGGTGTGGTGGATATAGACCGATTCGGACCTCTAACCAACAGCAATCAAGGCTAATAAAAGGTCTCTTGAAGACGACAGTGTAGTATAGATTGAGGGTAGCTTTCTCTAGTTAATGGCCTAATTCATTTCCCTTTGCCAAAATGGGCTTTCTTGGAAAAGTGCTTTGGGTATATTCGGCTACACTTCTGGGGATTGATTTGTATCATATAGTTTAACTCTATGCTACGACTCACCAGAATGTTGCATAACAACGCCACTAGTAACTCCTTCAGTCAAGTATTGCTTTTGAAGAGGAGAGTAATCACATTCTGTTGCTTCCTGACTACCTCATTGAAATGGCTTACCTCCCTTTCTCTCTCCTTCAATAGTACAATGATAACATCCTCTATGTTCAGTGGGCTCCAGAGGGAATTTTTTCACCGCCACCACCACCACTAACACCGGAAAGTAGACTTGAGGATGGGGAAGCAGGGCATGGGAAGGAGGAGTTGCAGAGGAAATCTGACGAGTTCGTAGTATCCTTTTTACTACTACTAGTTCTTTCAAAATGTCTTAGTTTTGTTTTAACTGCTCTTGGGATTCTGTGCTTTAAGAAGCCTTCTAGCCGAAGGAATTTCGTGGCATTTGATGATAAAGGCTTATTTAATATGACTTTTATCGTTGGAACTTTGCTCCTCATCATCTTTATGGTGTCCCAATCAAAGTTGGTGAAGATACTGCTTTGGCAATTCCTTTTATAGGAAATAACTGTCCTTATAATGCCGGTTCCCCGGTTTCGTCACAGCTTCCCCTTACGATCGACTTTAAAATGGCTTTAATGTTTAAAAAGCATCTAGTCAAACTGATCTCTGACCCACTTTCCTTCTCTTTGTTGTTCGCCACTTCCTTCAGACCAAGTCGAGAGGATGCGAAGGCCAAATTCGTCGACCTCATTGATGTGGATGTGGTCGAGGAACCAGACGACGTTGATGTGGACGTTGTGGAGAAGGAGGAGGACTCCAGGTGATGCCAGATTTCGCTGCATTACAATTGTCCAATCTTAAATAATTTCATACTTTTCTTATCGAGGTGTGTAGGAAGGTTTGGCGAAACAGATTGTCTTACTCCACCTCCACTGTCATGCCGTGTCGACATCTGGCGAGGTAGAAATGTTTTGTTATCCCTACCTTGTTTTGGCTTTCTGCCCTGTTCACGCGGACACAATGGCAGTGGAGGTAAGAGCTAAGAACCACGTGCAAGGTGGGGGAGGGGGGGGAAGTGAAATGATGTGAAACTGGGACATCAACAGTTTAGCATGTTTAATAGCTACATTATGACTGCCTTTGGCCACATTTTTAATGGAGTGAAGTACAATAAGAATATGAATTCATT
Organism: Taenia crassiceps; assembly: GCA_023375655.1. Lineage (NCBI taxonomy): Eukaryota > Metazoa > Platyhelminthes > Cestoda > Cyclophyllidea > Taeniidae > Taenia > Taenia crassiceps. The sequence goes on from JAKROA010000009.1 coordinate 2,375,624, forward strand.
TTCCTCGTGAGTCGCACAATGACTACACATCCTAGCAGCATTTGTCTCGAGTATCTTCACCTCACTAGGCTCATTTTTTTTTTCATATTCGTGGCCTTTTTAAAGTCACCTTAGAGACTCGGACACACGCGGAGGTGGACGGGAGGACGCCGATGGTGTGAAAACAGTGGAAGAGGGTGGTATCAAGTAAGAAGCCTTATTTTCTAGTTCATCTTTTTACCTAACTATTCACCCGTCCGGGATCTCTGCATCCATTTCCTCCCATGGTGACCAATATTTATATAGATGACAGCTTTTCTCGCCGTCAGTCATTAGTTTTGATGAATTTTGTGCCTTTTTTCTTCTAAAATTGCACCATCGCCACCACCACCTCGTGTTCTTTCCTTAGAGCGTTGAAGAGGCAGAAACACAACCGAGCAGAGACTGAGGATGCGGTGGACACCGTACACCAAGATAAAATCAGGTACGCAATAAATCTGCTTTTTTTGTTTCCCGTGTATTATTAGTCACCTGTTTTTGTAACCTTGTTGCGCATGGGGATTTGAAGAGAGGAGGTTTTTTTGTCATTTTCCTCCATCTTTTTGACCATCGCCTCCACCTTTCACCGCAGTTTTTGCTTTTCGTCTCCACGATCTAATTCCCACAATGATCGCGCATATTTGCAGAATGTTACCAACATTATTGCAGCTTCAAAGGTATTACTCCCTGCCACACTATGACAGCCTTTCTGTCTACCTTCTTGAATGCCACTGTTTGGTTTGCATCTGCAAAAATTGCCAGCAATTTCGGTTCTACCAATGTCAGCCTTTTGTATTGTGCAATCGGATTGAACGATTGTAGCTTCATTAAAACAGTTTAAAACGCTCTTTTGATGCCCATCAAACGTGATGCAGTTTTGTTCTTCCTACTTCGTCCTTTAACCACGCAACATGATTGTTGTGCTTCTATTTTAATTTGGGTCAGCTTAAGTGCAGGCATGCGTCTGACAAGCCTCTTGGCCTTGGAGGTGGGTAATGTGGCTGCCACCACTACACTCACATCTTACCAAAAGAGAAGAAAGAGGAGTGTGATTTCACTCGCTGCGTGTCGTGTCATCCCTGATCTTCATCTTTTCCAATCTCCTGCACCAGAACTAAGTGTGGCCTTCTTCTTCCCCTTCTCCTCTACTTTTTTTCATCTAACGCTTGGTGACAGGTGAAAAATTTTTCATCGTCCATGGGCTCGTTCATTCCAAGTGGGGCAGCTCTGGCGGCAATCACAAGTACCACACTGTTTCCCCAAGCTAACTTCATTTAGGAAAGGGTTGGGCGCCCCGCACCCCTTCTCACTACTATCATTATGTTCATGTGTTGTATTTGCATTAATACTCTTTAATTGTCATAAACCATCGCATGAATGTCGAGTTTGCCTTCGTTTTGAGACTGTCTCAACAAGGAATAGAGTCCTTAAATCCATTCCTTCCCATCATTTTAGCTACCGCAAAAAACGCAAGACGATGATGCAGGGAGGTGTCGAGGCAGTGGATGCCAAAGTCGACGCCGACATAGATGGCATCAGCAGCAGCAGGTAAGAAACCTTCCCATCACTTCTACTCAATCTAAATGTTGATTAGAGTCCAGCATCCCTCATAGTGCCACTGCCTTATGTGTGGTCATTTTTGTACATCAGAGTGCTCCAAGTAAAGAATTTGTTATCGCTGTCCTTGCTCCCTCGTAGTTCTTTGCTTGTAAATCACCTCTCCTTCACTAGGGATTCCGCATTCCAAACCCCCTTCTCCTTTTTTCCCAAACCAATGCCTCACCGAGCTTCAGTGTGCCTTCCCAAAACAGCAGACTCACCTACCACCTTGTAGAGAGAATGGAGTTGATAATGACTCAAAATCGGAAGCTGAAGTTCATCAGGTTAATGCTCCTTTCCCCACAGATGTCTGCTTTACTCACGTTGCACACCTCTCGGACTACTAGTTTGCTGTGATGCAGGAGGAGATTGCTCAATGCGTTCGCCTTGGTGGTGATGTGCCTTGAACACAGAGCGTAGGCAGGGATCGAGGTTGCCAGTTATATGCATGCAAGCTCGGTGTTAAAGCTGGCCCTTCGAGCCTCTTGCCAAATTTATGGTACAATGAATTGTTGCGCATAATAGCAAGAGAAAAAAGCTCCAAATTGCATTCACTAGCTCTTCGCCTCTTCGGTGCGTGTTGGAAGCATAATGTATCGTGCAGCTTGGACCATTTGCTAACTAAACGACGGACTGGTTGGTTGGCAGTTGGCTGAATGATTGGTCCACTTGGGATGAGAGCTAGAGGGTTCTTGCATTGCATAAACCGAGTCGCTGCTTCACCGGCCCAACTGTTTCGTTGCAACACTGATGCAACAAGTTGGTGTATTTCTAGGACAGAATTCACGTTACTCTCTACCCACTTACAGCACGCAGTATTCCGCTCTTCCAAATGCATATCTATTTATCTTTCCTTAGCCTCTTCCGTATCTTTTTGTCTCCCTTTTTCTTTACTCCTAGCAAGAAGCTGGAGCAGACGGAGAATGAAGAGTTCTCACTCATTCGGAAGCCAGCTGCCGTGGCGGTCTCTGCAGCACTGTCAGTGGGAAAGCTTCCGTTGAAGTCACAGAAGAAGGCGTTGAAGCAGAAGAAGGAAGAGAAAGAACATGGTCGAACCATTTTGGTACGAAACGTCGCATTCCAGGCCAGCCAGAGCGAAGTGGTGGCCCTCTTTAAGCCTATTGGGGGGTTGGTTAAGGTGAGGATGCCCCAAAAGCCCTCTGGAGGTCATCGTGGTTTCGCCTTCGTGGAGTTTGCTACGCACGATCAGGCCAAGGTGTGTTGAAAGCATTGCTGAAAAACGCTTATATCTGTGTTGTTATAAGAGCGTGTTGCTCCTTATTTCTCCTTCCTGCTTTACTTTAATTGCAGAGCGCTTTAGAGACTTTCGGCGTGGATACGCACCTAATGGGACGGCGATTGAACATTGAATACGCGAGGTCGGAGTAACCTTAGCCCTCGACTTTGTACATACAAAAAATGTATGCATCCTGACTGCCGTTTTGTTGTTTCATTCCACAAGGAACTGATATTGAGTGTGGGCCCGATAACCCATGTCGTAAAGTTATGGGCAATGGGATTTTTGGGGCTCACTTCGTGGATTGTTTGAATAATTTAGGCTGGTTTGCTGACATGTATTTACCTTTTCTGTGTTCCCGATATGCGCCAATTTGCGCTTGAAATGGTCTCGCTTCATGATTGGGGCTCACCCATTTGCCTTTATTAAAAAGGCCAACTTCATAAAGTACGTAAAGACAAATGACGAAGTGGTTTATTTAAAAGGTGTTGAGATCGACCTTGAGATGTGCAAGGCATCATTCCAAGCGTTACTCATTTTTGGCGCTTGAATTTCGAGGCTGTTGTTAATGCTACTAAAATAGTGCTCGGTAGTAAATGTCTTATCAGCTAGAGAGTGCATGATTTAATATTTGTAATGGAAGTAGCGGTAATGGAATGGAGGTGAGGTTCGACTGGCGGTGGCGAAGACAGAGGACATGTAAGGAAGGGGAGGAGGAGAGGGTGACATTTATCCATCACAGGTGGTGAACCGGTAAGGAGAAGGAAGGGAGCACTTGTCAGTGTGGCAGAACACGCATGTGGGCAATTGACAGGTCGATGAGCAGTAATCCACCTTGAGTTCCAAAGACTCCGCAGAGCCACTTCTAGTCAAACCTTCGCCTTAACGGCTTCGCTCGAATTGAACGGCGAGAAACATCGAGTTCCTCGTTCTCCACTGGCCTCCTTCTAGCTGCCTAAATCAGTCTCGTCTAGTGATCCATTTACGCTTCTTTTCTACATTTTTTCCACTTGAGAAACAACCATGGAGTTGTATTGTGGAGCTAACAACCGTCATGCAAGGTGACACCGCTACGACGTAACGCCACAAAGTTCGACAGCCTACAGTAGAGCACCTGAATGAGGGGTCAACTCACATCAACCGGTGGAGAAGGAGTGATGGAGAGTAGAGACACAAAAACAACTCCTTTGTGTCGTCAGACAAGCACTCGATCGCGTCGGACCACATCAGCAACAATGACACCCGAGGTCGAATGCCCAGTCAGGTTGTGAGCAACTGCCTAAATGTGTCAAACGGGTGGGAGTGGGTTGATAAGCCCAGAATGAATGCACAAAAGATTTAAAGAGGAAACGGGGGAACGAATGTTTGGACCATCGGTTGGTTGGCTGGTTGATTGAGGTGGTGGACTTTAGTGCTTTCCACCTCGATACCAGCCATTTCACTGCCGCTTCGCAACCACTGTCTTGACACGTCAATGCTGGGGAACGTTTGCTGTCCCAGAAGACGCTCCAATTTCGACTATTAGCACGCTAGTCTTGTGAAAGTGCAGAAGTCCTCTCTCCGCGCCACATTTGCAATATTCATGGTGTCTTTGTACTTCAATCGCCAGGTCAGTCACATTGTGCGTGCTAGTAGATGCTGTGTTCTCAAGGTCGTTCGAGAGGATGAGTGACGCAGGAGAGGCAGAACTTTCGTGAGCGCGTGAGTGCGTGACTGAATAAGCGCGGAATGGAAGGACGGACGGATGGATGGATGAACTGATGCGGCACAAATTGGAGATCAGCCGTAAATGGACGGAAGCAAGCACGGATTGATTAGGAGAAAAGGAATGAGTGGTCGAACGAATGAATGAAATGAATGAATGAAGTAGTGTGGCCGTTGGGTCCACGTGCGAGTCCAACCAGTCGTCTGTTCAAACACAATTGAAGACGAGCCTCATCTCCCACCATTCCAAATTGACAATCGACACATCTAGCGAGTGCATGCTCGTGCAAACAAGGCTGAGCGTTAAAATAACTTCTTTAATGGGTTTGCACGCGTCACTGACAAGTGTGTGCCTGGGAGAACAGACTGTGCACTAAAGCCCCACGCGAAATCCCGCCAAGGGTTGTCACTTTGTCAGATTATTAGCGATTCTTTTGACATGGCGAAGCTTGACAGTGGAGAAGAGCACTCGCAGTGGGTCGGTCAAGTTAAACCGAAGAACAAAGTAGTGTCTCACGCCGATGCAACCGGCAGCATTCTTGGGTTTCGACGGTCCGTGCTCATTGCTCCACTGGTCCGCCAACGCTTTAGACTCCGCCATTGTACTTCAGCTGGAGCGGTTCGACCTCCAAGACACGACTGTAATCCCTCTTCCCTTTTCCACGTCGGCACTACGCACTCTGCCCCACCACCGTCTTCTCGCCTCCCCAGGGCAATTCCTCAATGGCACAAAGCACCCTCTGCTCCGAAGGCACAGTCTGCTTGGGAACTTTCACTCTTCAAATGTCTCCTTCAAGGCAACGGGAAATCAGACCTCCTTGCTTCCTGCACAACCTACACTGACTCATGACAACGCGGAGTCAAGTCAATCAAGTGTAGTCACTGCGCCAGATTTGTTACTTGCACAAGCTTCGACCACTCCTCGTCTGCTGTGGATATTGGGCTTTAGTTGTCTCCCCACAGACAGGCGATAGAATTAGTGACTACTTCGCTTTTATCACTGCAACAACCCACTCCTCTTGTCCAGCGCGACCCACTTACCCTGCAACATGCCACTCGCCTCAGGGCTCAATCTCTGGGATGCCACTTGGTCCCAGGCTCTCCCAACCATCCATTTTAACTGCATCCACACAATAACCGCCAAACTACAACCCTTGCGAACATCACATTACTGCAGTAGAATCACAAAGCACAGCACTAAAATCACAGGCGATAAGCGCTACTCATCTAGTGACACTCGACATCGCCCCATCTAACAAGCTCCTTCCAGTCCTTAAGTACTCTCATCCACTTTCAATCACCAAACGCTCAGCTACTTTGGAAATTTTGTGCAATCCGAAACACGTACGAAGGAAGCGCATTTCCTGCCAATCCTTCCCCAAATTCTCTCAACCCGATGCATTGAGGCCAAAGTTTGTATTCTTCTCACTGGTCAACACATCAACAGTGTACCTCATCCTGCATTGATAGGTACCACTCATGTACCGGCATTGCAAGCAACTTCAACAACACTCGACTACAATTGATCCGGTTGCGCCAATCACTGGCCTCGACGCACCACGTACACGTCTCCGTTGATGATAATATAAGCACAAGGACCTGACGTTATGCCGCAGCCTCATTCACACGTATCAGCTCGGGCAGTCGTCAGCAATGGAGCCATTCATCGGCACCTGGAAGCTGGAGAAGAGTGAGAGTTTCGACCCAATCATGGAACGCCTCAAAGTGGATCCTGAGCTTCGCAAGATGGGCAATTCACTCAAGCCCGTCATGGTAATTGGTGATCTGGGTGGCGGCAAGTATAGTGTGCGGGTGGAGACTCCTGTCAAGTCGTTCGGAACCACCTTTAAATTGGGCGAGAAGTACGATGACATCTCTCCGGATTCACGCCAAGTCACCTCACTCTTCACATTGGAGGGTGGAGTGCTGAAACAGGAGCAAACTGACAAGGAGAGGACCGTCTACATTGATCGTGTGGTTGAAGGCAACGAACTAAAGATGGTAAGAGTAGTTCTTTGGAACCGTAGAGCACAACTTTTGCACATTCCACACTCCTCTTTTTAAACTAAAAACTCACTTAATTTTAATTTTAGACCATAAAAGTTGACGAACTGGTTTGCGTGCGAATTTATGTTAAGGAGGCGTAGGAGAAACGCCTATTGGCCACTGATTCGCCTCCCTCTCCCTCCACTTCCACACCCTCCTTCTCATGTGCATCCATGCTCCGAACTTGACGTGACATGCAATAGACCCTTTTCGCATTCGTGTATTTGGATGAAGGGGTTGTGCTTTTTCGGAGTCGGTTGCAAACTCACTGGGAAAATTGGAGGCTGTAATGCACGTGAGGTTGAGCGTGGCCAAACGACTAACACTACTAACATTCACATAAGTAGCACTCAATCTTCTGTTTTGTCTCACCTGAAGGTACCTTGTGTGGTTCAGCGGCCTAGCCACCAGCCCGGATGTCTTCCAGTTGCATAGAAGCTCATCTGTCGAAACATTGACAGTAAGCATGGAAGGAGAGATTGTCGGGACGAACAAAAGACTTAACAAATCGCGTTGATGGGAAGAAGGGTGATTGGAAGGGCGGTCAGATTAACTGATGACTCGCTGAGTAAATCAATGAATGAATGGTCACTTGTGTATGAGTCGACGGCTGGCAGATGCTGAATGCTTGCATTTAACGAAAAAATATAGTAACGGGTTTGGCAATGACCTGAAAGAACTCCGAACATGCAGGATAGATTTATTCAAGCCGTGTGCTCACATAAAGTCGATTCCTTTCCCCCTTCACCATTTCTAAGAAAAGTGAGTACTCGTAAAACACTACAAGGCATTTCTTGCACGCCCGTGTTTCATGCCTATTGTCTCTCAGGCTGGAGCTAAATTCGAATCGTTTGCCCTTGATACCACAGATCAATCCACTGGATGCTTGTCAGAACCTCGTGTTCACTCTTAAGAAGCATAATTAATGTTCTAGACCTCTCCATCAACGACAACAGGATTTAAGAATTTTATCCATCCCTTCTGCGTATTCCACTGTTCCAGCATAGACCCTACCTCTCGTAACGCTGCATTTGGATGTGCAAGTAAGGCATTTTTGCCTCGGTCAATGTCTAAGCAGAAAGGGGGGACTCGAATCGACTTTTCCGGACTCTCTAAGGCACTTTACTTATGGGAAATAAAATTTAGTTAAAGTTTTGGAAAGGACTTTGAAGTTACTACTCATTTGTAATATCAGCATCGGAAATCCATTCCCAACATGTGTCCGCATCAATCATCATTTATCGCCGATTAGACCTAAAATTTATTTCACAAGCGTAGTTGCGGCTATTCCTTCAAGCCAAGAAACGTTACGTTTCAAGGCTCCGAAAATGCCGATGTACCAAAAAACCCCCATCACCAAAGGGGCCTCAAGCTTTATGCATTCTAAATGTCCCGAAGACACTTTTATTGCACATTTTATGGGGCATCACACACTGACACCACTTAAGTGCAAACAGTCAGTTCATATTCGTAAATTTGAATAGTAAATCGTAAATCGCCATGACTTTAGATTAAAGGTTTTGACGTCCATGACGCGTCATTAAGCATAGCTATGCGTTACCCTTGAAAATTAAGTGCCACTTCAGGTAATAAGTCTGTTGGAGAATACACATCGCAGCAACATTGCAGTGATCAGAAGGTTAACGGTGCAGTAGTCGAAAAGATTCTCTCAAAATGCTACGACTGCTCTAACTCTGATTAACCGTCTCAGTTGACAAACCCAGAAGGCGATCCTTCGATGCCTTTAGTCTCCACACTACCTCAAACCTCCACGAAGGACCCTAGAGTTAAAAACTGTTCGCGCACTTAATTATAACTAAACAATAATTCAAATTTTCCATATTCACTCCAGAAGTTGGTACCAACTAAAATAAGTATCTCACACAAAATGAAGCGTTATGGCTCTAAGGACCTCAATGGATCTTTAAAGCTGGAGAAGTCGTAGCTAAAGTAGATGAGTTAACGGTTGGAGAAGAAAATCCAATTAGGACTGTTTTTCCAATTCCAAGACATCTCCATATCCAGAAAAAAAAATTAGCACTACCAGTAACAACTATCAACGTAGCAGCCAAAAGGGCAGGCGACTTCATGGCTCCTCGACATTGCCCTCATAAGCTCTAAACCACAATTCCCATCCACAAATCCAGGTGTCGTGACACCACAAATTCAAGCACTACTACTCAGAAAGGCTCACCAGACCAGACCAGACACAACCACATCAAGACAGCGCACCCTTGCAAAAGCACAAATCACAAAGCTCGCAACACCAAAACACCCTCCCAACCCTACCACCGTACGAATGCAACTTTGTACAAGCAAACAGTGATAGGCAAGACAACAATAAACTCACCGGTTCATAGGCGAGTGCCTTGTATGCCAGCCGCGCAATTTGAGGCATCGCATACTCCACAATCGCAGTAATTCCCAGTGGTGGAACCACTATCCTTCGCGGCGCATCCAACGAATGCGCACCCTTTCGCGTTAGTCGATGCAGCATCCTCGACACGTCCTCTTCCGTCGTGCCCACGGGTAGGTTCTTTATCAAAAAGACACTACCCGAGGCTTGACGATGTGTGGACGCGATCTTGGACTCCGCTTTATCCCTTCGACCCTGGGAAGCGGATGCAGGAGTGAGGAGATCAAGACGGACACCCTGACGTTGCAGATAATCTCGGATTTCGTGCACCAGTTGGGCCTCGCCGTGGGCTATTCGCACGGCTGCTGACTCCTTGCCGGTAGCGTCCAACAGTTGCTCCTAAGAGGAAGACCTCCTGTTAGAAACAGCGGTGACTTCCCTTGCCCTGTCCTTCAAAATTTCGCATCAGAAAAACACATTTACTTAAATGAAATGAGCAACACCATTCCATTTTGCCGTGACTCAGCCCCCAGGGCAACAGCACGGAGATCTCCTTATCCCACCAGCCAGGTGTTCCCGGCCTGCATCTTGATTTGCGTGGTCAACAATATTCCTACGCATAGCCCACGTGTCACAGCGTGCCACATATTACTAACACAATAATCTGTTGTAGAACAAAGGCATTTGGTATAAAGGGCTAAACCAATGAAAATTTCCAATGGAAGAACCGTGAGGAATTTACGCACGTCGTGTTAAGTTAGCTCCAAGCTAAATTGCCAAGCCTGGTTATCAGTTTGATGACAATCCTAAGTCGTTTGTGAGAACACTTTACAATCTTCCAGTGAATTGTTCGAAGCCAATCAATTCCAAGTGGGAAATAATACCTCCTTGCGATACAAAGGTCTGACAGTCATCAAATCGTCTACCCAAAGCCATCCATCCAACTGGATTATCTTGCCTTTTGGCAGTCCAATCAACTATACAAATATGTAGTAACTGGCCACTCCTGCCGCAAAAATAGACAAATATCTCTCCTAAATTAAACCACCACCTTCCCGACACTGAATATGAACCACTAAAACGAGAAACCATTCAGCCAGCATAATTCATAACTGGAGATTCTCGGTGTTATTCAACTACCTACGGCAGCCGCCATCTGACCCAAGAGAATTACAATCCAAGGTTCGTTGGCTAGCTACCCAACCCAAACGCCACAGATAAAAAACACCTCGAATGGGTGGCTGAATCAAAGGAGGCTCACGGCAAAAGGAATTAAACAGATGGTTTGTCTAACTCCACTTTTAATGAAATAATGCAGCAGTAGGAGCAGCATTCAAGACTTAAAATATATAATAAAACACGAACATCGTCAAAAGCAAGCTAAATAATAAAGTGAAGGATCAGGATCCACGACCTTCTGTGAAAATCAACTAGGCATGAAAATGAAGTATGGGGAAAGCGATCATCTATGTGAGCGATTTCCCATAATTTTCATTTCGAATTCACCCACCTTCGAGACACCAAATCGCTCCAACAAGTACGCCACCACCGCGTTGACACTGACAAAGATGGTGTTCCGGTTGTGGCTAACCAAAGCCATTGATCTCAGTTCATCATGCCGCTTCCTCTTCTGCAACTCCGACGTTGTTAACACATCCATCGTGCACTCATAGTCATCCCCCACAACCTTCTCATCGCCTCCACTACCGTTCTTTGCATCCACTTCTCCCAATTTTTCGGAAAGAATATGAAAAAAACGATTCTGTAAAAATTTGAAGCAGGTAGAAGTTAATTGCTGCTAAGCGAAATAAGCAGCCTTGGGTTTGTACCTGTACGAGTTATTGAAGGGTGGCACCGCTTCGTCTGCAAATAGGTAGGTAACGACAACAACCGCCAGACAACGCATTCCGGTTCGCAAAAGATTTGCAGAAATACCTAATTTTAACGACTTAAATCAATAAATTTCTTTACTTTGGGCCAAAGGAAAAAATGAGTAAGCTCAACTCGATCGCACAGTTTTGACGTTTACGTAGACATTCTTGAGGAAGAGGCGGAGCCTTGGATTCTCTGCTATCTTTACACCCCGCAAATGTGCAGTCAGGTTAAGTAGATCAAAGAGGCTGTAAAAGCACAACGCCTGATGCATTCCAGTAGTCTTATCAAAGTTTAACTTTGCAACAATTTGCAAAACAGAAAATTTTCTTCTTGTAAAATTATTACGCCTATTACGCGCGGAATAGTTTGTTAGTGTCATGGTAGCCAGCTTAGTTACGTTGTGTACCAAAATTGTTGGTAGTTTGTCGTTAAACGTTATAAGTCGACATTTACTCTTACTTTAGTTTCGAAGTAAACAAATTAGTATTACAAAATAGTGTCAACACTGTCTCATTCCGTAAGTCATTTTATTCTCTGCCCTGTCGATGCAACCCTATGACGAGTGCTGTTGAATGGATTCGGTAAGCAATGTGACCAACATTTCATGCCCTCGAGCCCGTTTAAGTATGAGCCGGTGATACAGTCGGAGTTGTTAACCGCTGTAATAACGCGTAGTCAGCTACTTCCCTCTGAATTTCCCTTACTCCTTCGTCGAACCATCGAGGTAAAGAAATTTAGGGTTAAGCGAGGCAGGAGTTATTGTAGGCATATAATGTGTTCAGCCCACCGGCTGCTTAACGAAAGCCCCATTGGACACAGCCCTGGCGGGCATTGGTGATGTGGGGGATTGAGGGCATGTGTACTTGCTGGTCTGACACCACGCGGTGGGGCTCGGATTGGTCAGGTGAGCTTGGTGTTCCAGTTTAGGGCCAATCAGTCATCAAGGTGGTCCGATTTGCATAGACCCAGCTGACGCACCGCCTGCCGTGGTCCTGTTTTAACTTTAAAGTTTTCGTTCCACCTCGACATTGTCTTCTCACACATTGCAGCAATTTATCGACATCATTCTGGCTCTTTCATTCATTAGTTTTGATAAATGGCGATGGGGTATTTTTAATCCATCCTCTTTGTGCGTTTGCGTTTTGGAGAGGCCCGTTTGATTCAAATTATCCACTCCTTCCAATCAAACTAATCCCATCAGTTTAACGAAGTTAACGAGCAGGAGAACTTTTGTCACCTCTAGAGATGATACGATCACCTACTTCTTCTCGAATCCATCCGTCAGACTAGTTGCTTTAGTTAGAGCATTCTGCCTCCCACAGCAGTATTCCACAGGAGTGGATACGTTTTGGAAATCCGTTAAGGTTGCAGATTTGTTTTAAGCAAATGGTAAACGGGATTCATGATTGTCTGATGACATTGAACTGGATGAGTTTGCGACCTATGTCGTCCCATCAGCTGGCATCCTGCAAAGCACAGGCAGTCAAATTTGGTCACATGAACAAGAAATGGAAGAAGGATGGTTTACTGTCACCTCGGTGGTTTGAATACGCACGCATCGAGATGCACCCAGACACTGCAACAAGAGGCATGAAAAAGGGCTGGAGAGGCACTTCGGAGGAGAGAATTGGAGTGGAGGGAGGGCATTAAGCCAGACGCGCACTTCACCACTCTCTGAGTGCACAGAGCCAATTGACGTAGGCAACAAGACGATGTCGCTGGAGGCGATGATGATCATTTGAGTGTTGCGTGCACATCGTCACGTCAATCAGTAGGTGCTGTGTATGCATTGCCCACGCCTTCAAACCACATGAGTGCGGGTGCACTCAAAGATAGGAGAATGCGTTAACAATGGCAAAATTGCGTCTACGAAATTCGTAGAATTACACAAGATTCGCAGCTATTTAATTGCGCTTAGAGCAAATTTCAAAAATATTTCATATGCTCAATGAGAGAATAAAGAAATGTCTCACAAGAGATGGATGGCTACGGAATTGGTGGGCACATGAATTCTATTCTGTTGGGAGGGAGGCTGAGAAAGAAAAGGATGGAAAGATATGCGCAAAATGAATGAATGAATGAATGAATGAATGAATGAATGAATGAATGAATGAATGAATGAATGAATGAATGAATGAATGAATGAATGAATGAATGAATGAATGAATGAATGAATGAATGAAGGTAAGATAGATATAAGGTTGGCTGAATAGATTGATAGACAATTAAAGGGTGGATGTCGCAGAAATATGGAGAAATTGGGAGGACTGGAAGACCATGAGAGGGTTGAGCAATTACGTGGTGGATGATTAGTCAGAAGAATAGATGAATAAGGAATAGAGAATAGAATGCTGGAAGGAAAAGAGGGAGCGAGGGAGGGAGCGATATGAGGTGGATGGATGAATACGGAATGAATGAATTGGTGCGTGCACATTTCCTTCATCGAGGGTTTACGCACACCAGCGTGACATGGCGACTGCTGACCAGTGACATGCAACGTGATACCGGAAATTTGCATCGAGTCACGTGCAGTGCACCATGTCCACAGCGTGTAAAGTTCAAAGGTGAGCAAGAGCACAGTGCCAGTCAGCAGACCCCGGATACTTGCTTTTGCACTGTCAATCCAGGCAGCTGACATAGAACTGATATCTGTGTCACCCAAAAGCACCCTCCGCTTCCTCTGTGCTCAAATATTGATGGCAAAGCCATTCACACCACGCCAGACGGAAAGGACAGACTTAAAATGTGTGTTGTGTTGTGCTGCATTGCGTAGTGTTGTTTTTCAGCATTCATCCGATGCCAGATGAAGGCATGGGGAGCTATGCGTTGTTCGTCTGGGGCGCGAACATCAAGAGCGGTAAGGAAATGCGGTCATTCGATTGGTGCTGAGACGTTCGAGCTTCCACATTGCAGCTATTTCGCATTCATCTGCTCCAGTGTTGCACATACCTCTCCTCCCTCTCTCCACTATTTCTCCTTTCCTCTCCTCTCTCCTCGCCTCGCCTCGCCTCGCCTCGCCTCCTTCAGGACTGATCTGGCCATCATGTCATTTTTCTTCGCTCATGGAAACGTTGTAGGCAGGGCGACCTGGTCATGGCCTTCCGATTATCCTGAAACAACCACCATTGGACAATTGAATAGGCAGGAGAAAGTGGCCATGCATAGGAGACACTAGTCTGCACAGGTCTCGCCTCCCACATCACTGCAGAGCTTGCATTCACACGTGACGGACGGAAAGACAAAGCAGCGGTCTGACTGTTGGCCACTTTGTTTACCAAATGGTAGTCGTGCAAACCAGTGTCATGCACACTCCACCCCTACCACCTTCCAGTCTGCGAGCTAAGTTTATGCCCACTGCACCGGTGTGGAGGTGAGATGCGTGGAGGTCTGTCGCGAGGTGGTAGCTGTCAGCCGGTGAACGCGCACATACAGCCTTTTTACCTGTCGCGGGTTTCGCTCGTGCACTCGGTGGTTAGGTGTTTATGCAACAGGACCACTCACCTTGAAATGGCGACGCCTTGAAGCACTCGCCCTGCATTGAAGTGTTACAGTCGCTTGCACATGTGGACCACCACCCAGGAGTTTGGCGGTGAGTCGAATGTTACAAGGACATGTCAAATAGGCGTGGCAAGGATGAAAGGTGACTGTTGTTGACGGTGACTGAGTCAATTGTCCAATGTGGCCAACTGTCAACACCTTGCACGTCATGATTGATTTGACGAGGAAAAGCCAAGCGTGGTCTTGTTAAATTACTTTGCTTGAGGTGATTGGGGCATGCGAAGCAACGGAGGCTCCCTCCAAACTGCAAATACACAAAACGGCCGACTTCGGGGGAATGTGGATGAAATGCTGCAATGCCTGCGAAAACTATTAGACCATGCAATGCGAAGCAGGCAGGCAGGCACGCAGGCACGCAGGCAGGCAGGCAGGCAGGTAGGCAAGCAGGGAGGAAGGAAGAAGAGAGGAGGGGAGCAAAGGAAAGGAAAGGAAAGGAAAGGAAAGGAAAGGAAAGGAGAGGGAAGGAAAGGGAAGGGGAGGGGAGGAAAGGGGAGGGGAGGGGAGGGGAGGGGAGAGTAGGATTGTGTCCCTCGCATTGCCCAGATGGCAGAGTAATATCGTGGCTATGGGAGAGCGTCAAGTTGTCCTGCCTCGATGAACAATTAACCTCAGACAGGCACAACTGTCTCGCCTGGCGAAACCGACCCCCTGTGCTGCTTCCTATCCTATCACATCCTGAGTGCACATGTCCTCAGTCTCACACACACACTCCATGTCGTGCGATCCGGTGCGTGCTTCACGATGTGGCCATATTTTACACACGTCTGTGCTAACTTGTCCACTTTGGAGAGTAATGCCAATTCACAAGTAGTGGAGGACTTTGGGCTTCCACAGCACCTGCCAGCATCAAGCAGACTAGAAACACATTGCGTCGTAAAAGGCAACCCATTCACCGCCGCAGACTACTCAATTACACTGTGGAAGCAACAGCCTCTTCATTCCACACCGCATTGAGCCTCCTTCACTTGCACTCAACTTACACGTGCATGACTGCCACGTGCATGCGTAGTGCTCACGGTTCAGGCATGGACCAACTTCCTGGGCTCCGGTGAGTGCCTTTACAGTCCTTCTTTTGCATTCACGTGCAGCATTGCCAGTGGCCTCTCACCTCTCACCTTTGCGCTCTGTTGCCAACACGCCATACGTGGTCCGATGCTACCTCAACGTCAACATCGAACGCAACCTCGTAACCTAACAACGTGAATCGTGGGTCGTGGGTCGTGGTTTGTGGGTGGGCATACATCACATTGCGATATAGCTTGCGTGACCATACTACAGTAAATAAAAGAGTAAGAATGTATTCACCTTTCCATCCATCCATCCATCCTGTATCCATCCTGTATCCATCCTGTATCCATCCATCCTGTATCCATCCTGTATCCATCCTGTATTCATCCATCCTGTATCCATCATGTATCCATCCTGTATCCATCCTGTATCCATCCTGTATCCATCCTGTATCCATCCATCCATCCATCCATCCATCCATCCATCCATCCATCCATCCATCCATCCATCCATCCATCCATCCATCCATCCATCCTGTATCCATCCATCCATCCATCCTGTATCCATCCATCCATCCATCCATCCATCCATCCATCCATCCATCCATCCATCCATCCATCCATCCATCCATCCATCCATCCTGTATCCATCCTGTATCCATCCTGTATCCATCCATCCTGTATCCATCCATCCATCCATCCATCCATCCATCCATCCATCCATCCATCCATCCATCCATCCATCCATCCATCCATCCATCCATCCATCCATCCTGTATCCATCCATCCTGTATCCATCCATCCTGTATCCATCCATCCTGTATCCATCCATCCATCCATCCATCCATCCATCCATCCATCCATCCATCCATCCATCCATCCATCCATCCATCCATCCATCCATCCATCCTGTATCCATCCATCCATCCATCCATCCATCCATCCATCCATCCATCCATCCATCCATCCATCCATCCATCCATCCATCCATCCATCCATCCATCCATCCATCCATCCATCCATCCTGTATCCATCCATCCATCCATCCATCCTGTATCCATCCATCCTGTATCCATCCATCCTGTATCCATTCATCCATCCATCCATCCTGTATCCATCCATCCATCCATCCATCCATCCTGTATCCATCCATCCATCCATCCATCCATCCATCCATCCGTGCATACATCCATCCATCCTGTATCCATCCATTCATCCATCCATTCATCTATCCATCCATCCATTCATCTATCCATCCATCTACCCATCCGCGTTACGTAACATCGCCCTGCTTTCATGTTGATTAGTAAAGAGGGACGCTGCAACGACTGCCTCACTGCTAACTCCTCTTCCTCTCCTTTGCCTGCTCTTCCCTTCAACCCTCCTCCACCTTTCCTGCTTCGCTTCCACTCCTCCTCTTTCCTCCCATCCCCGCGGATCCACTCAACACCCAGTCTTGCACTAAACAGTCTTTGCCACTCCCTTCAGCTCCAACTGGCGACACATTCATGCCTCTCCCTCGCTCTCTTGCACTCTTGCTCTCTCGCTCGCCCTCTCGCCCTCCATCTCTCTACTTCCACACGCTTCACAGTTGGTCCCACATCAGGTCACAGGGATGAAATGCAATGCTTCTAGGTGGTCTTCAAGGAGACACTGCTGTAGTAGCTGGAAGCATTGATGTGCTTATCTCCACTCAATAAACAAGGAATGAGCACATCTGTGGTAATTTATGCACCAGCATTTGGTGTTGGTGTTGATGCGTTGTGACAAATCAAATTGTGGTGCAACGCCACGTCACCAGGTCGCGTCCATCTCCACCGTTTGCGCGTACACGTCTTCGCCAAGCCTCAGCATAAACACGCATGCCATTTTGGCCTGATTAGCGTTTCAGACCTGCGAACAGAGAGAACGGGCAGTTCTACACTGAAACTACCTTGGTCAATGGTCTTCTTGCCTACCGACTGCTCCACACCCACACACACACACATCTGTAGGTATAGCAAGCACACATGAACAGTTCATGGAGACGCAGACACTTCAACAAGGCCCCTTTCGCCACCACTGCTATTCGTTTGACAGCAGTGGGCATGCTAGAGAAACACATGAACTGCCCCACTGCTGTCTGACTGAGTTCGTTGCATTGCGTGGCACCACAACTTGCCCACACTTCATTCCTCCCTTCTTTCCTCACACATCAATGCCTCCACCCGTCTGCTTCCCTCACCTCACGCTTGACGCTAGCACCGATTCTCCGTGCTCTAAGTCAGCATCCTATCACCACAATCATTCAGTGCCCTTCCCATTCTCCACCACATCGCGTGTAATGCCACACTCCACTCAACGTCAGCGTTGGTGCACATGCACCTGCTCTTGCACTTGTCAGGTGTGAGAAGACAGCATGACACTGTGTCTATGCTCTCCTCTTCTATGTGCAACACATGCAACACACGCATCACAGACTGCCCCACTGGTGCGTACAAATGTCCACCAAACCCCTTTGTGACTGCATTCGCAGCAGTGTCTCTGCAAATTCCTCACTGCGGTCAATACGGTGGCATTGTTGTTGCTGGTGGAATAGATGCGATTGCAGCAGAACACATCCAAAAACTCATTAAAGAGGACGAATGGATGGATGGATGGATACAGGATGGATGGATACGGGATGGATGGGCGAGTAAGGTGAATGCTACTGATGCGTGCATACTCCCAATTTAGCGTCATTTTCATTACAATCCTGCACCGCCTTCGAAACTGCCTGCACATTACAAAGACATGTAAGACAGCCTGAGTAGCAGCATCCACACCGAGTTAAGCATTCCAAAGCAAGTGTGAAATTAAGTAGCTAATATTTTCGCATTGCAGGAAGAAGGTGGAAGTCGGCATCGCTCCTTCATTTCTTCACACAATAATGGTCCACATCAAGTTCACTGAAGAGCTATCGACTTCGCAATGCTTTATTCACAGCTTTATCCACAGTCGTCTAATGCTTATGTGCAGCGCAGTAGAACGAATGTAATTTCATGCTATCTAGGCTGTAATTGTGTGAATGGGAAGGTCTCTTCCTCGCAGTTGGTGCGGGTGATTTGTTCAATCAGGCCCCACCTCCATCCCTCCATCCCTCCATCCCTCCATCTCTCCATCCATCCGGGACGCGCCGATTTCGTGCTACTGCACCGCATTTAAGGGCATTTCAAACGTGCGTGAGTTGCATGCTGCAGTGGTCGTGCTCATCCACATTATGTGGGTGAGTGGGTGCCTCAACCACCGGAGGCTCACCAGTGCTTTCGCCCTAGTGATGTTGCAGCTGAGTTGTTGTTGCGCTTCCCTCACGTGATTTTACAAGTGCGCAAACAACCCACCAACTGACAGGAGATGTAGGTCAACTGCCCTCATACGTAATTGGTCCGATTGCACCAATCACTGGCCTTGACTCACCGAGTGCACGTGTCCGTCGTGGTTGGTCTATAAATAGAGGCAGTTGGCAGAGGTCACAAGCACACAGCAGGTAGACAAGCAGGCCAGCGGCCGAGCAGGGGTCAGCAATGGAGCCATTCATCGGTACCTGGAAGATGGAGAAGAGTGAGGGCTTCGACAAAATCATGGAACGTCTCGGAGTGGATTACTTCACTCGCAAGATGGGCAATTTGATGAAGCCCAATTTGATAATCAGTGATTTGGGCGATGGCAGGTATAACATGCGATCGGAGAGCAAATTCAAGACCTCCGAAATCTCCTTCAGACTGGGGGAGCAGTTTAAGGAGGTGACACCGGATTCACGCGAGGTCATGTCGGTGCTGACAGTGGAGGATGGCGTGCTGAAGCAGGAGCAGGTTGGCAAGGACAAGACCACCTACATTGATCGTGTGGTCGAAGGCAATGAGCTGAAAGCGGTAGGCACTAATTCATCTTTTCTGAGGCACGAAGCACAACTTCCTGCGTTGCATTGCATTGCATTGCAATGTTACAATGTGCAGTTTGTCTCCACTTTAGATTGTCAAGGCGGATGAGTTGGTTTGTGTGCGAACCTACTCGCGAGGCATGTAAGGAAGGCTGCTATTAGTCATCTCCTCCTCTCCTCCCCCTCCCCTCCCCTCCCCTCCCCTCCCCTCCTCACCCCTCCCGCTTCTCGCCTCCACCTCCACCTCTACCTCCACCTCACGTGCACTTCACCTGCGCCCCTGCCCTCCTCTCTTCCCACTTATTTTAGTATTTGGACAATAAATGCAAACTCGTTCATGCCCTCGTGCATTTGGGTGGAGTCGTGCTTGTCCCAGAGGTGGTTGTCAGCCAACCGGGCGAGGTGAGTAGTCTAGCATGGAGGCTGTAGTGTTGGTGGGTGTTACCACTACTAGTGAAGCGAAGGCAAACTTGAGGGCATTATCATTGGCATTCCTGTCTCGCCGTGACTTGCAAAACTCTCAATTCTTCCGGCAGTGACTGCTGGTTGGTCAGAATTCACGGTAGAGGTAGGAGGTAGGAGGCAGTATAGCACCCGTTTCGAGAATTGCCAATCAAGACGCAGAGGTTATGGGCACCTCGACCTGACCTCCTCATACTGTCATTCCCGAGAGCCTGTTGTGTTGTCCATTGACTCGATGATGGGCTCAGCGTCGACGAAGGCTCAGTGCGGTACACTAACCAATAAAGCCGGGTCAGTTGGCCAGTGCCATCCAACACACGTGCAATCTGTTCTGGAAGTCGATTTCAAGGGTAGAAGTGTGGCCTGAGCTGAACAGGTGCGATCCCAGTCAGCATGAAGGTGCCTCAAACACACATTCAATCATTAATTTCATCCGTCTCAACAATTACTCCTTAAAGCCTCCCCCTCCACGCAACTGAGCATATTACCATTGTGCAAAAGCGGTTACCACCCAGAGTCATGACAGAGGAGCCGCTTAACTCTTGTCAACGTTTAGCTACTCCTCCAACCTCAATTGGTGCGTAACTGTGATGAGAGAAATGAATGAGAGCAGGCTTTATGGAGCAAGAGGTGCTGGAAACTGCAGAATAAGTCTTGGCGTTTGACGAAGTCAGAAATGCAGACGGGCGCAGATGACTCAGAGTGGGAAGGAATGCCTATGTTGTGGTCAATGCTTTCAATTAGACGCCTCCTCGTGGTGTGTCAGGATTCAACTGACGTCGAGGGCCTGTGTCATGTCTGCGACGGCATTCAGTAATGGAGAAGGGCATTTGTGCAGCTCCTCCTTCTCTACATATCATCTGCATTGGCAAACATTGACGGGCATTGTCAATTCCCTCAAGTTGCTGCGTCAGTTCTCCGATGACATTGGCCTTGGACACGCATGCACCCTGGTTTCCCTCAAGGCTGCGATCCACTGCACCGGTGGGCTCCGGCTGAGCTGGACTTCATGCATCACCACATTGACCACCTCTTTCTTTTCCCTCGTCCTGTCTTTGCTTTCTGCTCATCAATATTGGCACCGTGCAGTGCTCTGTGCATAGATGGCTGGGAAAATTCCCACCTGCATCATCCAACGCTTTTCTGCCCATTCAGCATGCCCTTCGACATATTCTTCTATGGCGGAGAGAAGTGCGATGCCCAACCACCACGTCAGCAACACCTTGCCCCTTTCACCGTGCAACGACTTTTCCCCCTTCCTTCCCCTCCACTTTGCTTTACGCGGTTCTGTGCCCACTTTCACAGCGTCTGCTTTAACAAGCAGTGCTTGACAAGCATTGCGACATTTCACCGATACTCGTCCATCATCCAATCACTTGCCTGCATGCTTCCTGGTGCGCCATTTAACACATGAGCTGTGTGGATTTGCTTTTAAGGGAGCAAGAGAGAGAGAGAGAGAAAGAGAGAGGCAGAGTCTTGCTTCACTCACTATACGTTTGTGTCGCCTTACATCTACCTCGATTCCACTCCATCTGTCAGACGCGTCAGACGAGTCAGACGAGTCAGACGAGTCGTGCAGACAGGTGAGGAGGTTGTGCTCCACTCACTCTGCTCTGTTCTCCTCTGATCTGCTCTGCTCTGCTCTGTCCTATCCTGCTTTATTCCATCCTACTCCACAAACTTCTTTTTTTATACACCAATGCTTTTGATGACCTCAGATATCATATTAGGGCATGCTAGGAGTGCAATGCAGCAGAAAGTAGACCAGAGTCGTAGCCAAGACATAGTGAGGAGCATAGGGGAGAAATTAGTGGGGTAATTCGCACACACAGTGACGGTGGTGGAACCCTGTGAGTAGCGGTACTAGTTTTCAGTAGTTTGGTGTGGCGTCGGGTGGCTATTTCTGCTCTCGGCAATCAGCCAATTATGCAGCTGCTGCTGCAGCTGCTGTTGCTGATGGTGGTGGTGGTGGTGGTGGTGGTGCACGTTTAAGAGGTCCAGGTGGAGATGAAGGACAGACATGCACGGAATTGACTATTTGAGTTGCCTCCTTTCATGCGTCTCCCTGACGGTTTGCACTACACACAAAGATCTCAGCAGTGGTTCAACGAGGCCTTTACTCTTCTCAAAACTGTCTTAGTCCAATTGATTCAACTCACCAACGTCTCCACCGACTCGGTGACAAAGTGGCGAGACTTGACGTCTTCCGACAACTACAATCAACGCAGAGGTGGTTCAGTAAGTGGGGAGGAGAATCGCCGGTGTCCTGCCTCACGGTCAGACAATGAAAGTCAGTAAAGAGCGACTTCAGCACCATTCATGTACCATCGTTTCTATTCTTGTAAAGCCCACCGCGATGACACTGCCACAAGGCAATGTAACGAAGATCGGCAGTCCGCAGTTGAGCACCTCACAAAGAGTCAACTCACACCAGGGGGTGGAGAAGGCTGTTGGCACAAAACTCAACCGTGCTTTGTTTGCTACACCGCCTCAAAGCATCTTCATTGATATCATCAAACAAGGACCCGATTGTGCGCCATCGCTTCACAGCTTCACAACATTGCGCCAAGGGGTGCAAGGGGTACGTGCACCATTCACCTTTCATGAATGAGCAAAGTCAGTCGAGGGCTTAGGCTTGAAGGGGTGCATGCGCATGCTTGCCACCTCGTGTTGGTTAATAGTGAAGGTGCCATTGCATTCATTCCACTCTCTCCTACCATCCACGACCTTGACACGTCATTGGTGGAATTGGCAGCTACCCCAGAAGACGCTCCAATTACCACGGGCAAAATGCTCTTCCACTAAAAACTGTTCAGGTCCTCTCCACGTGCCACATTGGAATCCTCTGGGATACCTTGGAGGTGTGGGTGCTTCAAATTCCACCTCATCCACATCATAGGTGCTCTGTTCTTGAGACCATTGCACGAAATGATAAGGCGGGAGATTTGCGACTCCGAATGACTAAAGTGGGTGGATGGGTAGGCAACGCACAGATGGAACTGAACATGGAATGAATGAATGAATGAATGAATGAATGAATGAATGAATGGATGAATGAATGAATGAATGAATAAAAGGAATGGTGGATGGATGGATGGATGGATGGATGGATGTTGTTGAAGTCCTTGAGACCGAATTAAAGCATAATCAACTGTCGCATTGGAAGACTACAGGTAAACACTGAATCACTAATTGCGGGGCGTGCCTCCTCACGCCAACGAGGCTGAGGCAAAAGTAAACCACCTTCGCACTAACCACCATCCTCACTCTCAATGCAACACTTTCAAGTGCAACTTGTATGCAGTAGGGAAGGCGAGGGCAGCAGACGGTGGAGAGAGAGAGAGAGAGAGAGGAGAGGGGAGGGATCGCATGTTCTCCGGTGAGCTGCAATCAAGTCTGTGCCCTCGTTTTGCAACAACAGGGAACATGTCGAAGTCTTGAAATACTCTATTCTTTAGCCAAATCACACGAGCATGAAGACTCACTTCCACTCTCAAGTGTTCGTCCACAGCAATGAATGGGTGACTGGAGCAAATAGCGATAGTTTGTTGTCAATAGTCTTGAAGGCTTTGAGCCTGCAAAGGGGTGTGACTTCGCTCGCACAATGGACACTCCTCTGACATGAAGAGGCTGGCAGGAAGCCAACCAAGTTAGTCGGAGGGACAGGCAGACAGTTTGCATTGATACAGCCAGTGACACTTCAACACTGGCATTGCTGGGTTTAACAGTCTCCTTACCACCACCACCACCACCACCACCACCACCACCACCACCACCACCACCACCACCACCACCACCACCACCACCACCACCACCACCACCACCACCACCACCACCACCACCACCACCACCACCACCACCACCACCACCACCACCACCACCACCACCACCACCACCACCACCACCACCACCACCACCACCACCACCACCACCACCACCACCACCACCACCACCACAACCAAAAACAACATCATCATCGTTATTGGCACTATTGTTTGCATTGCTCTCATCTGAATAAAACAATGTATTCAAATGGATTTTTAAAGTTTACGAATTTGTTCAACTTTGTTATTGAAACGAGCATTGTGTAGGAGCCTGTTTTTTTCATTCCAAAAATCTTCCAAATACTTTTCTACCCACCTGATTCAAACGCTAGAACCTCATGAGGAGTGCATCTCACCAACACACCTTCAAACACGGCACCAGCTGGAGGAGAAACTTTTTAAATTTTTATATTGAGGGATTTTGGAGTCCCAAAACACGAATAAAGTGATGTATTTACTTTGCAAATGTGCATCCACATGCTTGAAAGTTCCTTTAGGTCAAAATAATGAGCTGTACCCCAAACCGTATGTACTTTTCCCTGACCTAAAGAGAGGAAATCATGCGTTTCAGCTATTATTGTGCATTCACGGAGAGCCACTTAATTAAAGTCTAAAGAAAAGAAGTAAGGATGCTCCTCGAACTGCTTAGAGTTGATTAAATAAGTCAATTGATCAATACTAGTTAAAAAAGGCTACAGTATTAATTAACTTGTCAACGGAGTAAGCACCACTGGCGCAATAATTAACCAGACCTTTGGAGCATCGCTTGATTTGTATGACACAGTCATCAAATGGGCTTATTTCTCAATAGCTCCTGCAGTTGAGTGTCGCATTTTAAGAGGGTGCGTAATTCCGGCCTGTCGCTTCCTGACCACCCAGCTGAAATGGCTTTCCTTCAATAGTACAGTGACAACATTCTATGTTTGGTGAGAATTCTTTCATCATCATCACCGCTACCACCGGAAAGCAGACTTGAAGACGAGGAACCGGAGTCGCAGGGGAAACCTGACAAGTTCGTAGCATCTTTCTTACCATATCCCACATTCTCCACATTCAAAACTACGTTTTGTGTGTAACTCAAGGCCTCCATACTGTTTGCAGCAATAGGTTATTGTTGACAATGTGCAAATCATTTGTAAAATTTCTACTTTCTTCACTAAATTAGCACCATTTTAGACACTCTACTGCATCAAAAGGAATCATTTTCCACTGGAATCACAACTACGCGTGTGTTATAAGTTTCAGATCTGACGTGACGATTGGTAAGCATAAATGTTAGGACTGAGTTGCTGCCGCTGATTATACAATTAGTAATATCTTTAAAGTAGTTTCCAAAATCTAAGCTGAATTTCAGTTTAGATAAGGGAAGTGTCCTAGAGAATCTTAAAAAGTCGATTCGAGTCCCTCCTTTTCACTTAGGCATTAACTGAGGCAAAAGTGCCTCACCCTACCTCCACGGGGTCACATGCACACCAACATGCAGAATTACGCAAAGTAAGGCGTATAGAATAAAACCGAAATGTACCAAGTGAGGATGAATTAAATGATTAAAAGGTGTCGATCCTTTTGCTGTTAAAAGCTTAGCTTATATTGTTGTTGATGCTCTTGTGTCTTAAAGAGGCAGGAGGAGAAAATCCGCGAGCATTTATTGGATTGAACTTGCCAGCAGGAGGGACTATTGATGGGGGAAATAGTCAAATAAGAAATAACTTGAGCTAAATTTTTTGAACTACGAAGAAGGCTGCCTATTTTTCTTAACGTTTATACTTCTTATAAGGAAGGAAAGGAAAAGAGGATGTGTGTTAATTAGCATGGTGTGAGCAGACTCCTCAGCTGGTTCTGTCTGACGAGTTGGGCCGCCTTTGCAGCTTATTGAATGTGTTGCTACCCAAGGAGTCGGATTTTTGCAAAATCAAGGCGAATGTGACGCAAGACAATGGGATGGCGTCTCTTCAGGATTTTAGTATTGTGTAACAGTACGTGTGTGTGTGTGTGTGTGTGTGTGTGTGTGTGTGTGAATTTCCCCACTAAAAAGCGCAAACCCCTCTCGTCAGGATAACACTTTTTATCCCAGAATGCAACCACGTCAGCAGAACTTTTCTTGGCCACAGTTTGAAAGATGGAGGAAAAGGAAACCTTAAATTCTTTTAAGGAAAACGCTTGGATAGGATTTGATGGAGATGCAAGAGCATGGAGCAGGCGCTATTCTTGTCCATTTCGTCCACAACCACAATAATCATCGATTCCACACATCGGTACAGTTTATTACAAATACATGGATGCTAGAAGACACTTCAACAACCTTTAGTCTGCTAAGTCACCCAAGCACCGAACAGAGGTAAACAACAAGCAAAATCTCTCGATAAAACCATCAAGGGAATAATCTCCCCTCTAAAACGCGTCTTGATAGCTTCTAGCTAAACAGAAATGAGGCTACGAGTCTGGCAAAATAATAACATAGCATTATCTTCCCGCCTGTGATTCAGACGACACGCAGAACCAATGAATAGGGAGTTCGTAGCTGCCTTTAATCCTTCCACATCACTCATCTTGCCACCACGGTTCCATCCTAGACTGCCTCCATCACCCAGGAAAAGGCATTTAAGGCTCAATTAATTTGTTCCACCTTAAAAACTTGTTTAAATCAGTTGATAAACCGGTTGTCGATGCCACTATTTTGGCCGAAAATGATCTCTAAAGTGTTACAAATTTCCGTAGCCAATCATCCATACATCCATCCATCCTGAACAGTCTTTCCTACCATTTAGTTAACTCCTCTGGTGCAATGCCTCGAATGGCAGTAACAAAGCTTCGTAAGTGAGAATGCACTCCAGAAAACTGTAGATTGGACCAGCCGCATTCTATGCAACAAAACGTTTGGGGCGAGTAGATACTACTGAATTTATCATCCCATTAAACTAGATTAGTTGACTGCTGCCAAAATGTGTGACATTACGGAGTTCAAGGGAAGGCACACGCACAACCCTACTAACCTGCATAGTTTTTAAGAGCTCTTCCAGTACAAGAGTGCCAGCTCTATTCATTAATGCATTGGTTATCCATTCTGGATCTATCCATCCACCCAACCTCACCTCCGAATCAAATAGACTTAATTATTGACTTGCAGTCTCAAGAACAAGAACTAAGGTCTGTGTGCTCAAAGCCCAGTCCACCTGTCTGCTATGCAGAGTGATGCAACCAGGCACAGCATCATACTCTTTAAAAGACTTGTTGCAACCAGCAACCTATCCGCATGAAAACAAGCTATTGCTCAGTAGGCCACCAATTCTACTAACCAACCTTCAAGATGCTCTCCCCTTCTACAATCAAATTCAGCAAGTCTTTTGTCGCTCCTTCAATGCGATTAAAAGACATCGACAGGACACCCACCAAGGTGATTTTTGCACAGGTCTGGGGGTCACTGCTGTTAAATCACACAAGACGCCTTCGAGCGCGATGGGGAAAAGTGGATGCTACTTATTTTGATGTTAGTAGAGCTCGTGGCGGTTCAAACCTGAGGCTTATTTGTACACTAAAAAACTTCATGCCAAATTATTCCGTTTTCCATTGACTTTGCGGCAACTACCAAAATACTACAAGCTGTCCATCCAAATACACAAAGATAGAAAGGCGCTTTTGTATTTCACGTCAAGGTGGGAGCATGGATAGAAATGAGGAGAAAGATGCGGGAGTAGAGAAAGAGGGAGGAAATAAATGAAGAATGGGAGGCTCCTTTACTCTACCCTAGAGTAGGATCGCACGCAAACCAGTTCATCAACCTTTACAGTCTAGAATAAAAATAAAATTTCACAGTAAATAACAGAATGGTATGAAAAATTAGACTTTATGCCTCTCAAATAATAACATCGTCCCTACCGCCTTCAGCTCATTGCCTTCGACCACACGATCAATGTAGGTGGTCTTGTCCTTGCCAACCTGCTCCTGCTTCAACACCCCATTCTCCACCGTGATCAATGAGGTGACTTCGCGTGAGTCTGGAGTAATCTCCTTAAACTTCTCTCCCAGTTTGAAGGTAAATTCGGTGGTCTTGAATTTGCTCTCTGATCGCATGTTATACCTGCCGTCACCCAGATCGCTGACTATCAAGCTGGGTTTCATTAAATTGCCCAGCTTGCGAGTGGCAAAATCCACTCCGAGACGTTCCATGATTTTGTCGAAGCCCTCGCTCTTCTCCATCTTCCACGTGCCAATGAACGCCTCCATCGCTAACGGCCACCGATTGAAGTGTGCTTGAGATCGTGCCATGTTCCTTATCCACATGTGTATATACCACTAACGTACACCTGCACCTGGTGCGTCGAGATCAGTGATTGGCGGAATTGGACCAATCGTAGTTGAGCGTTGTTGACTTCGTTTACAATGCCAGTGAATGAGTGGCTCCCGTCAAAGCACAGTGACGTGCGAATGTCAGGTCCCAACACCGCTGGAATATCGTGCCAATGTGTTAGCCAATGAGAAGAGTGCGAGCTTTGTTTGGGAGGGATGAAGATAGAAAGAACAAATTGTCGCAACACTGGGGACTAGGAAAGAGGTTGTTAGGTGCGGTGATGTTGAGTGCTAGGTAGATTGCGAGTCATTAAAGTGCAGTAATGGGAATGTTTGTAAAGGTTTTAGTTTGGGAGAGCCTGGAGCCAAGTGCCATGCCAACGATTAAGCACTAAGTGGAGTGGCATGTTGTAAAGCAAATTGGTTGTGATGGGTGAGAGTAGCCACTGAGGCATTCTTTCTCCTCTTCTTCTTCTTGTGTCAAATGGGCTTAGTAGAACCCGAGACCTTTCCACCTCAATCTCTACTCCACTTTAATCTACAGGTCATTCAGTCCTTGGGCGAGAAAGAAATGGGAATGATTGAAGTTGACCGTTTTTACGGGCCCAGTGTACTCGATTGACTTGGCTTCTCAGTTGCCACCACTTTGTCGATAGTGGCGGATGTAAATGAATTGTTTTCTAAACAGCAGGGATGCCTGATTAATTGTTGCCTTGGAGAAGATGGTGTCCTCCTTGGTGGAGGGGATTGCACGACATTTAAAGAGTTAGAGCCTCGTAATCGAGAAAAGGTTGTTTAAAACTCCGGTGGGTGGTAAGCGTCACGAAAGGTGGTGACAGCCACTAGTGCAACCGCAAGTAAAGTTCTAGATAGGGGAGTCTTGCAAAAAGTAGAGATGTGAAAGGAGGCCTTT
Organism: Taenia crassiceps; assembly: GCA_023375655.1. Lineage (NCBI taxonomy): Eukaryota > Metazoa > Platyhelminthes > Cestoda > Cyclophyllidea > Taeniidae > Taenia > Taenia crassiceps. The sequence continues at coordinate 2,404,408 of JAKROA010000009.1, forward strand.
TGAGGCTCCTCTGAGAGGGCACACCACTAAACCAGAATGTGTGCATCGATAGAGGGGAGGGCCGAGGAGCAGATGACATAACCCGGAAGTAATGCCACCCTAGCATCAGTACAATGGAGGGGTGCCAAGCGGAATGATGCAACCAATAGTGCCAATAATAATGGTGCTAATATTATTAAGGATGATTATGGTGGTGGTATTGGTGGTGGTGGTGGTGGTGGTGGTGGTGGTGGTGGTGGTGGTGGTGGTGGTGGTGGTGGTGGTGGTGGTGGTGGTGGTGGTGGTGGTGGTGGTGGTGGTGGTGGTGGTGGTGGTGGTGGTGGTGGTGGTGGTGGTGGTGGTGGTGGTAAGGAGACTGTTAAACCCAGCAATGCCAGTGTTGAAGTGTCACTGGCTGTATCAATGCAAACTGTCTGCCTGTCCCTCCGACTAACTTGGTTGGCTTCCTGCCAGCCTCTTCATGTCAGAGGAGTGTCCATTGTGCGAGCGAAGTCACACCCCTTTGCAGGCTCAAAGCCTTCAAGACTATTGACAACAAACTATCGCTATTTGCTCCAGTCACCCATTCATTGCTGTGGACGAACACTTGAGAGTGGAAGTGAGTCTTCATGCTCGTGTGATTTGGCTAAAGAATAGAGTATTTCAAGACTTCGACATGTTCCCTGTTGTTGCAAAACGAGGGCACAGACTTGATTGCAGCTCACCGGAGAACATGCGATCCCTCCCCCCTCTCCTCTCTCTCTCTCTCTCTCCACCGTCTGCTGCCCTCGCCTTCCCTACTGCATACAAGTTGCACTTGAAAGTGTTGCATTGAGAGTGAGGATGGTGGTTAGTGCGAAGGTGGTTTACTTTTGCCTCAGCCTCGTTGGCGTGAGGAGGCACGCCCCGCAATTAGTGATTCAGTGTTTACCTGTAGTCTTCCAATGCGACAGTTGATTATGCTTTAATTCGGTCTCAAGGACTTCAACAACATCCATCCATCCATCCATCCATCCATCCACCATTCCTTTTATTCATTCATTCATTCATTCATCCATTCATTCATTCATTCATTCATTCATTCATTCATTCATTCCATGTTCAGTTCCATCTGTGCGTTGCCTACCCATCCACCCACTTTAGTCATTCGGAGTCGCAAATCTCCCGCCTTATCATTTCGTGCAATGGTCTCAAGAACAGAGCACCTATGATGTGGATGAGGTGGAATTTGAAGCACCCACACCTCCAAGGTATCCCAGAGGATTCCAATGTGGCACGTGGAGAGGACCTGAACAGTTTTTAGTGGAAGAGCATTTTGCCCGTGGTAATTGGAGCGTCTTCTGGGGTAGCTGCCAATTCCACCAATGACGTGTCAAGGTCGTGGATGGTAGGAGAGAGTGGAATGAATGCAATGGCACCTTCACTATTAACCAACACGAGGTGGCAAGCATGCGCATGCACCCTTCAAGCCTAAGCCCTCGACTGACTTTGCTCATTCATGAAAGGTGAATGGTGCACGTACCCTTGCACCCCTTGGCGCAATGTTGTGAAGCTGTGAAGCGATGGCGCACAATCGGGTCCTTGTTTGATGATATCAATGAAGATGCTTTGAGGCGGTGTAGCAAACAAAGCACGGTTGAGTTTTTGTGCCAACAGCCTTCTCCACCCCCTGGTGTGAGTTGACTCTTTGTGAGGTGCTCAACTGCGGACTGCCGATCTTCGTTACATTGCCTTGTGGCAGTGTCATCGCTTAGCAAAGGTGATTTGGACAGTAGAAGAGCGGTAAAGTCAGTGTACCTCGCTGCTCCTCATCATGACTGGAGGCAAGTCCATGCATGCAAAGCTGTGGCAAGCAGACAAGGGAGTTGCTTTGTGGTGCCTTTGACGCTCAAGGTGGATGCCTGATCATCAACCTGTCAACCAGTCGAGTACACGTACATCATCACGTGGCAACAAGGTAGATGTCTGCCTTTTGATGTGCAGCCGCACTACTTTTACCACCACACACTGCTTGTATTTAGACACAGAGATGAAATACAGTGGCTTTGGTGTTGAAAATCAGTTCAGAAACCTGTCTTCACATCAAATCTCGTTTGTCCGTCTGTTCAACAGCACTCGAATAGCAACTGCGTCGAGAAAAGTGCCTTCGTCACCTCGAAGGTGAGGCGTTTCCATTCACACAGTTGTAATGATGGCAACAGAAAGTAATCTATCGTCCTGCCGACAGAGCGCTCAGCATCAAATGCGCTTGGTAAAAGTGCGTGAGGCTTTGAGTCAACCCAATCACCCCATTTTGCAGCAAAAGTTAATTTTTTACACTCAACATCACATGAAATGAAGGAACAGTCAGGTGGACTGAATTAAAGGGATTTGTGAAGGAAAGAGTCATTTGCGATATTCACTGACGCGCAGCCTGAGTACTGCTGACCAGACGCAATGTAACCACTGGCAGTAAGAAAATCTGCTGTGTTGAAGGAAAACTACAATGCATCCATCCATCCATCCAACATGTACCCCATCCAACCATCCACCCATCCATCCATCCATCCTGTATCCATCCATCCTGTATCCATCCATCCATCCATCCTGTATCCATTCATCCATCCATCCATCCTGTATCCATCCATCCATCCTGTATCCATCCATCCATCCATCCATCCATCCATCCTGTATCCATCCATCCATCCATCCATCCATCCATCCTGTATCCATCCATCCTGTATCCATCCATCCATCCATCCATCCATCCATCCTGTATCCATCCATCCATCCATCCATCCATCCATCCATCCATCCTGTATCCATCCATCCTGTATCCATCCATCCTGTATCCATCCTGTATCCATCCATCCATCCATCCTGTATCCATCCATCCATCCATCCTGTATCCATCCATCCATCCTGTATCCATCCATCCTGTATCCATCCATCCTGTATCCATCCATCCATCCATCCATCCATCCTGTATCCATCCTGTATCCATCCATCCATCCATCCATCCATCCATCCATCCATCCATCCATCCATCCATCCATCCATCCATCCATCCATCCATCCATCCATCCATCCATCCATCCATCCATCCATCCATCCATCCTGTATCCATCCTGTATCCATCCATCCATCCATCCATCCATCCATCCATCCATCCATCCATCCATCCATCCATCCATCCATCCATCCATCCATCCATCCTGTATCCATCCATCCATCCATCCATCCATCCATCCTGTATCCATCCATCCTGTATCCATCCATCCTGTATCCATCCATCCATCCATCCATCCATCCTGTATCCATCCATCCATCCATCCATCCATCCATCCATCCATCCATCCATCCATCCATCCATCCTGTATCCATCCATCCATCCTGTATCCATCCATCCATCCATCCTGTATCCATCCATCCTGTATCCATCCATCCTGTATCCATCCATCCTGTATCCATCCATCCATCCATCCATCCATCCATCCATCCATCCATCCTGTATCCATCCATCCATCCATCCATCCATCCTGTATCCATCCTGTATCCATCCATCAATCCTATATCCATCCATCCATCCATCCTGTATCCATCCATCCATCCATCCATCCATCCATCCATCCATCCATCCTGTATCGATCCATCCATCCATCCATCCATCCATTCCATCCATCCATCCATCCATCCTGTATCCATCCATCCATCCATCCATCCTGTATCCATCCATCCATCCATCCATCCATCCATCCATCCATCCTGTATCCATCCATCCATCCATCCATCCATCCATCCATCCATCCATCCATCCTGTATCCATCCTGTATCCATCCATCCATCCATCCATCCATCCATCCATCCTGTATCCATCCATCCA